>JAGFMF010011725.1:3071285-3100877 GCA_019455555.1 Galemys pyrenaicus
GCTTTCTCAGCATCTATTGATATAATCATGTGGTTTTTTTTCTTCTTTTTGTTGATGTGGTGGATTACATTTATTGACTTTCGAATATTGAACCATCCTATACAAGATATTTTCAAGTGAATTTTAAGCTCCTCTGGGTCTTCCCCCCCACCCTCCCCCCCACCCCCACTCCTATCCCCCACCCCCTCACCCCCGGTCTTAAACTTTAGCGCTTCCCAATACTGATGTTAGACCAGAATAAACCGAAAATGTATTCTAGGAAGTGATTCCTGGGTTAATGAATATTCTTTACAATGACAGATAAGGCTCTGTAGTTAAATGAATTTAAGAACTGTTAGCTTAAATTAAGTTTCATACTTTTCTTCAGTACATAATTTCTCCAGTGAGTCAAAAAATATTTTTTGCGCACTTTTTATGTACCAGGTACTGCTGTAATACTGAGAAATCCCTTGTAAAGAGTAGACAGGATGGAAAGATCCCTGCCCTGCTCTTATAGAATTCACTTTGTAGGTTAGGAATCACCAAAAGAATAAACAGGCAAGCAATACTTAAAATAATGGCAAGGACCTTAAGGGGTGACATTTTAGGGAGGAAAAGAAAGTGGGGAAACCAATCAAGCGAGTGAACAGGTAGTTCAAGGACCTAGCCAGAAAAAAACTTGGTATGTTGGAGGAACAGAAAAGAACTAGAGCTGAGTAACTCAGTAGGGAAAAGCATCTGAGGAGGTATGGTCTTAGAGGGGATTGTAAAGAGTAAGATTTTTTGTTGGTGCAATGGAAAGCAATTTGAAAATTTTTGAGTGTTTGCAAAATAATGTCCTTGGCTGTTAAGTAGAGAATGGAGTTGAGCGGTTAAGACTACATATGAAAACCAATTAGGATGCTTTTGCTGGTTCAGTTATAGAAAGATCAAGGCACCACTAGCTCTTGACCTCTTCTTACAAGGGTAGTAAATCATTCATAAGGACTCCACTCTCATGACCCAGTTACTTCCCATAGAGCCCACCTCCTAATGCCATCACATTGGGGGTTAGGATTTCAACATATGAAGTTTACAGTAACACAAATATTCAGTCCATCACAAGTGTACCCACTTAAACGATGTTATGTAGAGATGGAGAATTTTTTTGTGATTTTAAGTGCATTAGCTGTAAAAAGTGAGAGGCCTCAGAGATACTACGAAAGACACACTATACAACCTCTGGACCTGTGTATGGAGTGGGGGGAAGGGAAGCTCGTCACAGCAGAGTTGTGGATGGCTTCAGTGTATACTTGGTTTGTTTTTCACATAAACAATAGCTCAATTTTTAAATTATATTTATTGTTGTAGTTCTCATATTTCTCCCACCACCATATCACTTGGAGACCATTACCACACCCCCTTGTGTTCTTCCCCTGTTCTAACTCCCCTCCTTCCCACTCCTGAGCTGTATGCCTCACATCTATGGTAAGCTTGCTAGTTTTGACCTTTTGTTTTATTTCTCTATGCAATTCCAATGAAAATGGAAGAATTGGCATTCTTCAAATAAATGGAACAGATATTGAAATAAATATGGAACCACAGCATGTATTTAAGGAGTAGAGACAACAGTGTTTCCTGATGGCTTAATGTGGAAAATAAGGAACAGAAAGAAGACAGTGGTCAGAAAGAAAAAGAAAAATACCGGATGGTCTCACTTATAGGAGGAATATAAGGGGATCAAGGAAAAAAAATTATAACATCAACAACAACAACAAAACAAAAATAAACAGACAACTACAAATCAGAGAAATTCTGCAGGGAAGAGGGAGGGATTGGGATCAAGGCAGGGATGGGAAAAGCACTAAGTAAAAGGGACTATGGTGATGGTGCATGGGTGAATTGTTGGTAGAAATTCTATGGGGACTACACCAGAAAAGAAAGCAAACATTGAAAGAAAAAAAATAAATAATTTTTTTTAATTAAAAAAGAAAGAAGACAGTAGTGATGTCTAGCATTTGGGGTTGAACTATTGCTTACATGCTGGTATTACTGACTCAGCTAGGAAAGACTGGGAAAAGAAAGGCTTAAAGGGTAAGGGATATAATGAGATTATTTTGACCCTGTTCTGTTCAATATACCTTTTGCACAAGTAAGAAATGCTATTATGTAGGCAAATTTTATATTTCTGTGAGACTGCAATTAGGTAGAAAATTTCAAGATATAAACTGTCAATCATTAGCATACAAATGGCATTTAAAGTCATGGAACTGAATGAGATCAATTTGGGAGAGTATAGTGGGGAGAAAGGGCCAAAACAAAACTCTGAGACACTTTGGACTTAAAAATCTGGTATAAGGGAGGAGTCAGCAGGAAAAACTTCTAACATGCTCACATGCACGATGACTCTGTAAGAGGGGAATACAGAAGGCAGCTTTTCCCAATCTCACAGATCTGACAGCATCTCACACTGCTAGGGCTCCAAGAAAAATTATTTTGGGAAATACTGTTTATACCCTTGATTTGCTCCATTGTGACATAATATATTTGCTTCTAAGGTGACATAAGCAAGCCTTCCTCCTCTAAGCAGAGAGGTGTTCAATAAGTCATTGGTTCCTAAACAGTATACTGCCTGATGAATCAAATCAAATATACCTGCAGGAAGTCATATGTGCCAATAAGTCATTGGTTGCTAAACAGTACACTGCCTGATGAATCAAATCAAATATACCTGCAGGAAGTCACATGTGCCAAATGCAGTAAAAAGGAAAGAAGGGCAACTCTACCATCCTCACTGAGCCAAACCTCACATACTGGCATTTTTAGCATTTTTACATTAATAATAACTATTTTGGCAGAGGTGTTAGATTAAAAGTTTGTGGGTAAGCCCAAGCTGTGAAGTCTGTAACTCATTTTCAGGATACTAGCATCTGGGTGTTCCTACCCATACACTGTATCAAAGTATTGTTTGATGCTCTGGAAAGAGTTAACTTGAATAAAGGTATTTTTTTTCTCTATTTTCTAGTTAGTTTTTTTTTTTTTATTTTCTAGTTAGTTTGCTTTTGTTTTGTTATAGGGAACAGAAACTCACTCAGATACAACAGGAGTCTGAGTTAGGCCTAAGGAGAAAGGCCTAAGTTTCTCTCTAGGACATGTTTTTCATTCTTTCTCTCTCTCTAGGCATCAACCCTGCCTCTCTGTCTCTGTCTTTCTCTCAGCCATTTGTACCTCAGGATACAAAGAGAAAAAAGCCACTTGCAAAGTAGGAAGAGGACTCTCACCAGACACCAGATCTGCTGGGATCTTGATCTTATACTTCTGAGCCTTCAAAATAAGACATAGGTTTTTTAAGCTACCTGGTTCATAACATTCTGCTATAATAGTTCAAGCTGATTAAGACACACAGTTATGTCTTAGAGGTTTGCTTTTTATTTTATTTATTTATTTTTTTAAAGCAAACTAGATTTTTAAAAAATATTTATTTATGCATACAAGAGTGGGGGTAGAGGCCAGAGTGATGGGAGGTAAGAGGATTCACCAGAGACAGAGTGGAGAGTAGAACAGGCAGATCGACTGAAATACACTGCTGAGGGTAGCAGCGGGTGAGGCAGGAGAGGTCTGCTGTGCCATGTGGGTCCCCTTCCTGGCCGGGGATCGACTTGTGCTGCTGTGCCACAGATGCGTCATAGTGTGATGCTCAACCCACTGAGCCACCAGGGAAGCCCCCTTCAGCAGCACCCCCTAGAAGCCTCCCAAGGTTTGATTTTTAAATGAGGAGACAAGGCCCAGAGAGGAGAAACATGACCCAGTGTTAGGAGCTCCAGACAGGTTTGAGAAACCTGAATTCTGCTCTTACGTAACTATAGGCAGGTAAATTTATTTGGGCCATCAATTCTCTTCTGGAAAGAGAGAATATTGGGTAGAGATAAGTAATTTCCAAGATGCATTTCTTTCAGCATTTATAATCTGTTTTTATGATTTTAAGGTAGAGTGACTTGGCTGGTGGTCAAGTGAAACCATGTCCATCACCAGGTCCAGTGCTCCATTTTGCTTCATTATACCACACTGTACTTGCACTAAAACATTTTTTAAATTATTCCAACCCATTTATCTCATCTATTTAAATTGCTGTGAAAATACTGCAAGAAGGCAACATAGAGCACTATCAATATAAGATTTAAAACCAAGGAGAGTTAGGTTTGGATATGGCTCTGTCAATTTGAAGCAGTTACTTAACCTCCTTTCTAGTCTCAGTTTCATCATCTTTAAAACAGTGGTATACAGGACCTGCTTGCTGGAGTTGCTTATCAAATTGAGGTTGTGTCTCTAAAGCATTATGGCTATAGGGGGTACAAAAATTCTACCTGTGTCCATTTCAGCTTTTATAACAGAATATTTATAACCAGGTGATTTAAACAAAAGAAATTTATCTTGGACACTGAGAAGTCCAAGATCAAGGCGCAGTAATCCTGTGTCTGGTGAGCAGTTGCTTCCTTCTTTACAAATGACAGAAAAAGAACTTCCTAGCTCTTTTGTCTTATCTATAAGGACACTAGTCCCATTCATGAAGACCCCACCCTTATCATCTAATTACTTCCAAAAGACTCCACCTCCTAATATTATTATTGAGGGTTAGGATTTCAACATATGAGTCTGTAGAAAACACATTCAGTCTGTAGCACACTCTATTTCACATTTCACATCTCCTTCTCTCTTAATTATCTGGGAAGATAAGCTATTACAACAAAGGGCTCATGAATCAGGTTGAAGATAAGGCTTGTGGTGGCTTCATTTTCTATATAAGAAAACTAGGAAACCATTTTAGTTCAATTCCTCTTTTGAAAGTCTTTTCAAAATGTTAGTCATATTCCTCTTTTGGAAGTACACAATCTGAATATAATTGAATCTTTCTTGATGCAATTCAAGACTTGCCATGTCTTAGTCTTAATATTCAGAACTTGAATTCAAATTAGTCAATTGCTTAGATAAATATGCAGAAGGTACAAAACACAGTAGGGATGTGTTGAATTCTGGAAATCTAGAAGTTTGTCATTTTGAATTGAAATACTTGTTAATTTCTGTGTGGTTCAGACTTCTAAATGGTGCAAATATTACATGATTGGATGAGACTTTTGAATCTTGTGTTCTAGTTAAATAAGAAGTCAACATATTTTTTTAATGCCTACTTTGTCAAAGGATCAGAAGCAGCTATCATTTTGAACATAGGAAATATAAAGACTAGTTTGAGTCCTTAAGAACATATCCTCTCACTGGGGAGGCAAAACACAAATTCAAAAAAAGTAACAATAACAAGACTCGAATATATCAGTTCTTGAAATAAGACTTGAGCCTTTGCAGGATTTGGGCCAGCAGTTCTTTCAGTTAGAAGAATACTCAATAGAGAAAGTTCTTTTAGATAGAGTGAATAGTTTGAAAAAATTCATGGGGATGGGAAAGTTTGGAGTATATCCAAAGGACCATAAGTTATTCATTTCAGAGATAATTAAGGCTAACACAAGATATTTAGTTGAGACATTCTTAGCCTTTGATAATACAAACTGAATGTGCAGATGTCATGAAAAGTGGTTCTTAGGCCCTATAGTTACAGGAAATGATGTCTACTGTACATTCTTTTGTAAATTAGTTTGTCTCTGTGGGCCAATAATATGTAGGTCACAAGTGATTTTTCAGGGCTTCCATTTTGCATCTCGTTAGAGGCCTAGACACAACTTAGAGACACCAGAGAGGTCTAGTGTACCACACAACTCTACCAAGATCTATTTCTGGTAGAAAACAACCTTTAGTCGTGGGATAGGCCCTGGGTTTGGATCCCCATTGCCCCCCCCCCCCATTAATTCAAGCCAGGAGTGTGGAGGAGGGTGAGGAACAGGTTTCTCTAATCTCCCCTCTTGCCTCACCTGTCCTTCATTTGCCAGCCCAGCCCTGTGCTATTCCCATCCTACACTTGCTCCTTAAAAACAAGGTCACTTTCCTCAGAGGGGAAATGGATTTACACACTTCTCTATGAAAGTAGAGAACGAGAGAAGGGAAAATATGTGCAGGATTCTAGCATTATGGGACGCGAATTAAGCTTGCTTTGGGAAAACAAGCACTCCCCCAAAGAGCTTTTTTTCCCCCTAAAAAAATGATATAACAATGTGTATTCTACATGGAAATATCTAGGCAGTGAGTCCCTTGTTAAAAATTGCTGAATGGAAAATCTCTTCAACATTTCAAGCACTGATTGATTCTGATAAGGAGAAAAAGGTTGCTGATATTCTTAAACTCAACATTCCACTTACAAAGCAAATCTAGACTAAGTCAAAGAACATTTGGCAATTTTCTTTTTAAGAAAACAAACAGTTTGTCCTGGAGATGGGGTGCGGGAGACACTTGAATTACTCCCTAAGACCTTCTAATGTCCTCTATTTTTGTTTTTTTCTCTGTGTCTGGCCTCTATGTTCCTTCCCTTCACCTCCAATAGCAATGCAAAACTGCCTGGAATATAATGAAAACCTCCTTCCCTAGCACAGAAAAGGACCAGGGTGGTAAAATTGAAAGGGGCCATAGAGGCATTAAATTCACCCTACTGGCTTTTGAGATAAAGAAAATGAGGCCTAGACGATAAAGCCGCCTTGCTGAACATGGTAGGGATGGTAAGGATGGAAACAAGAGGTGGGAGGACATCAGACCACTGATGTAGCATTTGACAGGTTACTGAGTGCTGTCACACAGGTGATCCTATAAAGGCCTGTGATATAGGTGACATCATCATGTCCATCTAACAGGTAAGGGAAGAGACCCAGCAAAACCCTATAAGGAGAAAAGGTACCTACTTTTTGATCAGGGAAACTGCTCATGACAGAGCCTAGTGTCTCTGAATTGCAAGCTTCTGAAGGCCAGGCATACAAAGATAATAAGACAGGGTCCTTGTACTCATATCTATTAGGAAAGGGGCATCAATTTCCCCCAAGGTCACACACAGGGCCCCCTAATGTTATCATTAGATTGCCTGTGAGTTAGAGGGACTGAGTCCCATAGCATTTGACTTCCTTTTAATATGGATATGTAGAAACTTCAAACAGGCTAGCTCTTCTGCAAAGGAATCTGTATTTTAAACTGCACAAAATTGAGTCTCTGTCCTGTTAAAAGTAGATAAATTAAAGTTTACTCAAGATGATGGAAGCATTGGAATAACTCGGAAATAGTGGTGGGTGGGGATGAACTATGGTCTCTTCTTATCCTTCCATTACTGTTATTTATGATCAGCACCCATAGAGGTCTGTGACCCTGCCTTTTCAGAGTGATACTAGCATGCTGTGATCAACAACTAGAACATAACTTCATGGACAGCAAAGAATGATTTGGAACCCCTTATATCTAAGGGTTGGCAAACCACTACTTGTAGGCTAAACTCATCTGACCACTTGTTCTTGTAGGCTTAACAGAAAATCATTCACAAGTCCTGTCTTCAAGCACTAGTTACATGGTGTGAGCATGATTTCTATTCATGTCAATGTCCCAGCTAGACTTTTGACCTGATGGAAGACCCCACTTAGATAAGACAGGTTGGCACTCTAGAAATAATTGTAAGATGAAAGGAGATATTAATGAATGGTGTGGGCTTGGGCCAGTCAGTTCCTCTTTTGGAGCCTCAATTTCCCCTTTTGTGAAATGAGAGTTAGCTAAGGTAACCAAAGTTCTCTATTTTATATTAAGGTTACATAGCCAAAAATAAACATCATGTTCAATTCACTGACTTCTTTTATGCAACTTTGAGTTCTCCTTTAGTGACTTTCTGACTACTATTTGGCTCTCCAGGTTGTCAATACCATGAAGGGGTGCCCTCACTAGATAACTGTACTGGAGGATATGATTTTAGTGTATATGATGCATGTATTGTGTGTAGTATGAAAACTTACTAAAAATCAACAACTTTCTTCATGGTTGCTTGACTTATGCAGATCTAGTGACATGGATAGTTTTCCTGGGTCAGGTTACTATTAAGAATCTGAAAGTTGCAATAAATGTAGAGGTGCTGGTATTCTTTTAAATGAGTGTTTTTCATTCCTTTAGGTAGATTCCTGAGAAGAGAAAGCAAATATTGTGCAAAAATGAACAATGATGTCACTATATATATAAATAAATAAATTATATTTTTTAAAAGAAATCTGAATGTGTAGTTTCCTAGGGAACACATTCTGGGCTTATGGCCACCTCTTTATCATCAAAGTACATTTGCATGATAGACCCAACAAACAGCTACTTGCCCTTACTTAGAAAAGTTACTATGCAGAAAATCATGGTGTTTTTAAACCAAATGGATATAAAAGCCTTCCTCCAAACCGCACAGCACCATACCCTCAGGAGGTGCCTGATGGGAAGTGGCATGTTATAAGGTTAGGGCCTGATGTATTAACAGTGTTTTTAAGTCATCATTATGCACTGTTTCCTTGCAGATGGGTCATTGACACGTCCCACTGCCATCATTATTAAGTGGACAGAAACTCTGAATTGAGATACATGTGACCCAGGGTAGTGTACTTACATGTAAATGATGCCTCATAAGAGCTTCTTGCCAAGGAAGACAAGATCAGACCTCATGCAATGGCTGAAATTTGTTTTCTGGATTCTTCTGCTCCTTCTTTACTTCCTTCCCCAGGTTTCTAACATTGTCCCCAGATTGTCCAGGGTCTCTGCTATGATAAACCCAAAGGGAGAAACACTCGGACTTTCATTTCATTATCTCTCTTTCTGTTTTAAATGAGTAATGAGCTATGGTGGGAAAGGATAAAGCTCTTAGAATCAAGTTAACTTGAGACCTAATTCCTCCATTCATAGGTGGAGACTTCATTCCTATTACCTGCTAAATGGAGATAATACTTATCACCGAACTCTACTAACCAACCCAGAGTCCCCTCCAAGCTAGAATCATGCATTAATTCTTTTTATCTCACACTGCTCAGTATACATAATATAGCAGATGTTGAACACATGTCTCCACAGCAAAATTGACTTTACATGTAATCTTGCAAGGATCATGAAATGTGAAATGTTTAAGCTAAAAGGAATGCAAAAATCAACCCAGTTCAATGTCAGAAAGACTTCCTACTTTTCCCACTTCTGTACTAGTCAACTGACTGTCTTCCTGACTAAGATTCACCATCTCCAACAAAGCTCCCTGGGAAGCTACTACCATTCAACTGAAATTATCCCTGAAGTATAAAATGTGTGTGTGTGTATGTGTGTGTATTCTGGATAGAGTTAAAGTTTCACCTTATAAATGAAGAAATCCAGACTTAAAGAGAGGATATGATTTTGTCTAACATCACAGAACGAATTGCCGGGTAAGTTAGAACTAGAACACTGTGTTATAAGTTCTTCATGCGGTGCTCTATCCACTACATAACATATGCATTCTAACAGAAGTCTCAATGCCAAGGAGTGAGTACTCAGGGATATTTATAGCAAGGACAAATGAGGTTTTTTGTTTGTTTTTAGAGACAGGAGGGACATGGAGTCGTGTTGCTATCACCCTGATAATTCAGAAGGAAGTAAGCTTTTCAACATTCTCTGAAAGCCCCTTCTAGAGAGAGGTGCAAGTCCTCAGCAATCTAAATCGATTAAAGGCGTACTTATAGGCCCGTAACTAACAGTGGCAGGTGGAGCAAAGGGGAGCCTGGTTAAGCATAACCAATATGCTTAGAGTCCTCTAAGAGCTGGAGGGTGTGACCATTCAGTAACCAGAAAGGTCGTGGAGGGCTTAAATGTGGAAATAACTTCTGAACTGCTCCTTCCCTAAATAGTCATACTTCTCCAAAACAAAGAAGGGGAAGGGTGTTCCATCTGCAGGAACTCTGAAAAAGTATAGAACTGAAAAGAGTCTGGCACGTACAGAGTAGCTAAGAGTTCTGCGTTGTAGGAACATTGGCTGTGTGGTGAATGGAGAAGAGAAGGAGGGTGTAAGGAAAATGAGTTAAAATCAGGCTATTTTTTCTGCCTTCCACACAACAGAGAGCCCATACCTTAAATGCTATGTTTTCCACCATTTGGATAGCTAGCAAACAGCAGATGGGCCTTGCATTCCCAACAATATATCAGTTGTATGGCTATGGGCTCTTAACTGTGTAAAGGGGGCTGGGCAGGGGAGATGTTCTGCCTCTCAGAGTTGGAGTCTTTGTTACTCTGTCTGCCTGTGTATATGGTCCTTATTTCAGCATTAAAAGACAGCAAAATCTACCAGACTCCAAAATTCTCTTTTTGTCTGTCAGAACTGACAACGAACCTACGTGGCCTGAGATGGTTACACAATAGCGGGGAATGACAACAATGTGAGGAGAGGGATCTGGAGGAATAAGTAAAAGCAACACTTTGAAGGCATCTACAAAAGCTGATAAGACAAATACTTAAATAATTGCAATACCTAAAGAATGACCCATGGCCTTCAAAAGCTCAAAGAAGGAAAAGTTGATTTCCTATTTGGGGTTAGAGACTGGTCAGGCAGGGTTAGAAGTGGTCATGTTCTTCTGGATATCTTTAACTTAATGGACCAGATCCCAAATCCAGTGCATTGAATGCATATTCCCATTATATAACACCATTGTTTTTTCACCACTATGTATCAACAGCGCCTCGAACTGTGCCTGACAACTACTAGGTGCCAAATAAGTATTTGCGGAATCAGTCTCTTAAATGATGTACTTCTACTGCAGCAACTGCATGCTCCAGAATTTTCTAGTGTCTTTACAACATGCTGTTCCTTATTGCCATTAGTACAACTGTACTTGTCATGCATCTGGAATTCTGACTTAAAAAATATGGAAACAGAAGCCATAGACACAACATAGGAAAATTTCACCATTATTTTCAAAACTAGGCATATGCCAGCTGCAGCACTGGGGAGAGTAGTAGAAAGGGAATGTGGTTTTTGTGGGAAGCACACCATTTTTGGATGGAGACCTCAGCCACTCCCTGCAGCATGGTTGGCTACCTCTGTAGTCTTAGAACAGGACAGCTCCTCTGTCTTATTCTTTGCCCACTGAACACGCAGGCTTTGGAAGTTTTGGATGAAAGTGGAAAACATTAGTGTCTTGGAAAGGATGTAGTTGGGGTGCTTGTGGCTTTGTTTGGGTCTTTCTAAGCAGTTTTTGGCTGCTCTTTTGGGAGAGGAAACTGTCCACATTCACAGGGATGAATGAATGTGTTGTTCACAAACTTAGTATCAGCTCCACACTTCCTGGAATGTAAGATTTAATGTGCTTGATTGTCACTGTTAAGGATCATCAGTGAAAATCATTATCAACCTTACATGTTCTTTATTTTCTAGTCACTACTCTTTTGTTTAGTTACAGGTTCAAATGTCAAAGTTACTAGGTATGCGGAGATTTTTTTTGAGTGGAGGAAGAGACTTGCATTATTTTCTGACTTTTCACTGCCTTTCTTTCTCTTGCCTTGAAAATTTTTAATCCCTTTGTATTCAGAAACAAGAGGAGGTTGACTTTCTTAATGGTTTCACCATCCTCCCACTCATCCAAAATAAGTATTTTAGTATTATCTCCTTCATTGCTCTTAACACTCCTTTTTCAAATCTTCTTAGTTCTACAACCAAATTAATCTCCATGTATCCTTTTTGGCCTAGCACCTTAATTAAACTGCTGGGTCTGGGTCATTGTATTTGCCTCTTAACTGATCTTCCTGACTCTAAGATATTAACCAACTCAACCTCTGCACTTCTCCCTAAAGCACAAGTTAGAGGTGAAACTCTCCTCCTCTGAAGCTATGGGTTCCTCCTCTGTCAGGGAGTAACATACAACATTTTGGGCATGCTATTCAAGGCCATGTTAAGTCTTGGCAATATTTTATCAGCCAACCTTTGGAAATAAAAAATGGAGAAAAATAAATTTGTGAAATAAACTGGACATTGTACATAAAAACTATTGTCAAAAAGTTCACTGTGAAAAGGATATACATATGTGTATATACACAAATAATGTAGGGTTTCTAGGCAAGCTCGCAAAAATCTATTCAGTGCATAATTGTAGTCAAACTACTATGTGTGTGCAATTAAAAATATTACTAGCTGTTCTAGTTTTAAAAAAACAACAACAGAAAAACCACTAAAATTCAAAATTATCTTAAGAAATATGTATTGGCTATTAAGGTCACAAAATAGACAACTCCATTTATCTTGATGACTAACATTTACTACATGCTTCTTGCTTACAATATTCTCAGGCTTGTTCTGAGACCTTTACAAGCATTAGCATTATAAACTGATACTTGTTCTCTTACTAACTCTAATTATTTTCCTCATTAAACAAACAGGAAAACTGAGGCAAAGAGAAAACAACTTACCCAACTTTACACAGGAACCTGGGGTTTGAATTGAGGTAACTTTGTTTCAAAGTTTCCATTCTAAATGCTAACCCTAGATTAAGAACCACTGCAAAGTTATCAGAAAGAGTCAGGGCCACTTAGTAGTGGAAGATGCATAGAAAATGTCTAAAGCTGTTACTAAGAAGCTGGCTGGAGACAAAGGGGGGTTATAATGTTATGTTGAGGTCATTTTGATATATTGACATTTATTTTTAATTCATTTCTATTAAAAACAGCATTAAATTTTTTACTTAAAAAATTAACAAGTACTCTATACAAAAAAAACTCACCCTAATATCAGGGTGACCTGAGGGTTAGATGGGGGAATTCAAAGGTGGGTGGAATCAGAGATGTGGTGAGAGATGGTGAAGCTTAGAAATGGGGGACAGTTGTAGTAACAATATTTGTTCATTTTAGAAAAATGACTAACTTCATATTTAGGGTCATAAAATGACGGTGTGAAAAAGGGCTGAACAAAATGTTTTATTTCAAAGAGGGACTTGCAGGAGGAAGAGGTTTGGCAGTGAGTGCTAACCACAGCCTACCAGGGGCACTTGGAGAAGGAAGCCTTGGCCCAAGTGATGGGAAGAAAGTCACTTTCTGTTCTGTTTATCAAAAAGGGCAAAGAACCAAAACACACTTTTGCAATGGATGAGTTTACAAAATTGCAGGAAGTGTGTGACAAGACCTGAAGGACAGAAAACACCTTTTTAAATATCTTCAAGCAGTATCTTTTTGTTTTGGAGTTATTTCCCACCGGCAAATGGTGATTATTTGATGAAGCGGCATCACCTGTAGTATCATTCATGACTCCAAATAAAGTATTGTGAGAACACTGGGATACAAAGCTGGGTTCAAATGCAGCTTCTACCTCTTGCAGGCTGTACTTTTTATTTCTTAAGACAAATCTAAATCCTCTGAACCTCAGCTACACTGATTAAAGGGAAACAATAGCACTACCTAAGTCTCAGAGCTCTGGGTTTTAAATTGTGCCTCAGCAAGTCAGCCTTCAGTAAACATTCCAAATAGCAAGAGTAGCTAGGGGGCCTTTAGATGAGCCGTTCTTTTACCTTTCTGTATGCCTTATTTTTTATTTTTTTTACCATAAACATATATTGCTTTTACTATTAGAAACAAACCAATAAAACCTACTCTTTTAAAAAGTGACAGGCATCTTTCATTAGCTCTCCCTACCATTGTCTCTTTTGTGTCCCTTTCTTCTGTATAAAGCATGGTCCTCTTTACATGGAGATATTCAGGGGACTCCAGCAGATGTCAGTTTTTCTCTACACTCCAGCATGACTTTCCTGGAGTCAGCTCACTGTTCCAGGCCTGCAGCTTAAATGAGGCTAAGCTCAGTGGGAGCCTCATGCGCACAGGGAGTTCTGTTCTTTCCATGACATACAGATATTGTCCTGTCATTTCCTCAGTCTGCAACTCAGCTGGATGTTCTCAGTCACTCCCAGTCCTCAGGGAGCTCCATTCCTTTTTATCCCTCTAGCTTCATTTATTCAGAACCAAGGCCTGTAGGTATTGATATAAGCTTCAGGAGTAACACCTGCAGTTGGTCTTTGCAAACCAGAAAGAGTGTAGGTGAGTGCATTAAATGCAGCAAAGCTCTGGCAGGAAACCAGAATCTAATCTTGAAGCTTCCCCTGGTTCTCTTCTTATTCTTTATAACCTTAAGTGTGTCAGTCTCAGATCTCCATTTTTAAATTTTGGAGCTGTGTTAGCAGTAAGAGGAAAGATGGATGTAGGGATTTAAGACTGCTTGATACCAACCCCTAAAGCATTACCATTTGAAGAAGGGGACCTGTCAGATCTGAAGCAACCTGGTCTGCCCACCCTCTCAGGCTATAAATAAGCCTATTTTTAGTCAAAGGGGTGGGGGAAGAATGAAAGGGCCCAGCCCTTTCTGAGTGTTTAGGTTTCTGTGAGTACACTGTGTGGTTTAAGCTTCTCCTCAAGCCCACTCCTGCTTGATTGTTCCTGTCTCAGCAAACATCACTGCCATCCACCTAGTTGTCTAAGTCAGAGATCTAGGAGGTGTCCTTTACCACTTGCCCTCCTTCACACCCCCCTTCCAGTTATACATGCAATCCTGCCTACTCTACTCCTTTTAAAACAGCCCTTGAATACGGGTGCTTCTCTCCATTTCCATTTCAAGTCTAGACAAGCGCAGTGCTAGACACAATCTTTGTCTTCCTCTGGGCTTTTTTCAATTGTTACCTTTGGGAGTGGTTTCTCAGGTTGGATTATAGTTTCCTACCTGTTAGCTGATGGCCCCTCATGTCTGCCTGTTTTCATGCTCACACAGAGTTAGGCATACATCTCTTTGGGTCTCTGATGGTCCCCTCTTTCCAGCATTCCCCAATTTGGTTTATGCATGGTCTTCTCACAAACAGCTTCTGAGCTAGTGAAGCCAACAGAAAATACATACATAAGACCCTTCTCCTTAGGAAATGACTCTATATGAGTCCAACATATTAAACACAAGTAAGTTAATATTCCTCAATAGATCAAATTTATAATCTATATAGGAAAGTTCATCTGACTTAGTTTTTATAGTTTTCATTCTGATCATGTACCATAACTTCACGGGGAGGAGATGCTCAGAACATGATAGATGCCCCAGTGGAGCCAGGATTTCAATAGATTCATTTAACGTGCTATTAAAGTTTTACTCTATCCCTGACCTGGTGCTGAGAGCAAGGTAGTATGTCTAGTAATGGGTGTCCTCACCTATGGGACTTCATATGTTAATTGAAACTGACCTAGCCTATGACTTATTTTACTTTTAAATATATTTGCCTCTGAATACCATCTTTAAAAAAAAAAAGATTTATTTATTTATGCGTACAAGAGCTGGGGTACAGGTCAGAGGTGTGGGAGGTGAGAGAATTCACCAGAGACAGAGTGGGGAGCAGAACAGGCATATCCATGGAAATACACTGCTGAGGGGAGCAGAAGGCGAGGCAGGAGAGGTCTGCTGTACTCTGTGGCCAGGGATCGAACTTGCGCTGCTGTGCGGTGGATGCTACACAGTGTGGCACTCAACCCACTGTGCCACCAGGAAGACCCCTGAATACCATCTTTACAAATTCTAAATGTAGGATTATAGAATCATAGATTCAAGGTGACGGAAAGGAGATATTTATTTAACTCAATGCTTTCCTGCCTTTACCTAATGCTTAAATTTCTTTTGCAATGTTTCAATTAGTTGATCACGTGTTCCCCCTTTGAACATCTCTAATAACAAGGGATTTAATACCACCTCAGTGATCTATTCTACTTCCGTACAGCAGGAGGGATTAAACTTTTCTTCCTTATAGCAAACCAAAGTCAGTTTCCATAAAACTTGCACTGTGTTCTGCCCTCTGAGCCTCCAACTTCGCAGTAGTCTTCTGCATTGATTTGGCCCATGTGTGAGGTCCCCCAAGCATTCTCTTCTCCAGACAAGCATCTGTCTTTCATTCTACCTTTCCATATAAACATGATTTTAAACAGCTCAAGCCAACAGAACCACTCTTCCCACTCTTTGGAAGCATGAAAAGACTCTTTACATAAACAATATTATTCTCCTTGATTCTGACATATTAAGCATAGAGTTCATGTGACCATAGAACAAATTTCTCCCACAACCTGCCACACCCACTGCATGCCTAACTCTGTAAATAGCTTTATAACAAGCAGATCATCCATACTACTCAAATTAGAGCTAATAATATTGAACTTTCAGGAGTTCTTATGAGTCTTAAGAGATAATAAACGTTGAATTAAATACTTCAAAACTATGACTTGAACACCCATCTTGTACCAGATACAGTGCTGGTCTTGGGAGCCTGAATATGAGCCACCTCCAAAAGTCATATTTTAACTGAAACCCAGGGACCCATGACCCAGGCTGGAAGCTCAAAAATGGTAGCCACTTTTATGATTATCATCATGATGAACAGAGATACAACATTAATGCCAATAAAGTCTAGTTGTTAGAGTTATAAGAACAATGCTTTTAGAGGAAAGATCATAGTGGTATTTCTTAGAAAGAATAAACATTATATCACTGATTGCCTCATTTTCTCCTGCAGGAAATCACATATTGCCCATAAACCAAGGAGTTGTCTAATAAATGAACTGAGTTAGTTTCCATGTAGTAACTATTTGAGTCTGGATCACTTTTCTAACTTGGTTAAACTGAATGAAACTCTAGTGTGAAACAGCAGCATCATTGGGGAGGTATTGTTGCACTAACAGGCATGGTGCTAGGCTCCCTTTCTCATTGCAGCTGGCTGCTAGAGCAATCATCTTGTCCAATGAGTTGTCTCCAGTCATCACTTTACTCAGTGTGCAATGGACCATAGTATTTGCTACCAATATCAAGAGGCTTTCAGTTTTTAAAAACTACTTTTTTTTAACCCCTGGTGGCACAAGGGGTTAGTCTCAGCACAATGAAGCTATCCGCAGTCCTGCAGAACAAATTCGATCTCTGGCCAGGGAGACAACCCACATGGCATAGCAGACCTCTCCTGTCTCACCACTGCTCCCCTCAGCAGTGTATTTCAGTCATTCTGCCTGTTCGGCTCTCCACTGTGTCTCTGGTGTATTCTCTCCTCCCCTCTTACCTCCTACACCTCTGGTCTATACCCCAACTCTTGTATGCATAAATAAATAAAAAATAAATTTAAATAAAACAACCGTGACTTGGCTTTCTTATAATTTTATAACATCATTGTGTTTGGTCAAGGAACTGTTAGAAATGAAAGAAGTATTTACTGTAAAAAGACTCTTTACTCAATTGAAACCACTGATCTTCCTGTTCCTCTGTCACTGGTAAATGATCCAGCATCTTGGGTGGGGTGTGTAAGAAACCACCACCTAATATCTCACTAGGGGAAGGGAGTGACCACAGGATGTCATCATCTGTGGTAGAAGATGGGCAAATGTAGCAGGAAGAACTTCACATTTGCATCCCTGAGAAAGTGCTCTATGTTGACCCTGCTGCTGGGATGAGAGTTAAGATCTTTTTCATTTAGTTTCTACCACTGACCCTGATGTTGACAGGACTTTTTAATACTTTCTGCCTTGTTGTATCCATTATAATGATATTTATAGTGGTTAATATTTATTATCTGTAAATTGGGCCATATCCTGTGTGGCATGTTATTCTTTATCTCAGGTGGTACTCAGTCTTCTGAGGCAAGCATTATTTGATTTTTAACACAAGAAAACTTGGTTCAGAGAAGGAAAGTGGCTTGCTCAGGGTAATTTAATTAAGAAATACAAGTGCTTCTTAGTTAAATCCCAAGATTCAGGCCCACTCCAGTACCTATGATATTTTACTCCCTTATCCAACCACCCAGTATACGCAAACCCTCATCCAGAACAGAGGGTGCCACTCTCAACATGTACTTCCTATCATATTGTTTGTTCATTCCCGTCCATTGTTTGTATCCTTCTCTATCTTCTCAGTAGGATTTAAATTCCGAGGAGAATAATATGACATACTCAAAACATATAATCTGAAATACGGGGTTTTCTGACTCCTACTTCATAATTATAGGGAGCTTCCCTTTTAAGATGAATAAGAAATCAAATCACCTGTATAGCCTATTCAACAGTAGCTCAGGAAGGACTAAACAGTAAAACCCCTTTCTATATCCTCTTGCTGTAAAAGCCAGAGAGAAGGAAATCTTCCTATCCTTGATCCCACTCAAACATAGCTGAGTATACCTATGCAGAAGAACTTGCTTTTATTCACAAGTAAACAAGCTTCTCCAGAAAAATAAGAAACTGTTGAACCTTACAATATAGAGCACACAGGAGGGATGCCCTTTCCTTCAAACAGGTTGGGATTACCTAGAACAGTTGTATGCTAGAGACAGAGTTCCTGGTATCAGTATTTAAGACTCTGACACCTAAGGGTCATCATTCCAATTTAAATGGGAGAATCATATTCATGGAACAAAATGTTACATAGCAAGCTGGTCCAACCATTATGGAAAGCAGTAAGGCGGTTCCTCAATCTACTAAGAATGGAACTTCCATAGGATCCAGCAATCCCACTCCTAGGAATAGACCCAAAGGACACAAATACACTGATTCAAAAGAATACCTGCACCCCTATGTTTATAGCAGCACTCTTTACAATAGGGAAGACCTGGAAACAACCTAAATGCCCAAAAACAGATGAGTGGATTGGGAAGCTGTGGTACATATACACGATGGAATACTACTCAGCAATCACAAAAGATAAACTAGACTCATTCATAGGAACATGGATGGAGCTGAAAGGGATTATGATTAGCGAAGCAAGTCAGAAGGCAAAAGAAAAATACCACATGGTTTCCCCCCTAGGAGGAATATAAGGGAACCAAATAAGGATTAAGGAAAAGAATAATACTAATAATAAAACACAACAAAAACAAAAAGACAAGGACAAATTGGGGACACTTGTGGGGAGGGGGGAGGGGTAGGGTTGAGGACAGGTAAGAACACAAGGGACTGAGGTGATGCTGCACTGGTGAAATGGTGATGGGGAATACATGGGGATTACAGTTGATGTCAAATATATATAAATAAAGGGAAAAATTTTTATAAATAATAAACCTTTCAGGATCTTGGAAAAAAAAAATGTTGCATAGGGCCAAACCAGGAAGGAAAGCAGACTGACATAATAACTCTCCACATTGATGACATATTTCCTGTTATAGGCATTTACTTAAATTATTTTTTTGAACCTTTATAACTGTCTGAATGGTAGGTATATTTAAAAGATATAGAAATGAATTTAAGGGATGTTAAGTAATCTGCTCAAATCTTCCTTGGTGGTACATGTAGAGCTGAGAAAATCAAACCCAAATCTCTCTAACTCTAAAGTTTAAGTTCTTAACCATAATGCTAATCATTAACTTTACTTACCTAACCACTTCCTCTGTTCTTTGTTGAGCAAGGACTAGAGGTTAAACGTTAAAACTCATTTGATGATGATGTAAGAGTTAAATGCATAGCTTTTCCTTTTTTAGGATGGATGTGATCATTCTAAATTTTTTATTTTCATTCTAGGTATGAAGTAACAACTTTCTTTAGATAATATATGGAACATCTGAACCCAGTGTCTCCAAACTGAAAACTGTATACAGGAAGTTGATACCCAGGGTGGGTAGACCAGATAAGCAGCAGCCTTTACCGACTTGAACCTGATGACAAACACTACGAGTTTCACTAATATTTGCAGAGAGCATTACGGTCTATCAGGCGTGTTATATATATTATTATTATTTTGTTTGACCCTGTAAGGAAAGTTTGGTATAGTAAATTATATTTTTGATATTTGACTATTTAATAGCCTATTAAATGGTAGAACTGAGACTGCCTTTTAGGTCCTGAAAACCCAAATCCTAAATAAATGAACTTCCAATTCATTAATCCTTCAGAAAGGAGATGTGACTGTGCTTAAGTCTTGACTTGACCACACATCTCTGGGCCTTCATTTTTGTTTTACATCAAATAAAGAACAAGTATGTCTACTTCAAAAGATTGTGAAACTGTGCAGAAATAATGTAGGCACAGTCCATTTGATAAAGTAGTGAACAGAACAGATGCATATCCATTCTGCATGGACCTTGTTAGCTGGAGGTAGGATGTGGAGAGTACAAAGTCAACATTCAATAATTATACATGTAATAATCAAGTTACAATAATAATAATATTGTTTTGTAAGTGAAAATACAAATGCTATACAAGTGTACCTAGACAGAGCAAACCCCTATGTGGCTTGGAGAAGGCCTTCCCAGCCAGACAGAGCAAAGCTGGCACCTGAAGGATATTGGCAATGACCAGGTGAACTGGGGCCAGGTGGAGGGTAGGGTGTAGGTTGCAGCAGAGAGTGCTCCAGACATAAGGCACCTCATTGATGAAGACACAGGGTGCCTTTGAGGAATAAAGAAATGACTTGTATGCCTGGATTGCAGAGAGCTCCAGGAAGAATGATGTAAAAGGAAAGCTCCTAGTCATGTGGAGCTTTGCAATTCAAGTTAAAAATTTTGAAGTTAATACTATGAGCAATGGAAAGTGACCAAAAGGCACTAGGTAAAGGGAGGAGGAAACAACAAAAGCTTTCGACTTTAAAAACTTTCAGATCCTAACCAGGGAAATCTGGTATCTTTTCTAAAGTCATTCTTTTTCCTTCCTTCCTTCCTTCCTTCCTTCCTTCCTTCCTTCCTTCCTTCCTTCCTTCCTTCCTTCCTTCCTTCCTTCCTTCCTTCCTTCCTTCCTTCCTTCCTTCCTTCCTTCCTTCCTTCCTTCCTTCCTTCCTTCCTTCCTTCCTTCCTTCCTTCCTTCCTTCCTTCCATCCTCCCTCCCACTCTCCTTCCCTCCCTCCTTCCTTTCTCCTTTCCCTCCTTCCTTTCTTCTTCCCTTGCTCCCTTACTCTCTCTTTTTCTTTTGTTTTATTTTGCTTTTACAAGCATTTCTTTAGTGTCCTTTACATTGCAAAGAAAGATGCAGGTTATGCATTTGCTTAAAATATATAACAAGAAGACTTAGGTGAGAGGAAGTGACTCCCTTTCTGCTTTCAGGTTCTAGGACAAGTCACCTCAGTGATGATCCTTGCTCCTGTCATGTCACACAGTTGCTTCTTTTTCTAATAAAAATTAACCTCCAAATTCCAAAAGTACATTGAAAACCAGTGTGCAGACTTTTAGGAAACTCTTTTAATCATTCTTTATGCTGAGCAAGCCTTTATTAAACATCAACCATGTACTTAGCATTATTTTGGGTGCTAGAGGTACAAGAGTGAATAAGATAGAGGCCCTATATAGGAACACACAATTTGGGATTGAGGTAGGCCATAAAAATAAGTAAGTGACCACAATAAAGTAGGACCCATGACATGAGAAGAAGCAGAGAGGAAATAACTCACAGAGGTTAGAGTCAGCAGACCTTTATAGAAAAGGTCATTGGCTTTTAGTATGGGCTCAATATAGTTAAGTGAGAAAAAGTTTGAGCTCTTTCCCCCCAACCTCAACTTCACTGAGATATATTTCACATACAACCCGTGTAAATTTGCAAAGTCTTGATTTGACACATTATATATTGCAAATGAATTATCAACATAAGATTATTGAACCAAATCTTAAAGGATGAGGGGAAGTTTTCACACAGAATAAGAGGAGTTAAAAATGAAAAAATCATAAATACCACAAAAGTGGGTTTTTTGAGATTATTGTATCACATCCATTGGATGGACTGAAAGGGAGAGATTACAGGTGAGGAGGCCAAGTAAAAATCTGTGGCATAAATCCAGGTTAAAGGTGAAGAGGACTCGATAATCAGGCCACAGTAATTGAGGCAGTACTCAGTTTGCCTGACACTGAGTAATGCTCAGAATTGGCTTGTAAGTGTGATTGCAACTCCCCATGAATGGGTGGATGCCTTTTCTCCCTCTCTAAGGCAGAGACCATGTGATCGATCAAAATCCTTACAGCACCTAATTCTGTGCCATGCCTCCAAGGTACACACTTCAAAAGTTGAGTTGACAATTGTACTCCCTGGACTGGAGCAGGATTGGAGAAGCTGGAATGAGGGGGGAAGGCCAAAGTACCCCCAACCCCAGTACCTTGTCTATGAAAGTTCTTTCTTCCCGTTAGGAAGAAGTCATCATCTTAAATTCAGACACACCTACTTGCTCTTTCCTCCAAAATTTGGTATGGCCTTTTCCTTGTTCAGTTGCACTCATCACCCTAGTGAGAAACCTCAATATAATACTGGAAGCCAAGGAAAAAGCCAGAACAGGGTAGGGAATCATTTTTCATGCTTTCCTCCATGATCTTTAAAAGCTTTCCTTCTCATTCACATATAGAAAAAGTATATGATAATAAGAACCAGCAATGAAATTTCTCTGGATTTGCTTTAAAGTCACACATAAAGAAACATGCATAAATGTATCCTTTGTGGGAAAAAAAAACCAGAAACAGCTTAAGTCAATTAATATAACATATGCTAAATAAAGCATAATATATTTGTAATACAGAATACTATGCAAGAGCTAAAATGAATGAAGTAGACCTATAAGCATTAATATAGGAAACAATGCAAGTAAGGATGATGAT
Organism: Galemys pyrenaicus; assembly: GCA_019455555.1. Classification (NCBI taxonomy): domain Eukaryota; kingdom Metazoa; phylum Chordata; class Mammalia; order Eulipotyphla; family Talpidae; genus Galemys; species Galemys pyrenaicus. Next base: position 3,093,728 of record JAGFMF010011725.1, read on the forward strand.
AGATATTGTATTTTATAGATATTGATAGCCATAATATTTTAGCTTTGATGTAAAAAATAATCAACAACTGAAAACAATAATTTAATCCTGTGACTAAATACATATGCATTTAATGCATAGATAACGGTCTGGGAGTATTCACACAAAATGGTAACTGTGGGGGGGAGGGGACTGAGCGTTGAGAATGATGGACAAAAAGAATTAGTATTATCTAATCTAAATCCCCCACCCTATCCTACCAAGTGTAGTAATACATTTATGTGTTCATGGTTTAGCTAAAGAATTTTTAAAGGTAAGGTAATCATTAAGGATGTGCATTTTAAAAAAATTTTTGGAATTTAACTTTTAACTAATTTTAATTTGTTTTAAGTAAGTAATGTGTTCATGTGGTTCAAAATTGAGATTTTCAAAATACAGTGAAAAATTCATCTCTTTGTCTTCCACTCAACCAGTTTTCCCTCCCTAGCAAAAATAATTATTTATTAGAATTACATCCTAGTACATATAAGAGAAAACTCAGAGTTGATTTAAATACTTTAGTGGAAACGTTCAATGATGTCAGTTTAATACTTATATGGAAGTTATACAAAGTTACCAATGTCTGGATTCCTGACTTTTTTCTCTTTTTTGAAGTTTTTGTCAAGTTTTATTTGATAATCAGTGGTTACTTTTATCTGTATTAACTATCTGGATATTTTCAAAGGTGGTGAGAAGTACACTGGTAAACAATACATAGAATTTTAGTGACTCTTCATCCTCATTCCACTTCCCACACAACCATCCCTTATTCTTTTGATCCAAGCAGCTTTGTTAAGCCTGGTATGTACCATTGTACACTATGCATCTCCTTCCTGTCCATTTCCAGATCTCTTTGTTGACTGCCCAAGGGCCATGCTTCTTGAGCCTACTCCATGGATGTGCTCATGAATGTTGATGGGAAAGTCTCTGTTGGTGGTTACCTGACTCTTCTCACCACTCCTCTTTGCTGAGGCCCTTCTGCTTGACCCAGGTTGGAAAGGACAAATGTGAGGGTTTGTCTACTTCTTAAAGATGCTTAACACCTTTATCCTTTAACTTTTAAGTTCAAGTCTGCCTCTTGGTCCAATTTGGCTACTGGAGTGCCATCAGTCATTTCTACACACCTGGGAGGAGAGAGGAGTCAGTAGGAGTTCACAGGCATGGTTCTATAAAGAGCTTTCTCCAACTGCAAGAAAAGGAAATATAGAGACATTCAGATCACAAAAGACTTTGTCTGAAAGGAATGCCTGTACTAGATAGGCACTGTGCAGCTTGAGAGAAAGTACTGCATGAAATGGAATTGTATTAAGACAGGCTCCACTTATTTTACTGTTTTGTCTGAGGCCAATCATTTTTCATAACTTGTATGTATCATAGCTTGCAAGTTAATATATTTTTTATGAAGTCAGAGTGTGGTTTTTTTTTTTGTTAACTAAGATTTTACAAGGTGTTGAGCAAGTCTCCATGAGAGGGGCCTGCATTTTTGTTGTCAACATCTTCATTACCATAACATTATTCATGAGTAATGGCAGTATTTTCATTAAAAAAAGGTGACTCCTACAATGCTATTTTAATTTTTTTAATATTTATTTTATTTATTTATGCATATGAGAGCCGGGCTGTAGACCAGGGGTGGGGGGTGGTTAGAAGATTCACCAGAGACAGAGTGGGGAGCAAAACAGGCAGACTGACTGAAATACACTGCTGAGAGGAGCTTTGGACAAGACAGGAGAGGTCTGCTGCGCCATGTGGGTCAGTTCCCCAGCCACGTGTGCTTCAGTGGCTGTGGATAGCTTCATAGTGCTGACACTTAACCCCTTGTGCCATCAAGGAAGCCCCCAGTGGTATTTTAAATAGTGAAAATTTGAACTGTTAAAATATCCAACATAGAAATATAATTAACTTAATCATGGTATAATTCATATGGCAGAATTTAATAAAAATTATGTTGTTAATCTTTATGTTCACAGATGTAAAAAAGTTAGTAATTTGTAGTTCCATGTAAAAGGAGTTAGATACTTATTGTTATGTTCTGAATTATTCCACGTTTGTTAACATACATATGCACCAAAGTTTGAGATAATTTTATATAAAAATACTTTCTATAGCAGTTGGATTCTGTTTATATTTTCTTTTGCTTCGTTTCCTGACTTTTCTGTAAAGAATAACTAGTAATAAAAAAAGATTAATTTTGAAGAATGTAAATAAAATGACATTTTGACATTAGTTTACAATTGTAAAGTAGGGGTGATGAGAAAGAAGAGGGAGAAATGCATAATGGTAGATGGGGAATATGAAGAAAGTAGGAGAATATGTTGGTAATTCTTTTTAAAGGTAATCTTATTTTCCAGAAAGTTAATTTTGTTTGAAGAAAATATTTTTGTTCTCAGAGTTTCTCAGTATACTTTCCAAACCATCAAATTCCTAAATATAACTAAAGATGATGATTTTACAAACCAACCAATATAAACATAGTAGAAGATTATATTTCTACATTAACAACATGACATTGGCGCTACAAAAGTTCTTTCAATTGGCTGTATTTTTTTAAATAAAAATTTCCTTTTAAACTACACACACACACACACACACACACGCATGCACAAATCCCTCTCTCATGCCTTTATTTATTTATTTATTGTATCTCATGCCTTTAAATTTCAGGAAAAATCAGAAAATATTAACATTGTAACATTTGGGAGTGAGACTGGCGAGAAAAGGAACAAGATGGTGAGTGAAGGTTGAACATTCAGCAATTGAGTAGGAAGGAATAAGACTCCTTGGAGAGTCTTACCTTGGATTAGAACTACTCAAACTTTAGTTTTCATTCCAGTCTTCTAGGGATCTTGTGAAAAATGCAAACTTTGTGCAGTTCTAGAGTGGGACACTCAGGTAATGCCCATCATCTTTGGGCATCTTTGCTGTTTGCACAACTTCATAACTTTGAGCAGCAAAGAATTAAAGTCTGGAAATTTATTTTAATGCCTGGTTGATCTGCATTTCACATTGGAAACCTCTGGTCATGATCACATCTTTCTAAACTAACAGTTTTCCAAGAAAATAACGAATAGTGAAAACTTTTCAGAAAGCCATTTTACCATGTAAAAAGTGTAGTTCACGGCTGTATCCATGGAAGCCAGAAAAAATGGGAAACAAAATATGGAATGGGCAGGAGCCCCCTGATATACAAATGTTATTTGTTTATAGAGTGTGGTAATTTTTTAAAGATTTATTTTATTTATTTATGCGTACAAGAACTGGGGTTTAGGCCAGAGGTATGGAGTGGTTGAGTATTCCCAGTAGAAACAGAGTGGTGCACAGAACAGGCAGATCTACTGAAATACACTGCTGAGGGGAGCAGCAGACAAGATAGGAGAGGTCTGTTGCGCCATGTGGGTCAGCTCCTTGGCCAGGGAATGAACTGGTGCTGCAGTGACTGCCGATAGCTTCACAGTGCTGAGACTTGACCCCTTGTGCCACCAGGGAGACCCCTAAAGAGTGTGGTGTTGTGGAAAAAGCCCAGACATCAAAAGGTCTGACTTCAGTCCTAGTGATCACAGTACTGTGTGCCTTTGTGGCTGACAGTCATTCCTCTCCAGTTCTCTGCTTTCTTTCCTGTGACCGAGAAGAATTGGTCTATATGATTTCTAAAATCTCTTCCGTTCTGGCGCTTGGGGAGTCCATAAAAGAGATCCCATTTCAACAGCATGTTAGTTCAGTTGTAGTATCTCACTTTGAACAAGAAGGGAAGAAGAGGAAGACATACTAATATTACAGGGATCCTGTGCTGTGGTAGTTACCATTTTTCTCCTTGTCTGCCCAGATGCAAACTGTTATTAGAGTGAGAGACTGGGAAATTTGCCTGGAATGAAATCCTAGTACCCTGAGTTCCTGGTTTTGGCAATTTCGAGTCAGGAATCTATTCCAGCCTGTGTAAGGTAAGACAGACAGATAAGAGGCTTTCTGGGAATCAACCTCATTTCCCTATGTTGATCAACAGCTAAATTCTGAAGCTTCTTGAACTTAAACTTGCAGCCAAATGATCCCACTGCTTTCCCTTTTGCAAAAGTCCCTGGTTTCCAGTTTGTGGCCAAATTCAATTTTTGCAGTTATTCCGCCCTCCCCTTAACAGCACCCTGGTGGCTCCAAGTCTCCCAGACACTGCAGACTCTCTTCCTAGGGTCCAAGCCTACGGGAGTTGGGCAGGCCAGACAGTAACACTCCTTCCCTACATTAAGATAGTCCTATCGTCAAAGTGGGATCTGCTTCTATTTTGATAAACACAGGGTGGGAAAGGGACCTGCAGTAGTGAGATTACTCAGAACGAGGCAACCTCCCTGCAGCTCCGTCTCACACTTCAACAGACCTGCCTTTCAAATTACTGAACAGGCCTGCAACTATTCTAAGATTCACAAGTCACCTAAAACATGCTGGCATCAGTCAGTTTCCTGCGGTTTGCCTAAACCAGCTAGGGGGGTGGCTGGACTTTCATCCCTGTTCCAGAGATCCTGTCCCCAGCAGACACGCTGGGAAGTGCTGAATGAGGCACCCACTTGCAATGCAGTGACCTTGAAAAGTGCAGGAGGGGTTATTTTTCCTTCTAGCCCCAGCCTACACTGGCTTGCATGATAGGGCTGACTGGTCCAAAGGCTGCTTTTTATAACACACTTTGTTGGTATGTTCATGCCAGAAGAGAGCTTCCTTTCCTCCAGGGGATAATTAGCAGCATCAGGGAATTTCCTTTTCCTCAAAAGTCTGTTTCCACCCTTGAGACCAGGCAGAGGGGGTGGCAGGTGTGGCTAAGAATTCACTGAGGTTAACCTCAAACTTAAACTTAGAACGTATAAGCAAAGTGAAATAGCTTCCACTTGGCACAGAGTGGGTAAGTGGGCACAGGTCCCTGGTAAGTCAGGGAGTTGTTTTCTAGCATATCAATCAGGTGAGGGAACAGGAGCAGGGGCTGGGATCCAATGTGTGTTTGACACCTTTGTGAATTGTTCCTACAACAAAGGCTTTTTTAAAACAACAGAGTGGAGCTTTATATATTTGAATGAGACACACACAGAAGGACCTATTGTCAGGAAGAAAAATTGCATGAGTAATTGTGTATGACTTCAGTATTCTCGGTTGAAATGTTAGTCGTGTAAAGGATGATTGTGGACATCCCAATGCTTTCAGTGTGGGGGAGAAGGAAGAAGGAACTTCTGGGAGGTAGGGAGGGAGCTTGTCTGATGAGACAAAGGAGGCAGGAATCTGAGAAGCTCTTCCCCCAACTTTGCCTTGTCTTTGTTCCCCTTCTTCTTCTACTTAATTGAGGTACCACCTCTAACAGAAAGGCTTCTTATCCCTACCTCCTTCTCCCACTTCCCACCTTAGGTGCTCTTCTTGATGTGTAGCTCCTGCTTTTTCATTGTTTCTAGATCATGATACTACTGATAGCTCATAAAACAATAAGCATGGATTTTAGGACCAAACTCTCCCAGTTCTTAAATGTATAACATTGGACAAGTTACTTATCCTCTCTGTGCCTCAGTTTCCTCACTATAAGTGAGGCTAATGCCCACTTTCTAGTGTTGTTGAGAGAACTAATATATTAATATAGAACAGTATCTGATATATAGTATGCATTCAATATATAGGCCATTATAATTTTTTATTTGTATTTCCAGTTATAACAAAGTTTATAATATATAAAAGGTCAGTGGTTTTTCCCTTTTATAAAGATTTATTTATTCATGCATATAAGAACTGGGGTAGAAGCTGGAGGTACAGGGGTGAGGTGGAGGTGAGAGGAGTCACCAGAGACAGAGTGGGGAAAAAACAGGCAGATCAACCAAAACACAGTGCTGAGGGAAGCAGCAGGTGCAGCTGGAGAGGTCTGTTGTGCCATGTGGGGTACCTCCCTGGCCAAAGGCAGGAATCGAACTTGTGCGGCAGTGACTGCATTTTGCTTAACAGTGCGTTGCTTAACCCATTGCACCACGAGGGAGGCCTCAGGTCAGTGATTTTCAAGCCTCATATGCATCATAACTGCTTGAGAAGCTTTGAAAATGCATAGATCTGGGCTTCATTGGTTTAGAAATAAAATCTGGTTATGGTATTTTGAAAAATTCCCTGGTGTTTTTATTATGCACTTAATCTCATAAGTGTTCCATGAAAATTTGTTGATTGAATGAAAAAATGAACAGATGAATCACATAGGATTAGGATGAACAAATACAGAATATCCCATACTTAAGAATGTCAAGACATGAGTCTGTCTCCTTAAGAAACTTGATTCTTCCAGGGGCAGATTTCAAGAGACCTGTTAACAGTGCAGGGATTATAATGGGATACAGGAAAGAATCATAATTTCATTCATCTCAACATATTGGAACATGATATAGAGAGATAGCTGATTAGCTAGAGCTAGTATTAGAAAATAAAAGTGAATTATGATTATTCTCCCTTCTGTTTATGCATACTCATTGCTCAGAGAGTTACCATAACTCCAGGCAGAAATTGAACTTTGACCTTTCTTCCAGTTTTAATTGTGATTTGCAATTCAATCTTTCATTTAGTGGACCTAATAAGCCACTTAAAACCCTTGAATAAAGCATTTGTATCACTCTACTAAATAACTATGTGCAGGATAAAACATAATTGTGATTAATTGTTTTACCTACTTGGCTTTTAAAATTTAAACTGACTACTGCTTGTAGAACATTGTCAGTTACTTCATAGAAATTACAACTATAGACAGGGCACCCACTCTCAAGGATCTTAAATTTTAATGGTTAAGTAAAGATAAATATGTTGAAAACTAGTCTAAAAATATAAAATAAACATTTAAACAGTATATATCAAATGGACTTTGGAGTCAGACTCTGGATCTCTTTCTTGTTAGCTGTGTAACATCAATTAACTCAATTAATCTTCCTCAGTTTCACCTTCCTCATCAACCAAAGATGGATTATGATACCCATATTGTTACAGGGCAGGGAGAGGAGCACCCAGAACCCCCAAGCCTGCCCTCTCTGAATGCGTTCTGCCATCTGCATTAAGACAAACACATAAAACCTTTAATGGAAAGGAACTTTAATACAACTAGGGTACAATAAAGAAAGAACAAAGAATATAGTTACTAAGTTAA
>JAGFMF010011725.1:3101108-3111758 GCA_019455555.1 Galemys pyrenaicus
TTCTCTGCAGAAATCTCCTTTTCCTCCTCAGCTCCACCCACTTAGGGCGGAACCAGGATTTTGGAACTTCCCCTTTTCCTGGGACCACCCTGTTACAATATCACAGGATTGTTGTGAGATTTCAAAGCAATGATATATGTGTCTGGCACTTTTTATTAAATGTAATTATTTTAATTAACAAAAAAGTTTGTATGTGACAGCACACTTTATTGTCAGAAATTTCATTATAAAGAGGAGAGATGATAGGGAAGAGAGTAATCAAAACAAGATGGAGAACTATTACAAAAACATCTCCATAAAATGAGGAGGTACCGTGTTCCCTGCACCACTTAAAGACGGTGGAGCTGAGCACATAGGTAAAGCTATACAACCTAGATGGGGAAGAAGAAAACAGAAAAAAGAAGTGAGAGCTCTTGTTTCTATAGCCAAACTTGCACTCCAGTAGTGCTGTGAAGAAGACATGGAAGAAGAAACATGGTGGAGAGAAACGAAGAAACACTTGAAAAGACATGTAGGGAGGCTGACAATGGCGGCATTACCTTGATTTGTAATTTGCTTTGCTCATTTCATTCCAGACTTGCCTGGCCTCTTTCTCCTTTTTTTCTATAGCTCCCCACCAGATGGTACCTGAGAATTGTGGCAAACTTTCAGACATCAGCGGCCTTGCTTCAAGCCAATCCTATTTGGGCATTTACCTCAAGGGGATGAGGTATGTTTTATTGGGAAAACTCTTATTAGGAACTTTCTCCTGTCTTTAAGCAAACCAGTTCTATTAAAGTTCTTCCACATTGAGCATGCTTTGTTTTTGTGCACATGGATGACCAGACCCCTTTAAAGTGTGCAAGATTGGGGATCCCTGGGTGCCCCTCAGTGACACACTAAAAGAACTAAGCACCAACTTATGTATACCTACCCACCATGATAAATCCCTTAAAAGACAGAAAAGGTAGGTTTTAAAACCAGTAAATCCCTATTAGCACCAGCAAAAATACAGAGTACAGAAATTATGATAAAAATCTAAATAGAAAGCAGTTGGGATCAGATTAATAGAGAATCCAGAGTAGAGTATCAACACATTCCAAATACTCCTCAGAGAAAAAATTCACTGAAGGTAGAACAGAGACTCTCCAAGCTCAGCAGAAACAAATAGAAAGAACAGAAGGAGGTTGTGAAGCAGTCACCAGAGTTATTAATCTTTAACCTGTCCTCTGAACAATGGACCTCTCTCCTCCTTCCCCCACACAGAGTCGGATTAGGAGGAAGGAAAGGGTAACCCCAGATACAACACAGAGCTTCACTCTAAAACAGGAAATTGTCTGTCTGGGGAGGATGCATACTGAGCTATAAGAGACTGAGAATGGCAGGGCTGGAAGTCAACCCAGTCACATTTCAAGACCCAGAGGGAGGGAAAGGAAACACTTTTGCTGCTCAGGCTCTCAGCTCTGGCTGCATCCAAGTAAAGTCCTCCTCGTGATATTTCAGGTTGGGCAAGTGATGGAGTGGGGAGAGAGGTGTCCCTGAGTCTGTCCTGTTGCCTGTTCCCAGCACCTGAGAGGGAATATGTAATCAAAAGACCCTCACTCAGATCCCCACTAACTCACATTCACCGAAGGAAACTACAGGGAAAACCAATGACTCAAAACTGAAGTGAATAACAAGATACTTAGTATTTAACCTATCCTGAAAACATAGATATGAATGTAAAGCCAAGGATCACCAGATACTTGAGGGACTCCAACAGTTTTAGAGCAAAGGAATAAGATGAAAAATCTGAAAATTGACCCCAGAGAAAGGACAAAGGAACAAAAAAGAACATTTAAATATCTTAAATAGCATCATCCTTAGAAAGATGCATGAAGATATTGTCATAGGCTACTGTGAATAAGACAAAAACAGTTGCTAAAAGACAACATATTTCATATTTCAAAAAGAAATTTTAAAAAATATGATAGTAAAAACGAAGCAACAGATCAGTTGAATAATAGAATGGATATGACAAAAACAGGGAATATTTCCTGGAAGCTAAGTGTGAGGAACTCTCCCTGAATATAAAGAAAAGATCAAGAAAAATTTGAAAGAACAATTATGAGTCTACTGAATTGCAGACTGAAATGTGTCCCCTCAAAATTCATGTGTTAAATTCTTAATCCTCACTGTGACAGTGTCTAGAGATAGAGTCTGTAATAAAGATAATAAAAGTTAAACAGGTGATAGAGTTAGGATCGTAGTTCAATAGGGCTGGCGGCCTTACAAAAAGAGTAAGAGACACCACAGCTTGCTCTATGAGGACACAGCAAGAACACACAAGAAAGCAGCTCTCTGCAAGCCAAGGAAACCTCTCACCAGAAACTGAGTTATCAGCACCTTGGTCTCACTCAGCCTCTAAAACTTTAAGAAAATTCATTTCTGTGGTTTAACCAACCTAGTCTATGATATTTTGTTATGGCAGACTTAGCAGAGTAATACAAAGACACAAAGAATTAATTCAGAAGTGTTTCCATTCATTCAAAAAAAGTGCAAGGAGAGAAATAAGAATTGATATGGGAAACTAACCAAGAAATAATCAGAAAATTTCCCAAATCCAAAGAAGGACTCAAGTCTTCCTAGAGCTTTTCAAGTGTCAGGCAAGATAAGTTTTACTTACAAGATAAGTTTTATTTAGACAAACACTATGGGTATTTCAGAGTCAGAGGGAAACAGAAGGAACCCTAAAAGTATTCAGAGAAGATAAACAGATCAGCTATCAGGAGCAAAACTGAAAATGACTTTCAGACCCTGAATGCTGGGCAGTAATGAAGCAATGACTTCAAAATTTGGAAGAAAATAGTCTGAGCCTAAAATAAAGCACCCTTCTAATCAAACTAGCATTCAAATGAGAGATCAAAATAAAGATATTTTTTTATTTACCCTTCAGGTTGTGAAAAATGAGTAAGCTTGATAAAACCCAGCACTGTAAGTTTCCAGGGGGAAAGGCACTTTCAAGTCCTGTGTGTGAGAGTAGGAACTGGTACAGCTACATTTAGAGGGCACCTTGGAAGCATGCATCAGAAATTTCTACTTCCAGTTATAGAACCTGGACAAAAGCACAAAGAGGGCCACACAGTATAGCAGCGTCAATAGCGCAGACTCCAGAGCCAGAGTTCAATGGTTCAAACCCCAGCTCAGCCACTTAGTAATTATGGGAATTTGGGTGAAATCACTTCAGTTGCTTAGTGGTTAGTAGAAGAAAAGGGGGAAAGGGTTTGAGAAACTGAATAAAGAGAGTTGGTTGTATGATAAAGGATAGATATGACTGTGGTGAACTTAATATAGTACATACAGACATTGATTTATAATACTGTGCTTCTGAGACCTATATAAACCAATATTGCATCAATAAAAATACTTTAACAAATACAGGTCTCTATGCATTGGATCTATATACAATGGCATACTTTGTTGGGACAAAGCAAATGGAGTGGTGTAGACAACAAGGAGATACATCAGCTGGGGATAATTTAAAACAATAATTGTGAGCAGTAATTTGAAAGCAATAATAAAGAATAATAATGCTTATTTAGCCTGCTCTTTATTACCATAAACAGAGGAAATAAATAATGACAGTGTTGAACCAACCCAAATACCCTTAAACAGATGAATGAATAAAGAAATCGTGAAACATATACTAAATGGAATACAACACAGTTGTGAAAAATCTGAAATAGTGCTTTTAGGACAAAATGCATGGTCTTCAAGGTAGCTAAGTGGAATAAGTCAGAGTGAAAGATAAATATCAGATTCTTTCATTCACCTGTGGAAAATAAATAACCAAGAAACATACACAGGCAAAATACAGCAGGAATAAATCTTGAACTCGTGAAAGAATTTAACAGCCACCATGGGGAACAGGTGAGAGGCAGGAAGGGGTAAGAGAGGGCGCCAAGGAGATATTGGCGAAGATGGTTTGATGGAGGGTGAGTGAGACATGTGCACATATAACATATAAACATTCCTCTAAATATTTTAGAATATGATTTGATTTGGTATCTGTATTTTCAGAGATAAAAATGTAAACCCACTGTCTACCAAAGGATTTTGGGTGCAACTTCTGAGTAGAAAATTCAGCCTGGGACAGCCAGTCTGGATGCCAAAATAATGAAATAACGAATAATGAAATAGTTTATTATTATTAATGGACTGTGCGAAACTACATCTATCCATAAATCCTCAATCTCACATTTTACATTCTCTTGGAACTGTATTCCTGGTATGATACCAGTTTAAAACTTAGCACTCAGTTTGCCTTCTCCTACTCCCTACTCCCCCAAATCCAAGGCCTTGCAATCTTTGTTTCCCTACTTTGGCCCCCTCTCCAATGCCTAACTTCCAAAAGCCTCTGCAGCTTCTCTAGGCATGCCATCTGCCTTGGCCCAAGAGGGGAGCTATTATCCTGTCTATCAGCCCACGTGGTTCTCCACTGACCTCTCATCTCCAGCTTGGTGGTCTTCACTTCCTGGCACCTCCCTACTGTGTTCCACCCTTCCCCTCTTCCCTGTATAGCTGAGCCAGCCTGGCCTGGACTACTGATACAATTCTCCCAAGACCAGCACAGACAAGCCCATTCACAGGGTAAGCTGAAGTTGTGGAAATCAAATTGAAAGGAGGAAGATACTATGGACCTAGAGAAAGAGGAAAGAGTTTTCCAGGAAACTAGACCGACGTCTACTGATTGGAAAAGAGAAGTTAGAGCAGTACTCACAGAACACTGGGGGACCAGGAAAGGAAGTGGGAGAAAGGTAAGAAATATGTTCACTCTGCAGTTTTCGTTCCAAGTGTGAAAAGGCACGTCAAATTATGATCTATCACTAAGAAGAATAAAACAAGCTTTTGTGAGCCCCAGCCCCTTTTGCCAGGGAACAGGGAAACAACACTGTCAGGAAGACCCGCTCCCTACCCCAGCTGTGTGACATCAAACAATTTCTCTAACCCTTTGAGCTTTATGTGTAGGTTGGGGTCCTTCTAAGCATTAAATGAATCCAGGTAAGTAAAGCTCAGCCTAACATTTAGGTATTTGAATTTCTTTCTTCTTCCATCAAGATGCTGCTGCTGCTGCTACTGCAAACCCATCTGCAACCTCAATAACTGCTGCATTCTCAGTGTGAGTGGTAGACACATGAAACAATAGCTAATCACAACACCTAACATGGGTTGAAAGTGTATTGTTTGTAGAATTTGCTCTGAACAAATTGCAGTATTAATTCTTGCAACTCTGTGAAGTAGGTAATATTATTAATCTTAGTTTACAAAATGAGAAAGTTAAACTGGTTCAAAAAAATCAAGTAGTTTCACCAAGATGCAGAACTAAGAGACACCCACAATGAAAATCCAGCTCTAACCACAAAATCCATGCTCGTTACCTTCTAAGGAAGGTTGAACAAGTGGAGGTCCTACTAGAAGCACCAGTGAGATAAGGAGGGGGTGCCAGCTATCCTGTCGCAGCATTTGATGTAGGAGGCTTCCTGGCATGTGCCCAATGACACTGGGATCTGGGGGACTATTTCAACAGAGATCAAGTTACAAGTCATAACTCCCTCCTAACTGCCAGAGCTGGGTGATGGCACCTGTGAGCGAGCCGATCACATATGCCGCCAGTGCAAATAGAGCTGTAGACAGGGGCACTGACTCAAGTTAGGACGTTTTCTTGCAATAAAAGATCCGGTCATGAGTCCAAACAGAGTGCACTGCATCAGCAGGCAGTCTAGAACACGCCAAGTCAATGTTTGCCCATGAATCTATAGTTCTTTCCACTCTGATTCCAAATGTTCCATCCTAATTTAGTTAGCAGAATACCCTGGGATGAGGGTAAGGGTTGAAGGAGATGCCACCTGGGTAAGTCAGAGCATCAACTAAGTAGGAGAAATTACTAATGCCAATGATATCAGAAGTTTCATTAAGGTTACAGCATTACCATGTCATTTATTAACTCATGCACATGTTTATCCAAGGAAATTTTAGAGTCTACTGTGTTCCAGGTCTGGTGCTAGGTGCTAGGACACCATAAGAGTAGTCAAGAGACATAGAAAGAGGCTCTTCCAACATAATTGGTAAAAAGCTTTGCTATCAGCAAGGGCCTGCCACATTAAGCCCAGACCCTCCCTCTTAGGAGGTCATTATCCTAATAGGAAATCAGAAAATACCTCCTACAATGTATTAGCCAGGAAGGGCCTTTGAGAAGTTAAATGACTCCCTTGCTATAAGATAAGCAAACCAAAGGCCTGAGTTGTAAAAAAGGATAAATTGCAAACCTTATGGTAAGCATGACTTATGGTAAGCATGAACTGAATGGCATTTTCATGAGTACACTTAGAAGTTTAAGAAAGTCAAAGAAGACTTCCTGGAAGAAGCAGGACTTAAGTTGAGTCTTCCTAGAAAAATAAGATGTGTATATATGTATGTGAGTAGGGGACACACCTAGTTTTTAAATGTTGGTTACATTTTTCCTTAAGCTTCTCTTAACTTAAGATGTTAATCACAAAATGTCTTTCAGATCTGCAATTTTTATTTGAGAAGATCTGCTACTAAATGTGATGTAATTAGTTGTACAGGCTTTGGGGTTTGACAGAACTGGGGTCAAATCCTGACTTTCTCATTTTCTATGTGACTTTAGTTTCTTCATCTGTTAATGGGGATTATGATACCTGCCATAGAACAGTTATGAATATTAAATGAGATAATATATGAAAAGCATATAGCATAGGTCCTGACACTTAGGAAACATTTAGAATAACTCCTAAATGCTGTAATAATTATTAACCTGCATGAACCCAGCACCACTTATTTTATTATTGTGTACTCTGTATTCATTCAGTTTTCAATCAACTCTTTTATCAAACAGGCACAGTGCCAGTACCATGTGGATGCTGGACATACAATCCTATACAAAACAATCATTTTCCCTGCCTATTTAGGAGAGTCTAGAATGATGTCACATAGACACATGATTGTGGTACCACATGAGGCACACTTTCATAAGGTAATCATTGATGGTCAGCTCTGAGCAGGCCCTGGGACCTGAGAAACTCCCACCAGCAAAGTTATAGCTACTTCTTGCTAGTGCTGATAATGCTCTTACTTTATCTACAACATAATTTCAATTTAATGGCAGAATAGTTTGAATTACACATATTTACATACCTTACTTTTCCAGAACACTCAACTTAAATCACACTTCTTCCAGGAAACCTTCTGTGACTTTCTTAAACCCCTAGGTGTACTTGTGAAAGTGCCATTCAGCTCCTATTTACCATATGTAGCCTTGATTTGTAATTTATCACTTTAACAAGTCCAATTTACTAGTCTGTCATCTAATAGTAACTACAACAAACAGTAAAAATACACCTGAACTTAAACTTCAGAGGCTTGGCTCCTCCTCTCGCCTGGGATGTTGAATGCCTATGGTATCAAGCATTCAGAATGATCATTTGCCACTTCCTGATAATTATACCTTGTATATTCCTCTCCTGCATTGTACTACAGTTGGTCTTTAGTGGCCAACAGAAAATAGCAAGAGACAACATTTTTAAGATTAGGTTTTCATCTTGGGTGTTCTTGCACATGTTCTAAAGGCGAATTTGCCTTGAGGAAAGTCAAGTATTCAGCAGACCTATGTACACTCTTATGTGGCAAGGAACTGAGTGAGGTCTCCTACCCAGAGCCATAGGAGTAAGCTTGGAAGTGGATTCTCTAGCCCCAAGCAAGTCTTCAGAAACTACAACCCAGGCTAACAGCTACACTCTACGAAAGGCCTTGAACAAGAACTACATAGTTAAACCATTCTCAGATTCCTGAATCACAGATAGTAAATGCTTGTTGCTTTAAGCTAAGCTTAGGGTAATTTTTTTTTTAGTGCTTGAGAATGCAGCACCTTTTCTCTGTGCTTCAAGCATTCTGCCCCACCCCTGTCATGGCACTTATGTCGTGCTGTCATTACCTATAGTTGTGTCTTATCCTAAGTTTCTAAGTAACAGAGATCATATTTTGCCCCTCATCACCCAACACATGCCTGCATTTAGTGGATGGGCAGAAAACTTTGTTGAATGAGTAACTTGCTTTCATATAGCATACTAGAATTCTCTCATACGGTCTACATGGCAACCCAAGGAGGTACGTGCTGATATCCCCACTCAACAGATGAGAGAATTGAGACTGTGACTCATTTAAATATCTTACAACCAGTAACTGAAAAAAATCAGGAGTCAAACCCAAGTCATCCGATATACACTCTATGCTGCTTCCTATCCACCAAGCTGATCCTCATTTATTTTGGGAGGGGTCTAGGAGAAGAAAAATTAATCTGGATGAGAATGAGGTGCTACCCAGTCATCAGTGGAGCTCCATAGACGGGACAGAGGCCTGGAGTATGGCTCTCTATGAAGAGGCCAGGTCTCCATGGACCTTCCCCATATTCCACATTCAATGTCTCATTTAATCGTTACAAAAATAGTAAGATAGGAAATAAGTTCTTTTCATTTGCACTTTATAGATGAGAATATCAAGTTAAATAATATAGATGATCCTCAAGTAAATGTGTTCAAACTCTTAGTTCAGGGCCTCCCTGGTAGCGCAGCGGGTTGAGCGCTGCACTGTGAAGCATCCACGGCACAGCAGCTCAAGTTCGATCCCCAGCCAGGGAGGGGACCCACATGGTGTGGCAGACCTCTCCTGCCTCGTCCGCTGCTCCCCTCAGCAGTGTGTTTCAGTCCATCTGCCTGTTCTGTTCCCCACTTCTGTCTCTGGTGAATCCTCTCACCTCCTGTGCCTCTGGCCTGTACCCCTGCTCTTGTATGCATAAATAAAAAAAAAAAAAGAAATTTAAAAAAACCTCCTAGTTCAAAGCTTATTTGTAAAACTCCAACTGCTTCATTTTCACAGTACTGAGCAGCTAGGTTTGGGGTCTAGATAAAATCCTGATTCCAGCAGGGCACATAGGGACGCATATCAGAGAGTCTCAGACAATGAGCAGATGTGACTAATGCAAGGATTTACCTGTGTGGCTATGTCCATTCTCACCTTCTTTTTGAGCTCCACTCACTGATATTATGACCCAAAGTGCTAAGTTTCACAGTATTCTTTTTTTTTTTTATGAAAGAAAATGTCTGTTATGCTTAGACTCAGTTTCAGTTTGCACTTCTTTAAAATGGGAAAACTGATTACAGTGACTATTAAGTGAAATAATGTATGTAAGATGACTAACGCATAAGTATTCACAAGTGTGCTCTTCTGTCTGGGTTCTCTTGCCTGTGGAACATTTGCAGGGTAAGAGCACAAATCCTTTTGTGGGCCTCTCTTCTCCCCATAAGTGAAGGCATAGCAGCAGCAGTGGAAAGCAGGGGAGAAGACAAAACTGTGGGCTTCATATGTAGTCTTGGCCTGAAGGGAGGTCTGCAGTGTGATTTCTGCTTTATGTCAGCTGCACGGCGGGGTAGGAAGCCCTGTGTCCTTGGAGGGTAGGTATCATGTTGAGAAGAAGAAGCCCCAGCTGTTCTGTGGTCTCTAATGGAATGTGGCTCCAGGCTGCCTGTTGCCTTACTGGGTTGGGTAAACTTGGCCTATTTGATTCCATCCAAGAGACCTTTCACCTTGAGGGCTCAGTGACCAGAAAAACATCCCAGAAGCCAATAATTTCGCGTTCTCCTGGGATACAAGGAGCCGACAGTTTCTGGGCTAGACATCAGGGACAAACCCACGAACTGTGAGAGGTCCTCTGTGCTGAGGGCCTCATCTGCTCACAGGAAATGGAGCACAAGGTCCGTGTGCTAGAAGACAGTTTTCTGCCAGGAGGAGCATCTGGGCTTCGTCTCCAGGCACGTCAACATATAGATGTGACTGTCTCATGGATAAGCTGTGGAGAGAGTCAACCCCAGCAGCAAATCACAGGAATCCTGAATCCTGAATCTTACAGCCCTATTCAACGTGGTTCAGAGCAATTAAATAATCAAGTGAGAACCTTCCAGGTACAGACCTTTGAGGAAACAAGCAGACACTATGGAAAGATCACTATGGAAAGACTTGGAAGTTTCAGAGACTGGTTTAAATACTAGCTCCACAACTTACTAGCCAGGACTTGGGAAAGATACTTAACCTCTTTGGGCCTCTGTAAATACTAACACTTGCGATTCAGAACTTTGATAAGATTCAATGAATTTTCATATGCATATTATATACAACAGTGCCAGCTAAGTACCTGATCAGTGTTCAACAAACCAATCTTTTATTACTAGGTCTCATGGGGAGATGAAGGAGAGGTGAACAACTGTCACAGTTAGGGAGGCAATACATATACAATTTGATTTAACTCATTTGAGTTTTCACCCAGGATATATCAGAGAACCTCCTAAGTGCTAGCAACTAAAGGGGGAGATACAAGAATAATGACCCCTGACCTAGAGGATCTCAAGAGTTTTGCAACTAAATTGGATGAGTAAGCAAATAATTTCTATCAGGGTTATAAGAGCTCTGAGATAAACATGTGATAATGTTTCAGAAGGAGGTGCTTACATAGTTAGAAGTTGGAGAGTTTTTTTTTTTTTAAAGATTTATTTATTTATGCGTACAAGCACTGGGGTACAGGCCAGAGGTGTGGGGGGTGAGAGGATTCACCACAGAGAGCGG
>JAGFMF010011725.1:3115782-3135322 GCA_019455555.1 Galemys pyrenaicus
CTGAGCATCATCCCCTCCAGATCCATCCATGTTCCCATGAATGAGTCTAGTTTTTCATTTCTGATTGCTGAGTAGTATTCCATCGTGTATATGTACCACCGCTTTGAATTTGACCTGAAGGCTTACTGCAACTGAACTTTGCCCTGCAGGAGTAATACATAATGTTTTCCTTTAGTGTATTTTTGTTGTCCAATCTGTCCATCGATCGTGGGTGAAGTTGCTCCCTGCAGAGTGAACTATGCTCTCTGGTGACCTCGGTCATCCCTGTGCCTGGCTGCTGGAGCCGGGCTGACTCACAGCCATGATGCAAAGGTAATAGACTCTGAAGGCATACAGCAGGATAATTGGGCCAGGGCTAGGATTCCTGGCTTTGAGTCAAAGAAGGGTAAAACACATGTAACAATTTCTAGAAATCCCTGTCTTTATCACATGCGTTAGCTGTAACTAAAGATTGTCTAATCTAATGTCCACTTTTCTATTTCATTACATTTCTTTAATTCATGAATTATTCATTTCATGACTATAATGAGTTTGTGAATATTAGTGATAAAAGAGAGGAAAACTTGGCTCTAAGTTTTCCGAGATCTGTCACTCAACTAATTTTATGTACCAAGTTCTAGATATAATGGGAGCTATAAATGATGAACAGGCACACATTTTCCTGCTCTCAAGGTGTTTAGAGTCCCAGAGGAAATCTAATACAGGGACATTATATCTGTAAAATAAGGCTGAAAGAGAGGAGCAGTAATGATATCTAACATATTAAACACTCACTATAGGAAAGGTACCATTCTAAATGCTTTACATTTACTGCCTTATTTAAACCTAACAAAACTTTAGGAAGTAGGTAGTACTATCAGTTCCATTTCACAGGTGAAGAAACTGAGGGATGGCTGTAACTTGCCCAATGTCACAAATAAGGCGCCAATAATTGGGACTTGAACTCAGGTGACATGATTTTAGAACCTGTGTACCTGACAACTGTACTACTGAAAGAGACAGCAAGAAGCTCAGCTGAGGGAATATTCATTGCACCCAGAGAGAAAAGATTACCCACACTTTGTGGAAAGGTGATGTTTGAGTTAAACTTTAAAGTATAGAGAGTGTTTGGACTTACAAATGTTAGTAGTGAAAGTAGAGGAAGATTTCCAAGAAAGGGAGAGTGGGTTTTCCAGGTTGAGAGCAGAATTAGTAAAGCATGAAGTAGTAAACACACAGATCTAAGGAAATAACCAAGATCAGGTTGTACTGAAATGTGTGAAAGCAAAAGTAGTGGGTGAAAGGACGGGAAGTGTAGGTTGGACCAAGACCTGAAAGGTTTGGTTTTATTTATTTATTTATTTATTTTTTTTTTTGAAAGGTTTGGTTTTAAAGATGATCTTTACTAACCTATTCCTAGGACTTTGCCAACCTGATTAACTTATCACCAAAAGCTTCTCTAAGAAAGAAATACAAATAACAAACAAGAACTTTTTTTTCAAATCACTTCCCCCCAAAGAGTAGCAAATACCATGGACCTAAATTCTGACCGCTATGTTCTGCTTGTCAGCTGTGAATTTCCTTCCAGATGTTCCAGGTCAATCGTACACTGTAAAACCTTTAGATAAATAAGTGCACACATAATATTGGTGGAAGTTAGGACTTTAATAATAATATTTGATAATCATGAAGGGTTCTTTAGAAATAATCAGTTTGATTTACTGTCATAGTTATGCAAGTGACATGTAATTAGAGTATAAAATAAGCCTACATACTCATTCTAGAATTGGTAGTGTTTAAGTCCTTTAGGGGAAGAATTCACCAGAGTGCTAGATGAAGTTGAACAAGGCAAGACTGTATTAGAAAGACTCATGCATGAGGGAGCCAGTGCAGGAAAGGAGAATTTAATCTGATTCCTCAAAGAGAGTTAGGAGCAGATATTTATTTATGTATGATTTTTACTTATTCTTTTTTGGGAATAGAAAAGACTTGTATTCTGATGGGGTAAGTGGGTGAGGTGGAGAAGAAATATACAGCTCAGAACTTTTGGAACTGCTTCTTGGTGCCAACTCCCTTGCTCACATCGAGCACGTTGAAGTGCTCGTTCTTGCTCAGGACACTTGCCTGCTGTGAGGATGTTGCTTATCTGGGTGTCTCTGAAACAGGGACACAGGGGGACAGCTCTGATTTTTTGGCTCTTCTCTAAGTGGCTATACTTTTGGATGTAGTGGAGGTAGTCTTGCAGATGACAGTGGCCTCTATATCTTCATCTTGGACACTCTACCAGACAGAATCTGCCCTCAGATGGATGGAGACATTACCAGTAAAGGGGCATTTCTTGTCAGTATAGGTGCCCCCAAAGGCTTCCTTGGGTGTCTTGAAGCCCAGAGGGATGTTCTTATAGTATCTCAGGAGCTAGTCCTTGCTGGTTTCCCTAAGTAGGGCTCTCTTCTTACTTTGAAAGATGATCGTCTGCTTATGGTAGGTAGCGCGGTCTGAATGTCTGAATATCTGCCATCTTTCTGGTTGCCTTTCCTACTCCACCCCCCGCCCCCCAAAAAAAAAAGACCAGAAAGAAGAGGGATATTTAAAGAGTAAATGCACCAGGCGGGAGGAGGAGAGCAGCCTGGAATTTTGTTCAGGGTTGGGCTACGCCAGGGCATGCACAGACAGGCTACACCCAACTGCACATGGGACCCTCAGCCTTCTCCTTCCAGGAAACTGTGATAATTATTTTTTAGGATCTAAGCTTTTCGCCCAGTATTCTCCCTCCTGGTCAATGTGGTGGGCTACATTGGTCTCTACGTTGGTCTCTCTTTTAGCTCTAGGTCCAGCCTACACTTCCAGTCCTTTTACCCACTACTTTTGCTTTCACATGTTCTGATACAACTTGACTGATCTTGGCTATGTCCTTAGATCCTGTGTGTTTACTGCTTCATGCTTCACTAATTGTGCTCTTAACTTAGAAACACCACTCTCCCTTTCTCTGATTTAACACATGATTTAGCTCACATGTTCAAACAGGATTTAGGGTAACTCTTACCTTACCAGCTCACAGTTTATTTTACCTAGAACATCTCAGTGGGGACTTTAGAAGTCATATAACCTAGGCCCACTTACATGCAGAGGAAGCAAAGAAAGCTAAAAATATGAAATAGACTTAAAGTCATCTAGCAAATCAACAGCAAAATTACATCACATCACAGAATTTTTAGAAAGTAAAAGTGTTTTCATTGCAAATTTTAAAAATCTGCAGATAAGTATAGCAGATGTTCTGTTGTCCAAGAATATTTTTTTTAATTTAATTAATTATATTTGACATCATTTGTATTCCCCAGGGAGTACCTACCACCATTTCACCCATGCACCATCACCTCAGTCCCTTGTGCTCTTTCTGCCCTCATCCCCATCTTTGCCTTCCCCTCCTTCCACCCCCCCCCCCGCCCATGGTCCCTTTGGTTTCTCTTTGACTTTTTGGTCTTGTTGAGTTTTTTGTTTGCTTTTGGTTATAATTTCCCATTTCCTTGAGTGTCTTTTGTTGTTGTTGTTGCTCTTTCATATTCCTCCTTATAGTGAAGCCATCCGATATTTTTCTCTTGCCTTCTGACTTGTTTCACTGAGTATAATTCCCTCTAGCTCCATCCATTTTTCTATAAATGTCCCTAGTTTCTAATTTTTGATTGCTGAATATATTCCATCATGTATATGTACTACATCTTCTTGATCCAGTCATCTACTTTTGGGCATTTGGGTTATTTTCAGGTCTTACCAATTACAAATAGTGCTGCAATAAACATAGGGGTACAGGTGCTCTTTTGGATCAGTGTTTTTGTGTCCTTTTGTCCATGAATATTTAAAAGTTGATTAAAACACAACAATCAAATGAGAGGCTTTTAAAATTTTTGAACACATTTTTTACCCTTAGAAAAATGACCCATTTTTATGCTACCAAATAATTGAATAAACATATTAAAAAATAGCAATTATCCCTTCTTGAACACTTGCTCATTATTATGATTTATATTTTTTAAATTATTTTATCATTTATTATTATTATTATAGATCCCATTGACTACACTTAAATGATCTTTGGGTCTCCTGCTTCCTCTTTGCCTTTACTGCACTGTCCATTAAACCCCCACATCATCTCTTGCAAGGACTGCCTCAAAAGTCCCCTATGTCCTCATGCTTCTAACCTGACAATAATGCATTATTTTCTATCATTAAAATAACGAATCTCACAGACCTAGTACTCTTATTCCCATTTTATGATTGAGGAAACTTCAAGAGAGTAAGAGACTTGCTCAAGGCTATACCGCTAGTGAATACCAATATGGACTCAAACCCAAAACAGTCTGACACCAAAGTCTATGTTATTAACTGTTATAGTACATAACTTCACAACTAGTAATAGATGGAACTTACCTTTTTACCATGAAATTTTAATTATCCACTAAGATGTAGAAACTAGAAGGTTTAATCCTTAAGATTTTTACCTTTAACTGAAAGTTGCTAGGTAGGTAAGTCCAAAGTACTTCCTATCTATGTGTCACAACCAACTATATTGCTGCACTTTGCTGGAGAAACACACATCTAGTTCATCACTCAGTGAGAATTTCAGTGACGGTTGGTGTCTCTTAGTGATTTTTAGCAGCCTAAGGTCTGTCCCGTGCTGTGACCATCAGACAGCTTCCCAGCCATGAGTGAAGCCTGTTTGGTAACATGGGGTCCTCAGCCAGCATCTAGGATCTTGAGAGGTTGTGCTTTGGTTGGCCTAGGGCACAGCCTCTGCCTGGCCTGGCCCCATCTGTTGTACCACTGACCTCAGATCCCATTGACTACCTTTAAATGATCTGTGGGTCTCCTGCTTCCTCTCAGTCCTTACTGCACTGTCCGTTAGACGCCCTCATCATCTCTTGCAAGGACTACCCAAGAATCCCCCTCTGTTCTCATGCCTCTGACCTGACACTTTCTAATCCATTCTCTCCTCTGCTACTAGAATCTTTCTCTAAAATGGAATGAGGAAACTTCAGGAGAGTTAGATTGCTAGTGTATACCAACATGGACAGCCTGACGAACTCTTTGGTGGCCTCATGTTTACAAAGTAGAATTCATACTCCCAAGCATGGAATCCCATGCCCTTCAAAATACTCTCCTGTTGCAAATCCTGTTAAAAAATTCCTCACACTGTTTATTCAACAATGAAGTTTCCTGACTGCCCAACAATCAGTATTTTATTCACAGGATAATGAACAAAGACACTAAAGACCTGGGTTTAGGTATAGTTCTAGCTCTTTCTCTCAGCATGGATTTGAGCAAGTCATTTCCCTCTTCTGGGTCTCAGATTCCCATTCTATGTAAAAGAAGGTAAACCTAGAAGATCTCTAAGCCTCTTAACTTTCCCCATCTATACTGGTCCTTGATACTAGGATCCCCTTAGGGAAGAATCAATCATGTTAACCTTTAGTCAGCCAAAGATGTGTGTCCCATAGTTAACTCCTGTGCTCAGCAGCTTGTGGCATCCTTATATTACCCCTCACCAATTCAGTATTGTCTCTTGGAATCTCCTGATGGGTCCTGTGTGAATCATAACACTGGTATTTAAATCTCAATGTAATAAGCTGTGGAACTCAGACAATGGAGCTCTTAGAGCCTTCAGCTATGATCTCACCTTCTGACTGAGATTTTTTTTGGCTTGTGATTGCTCAACCCTGACCAGAAAAGAGGGGAAAAAATAAATAAAAGCCTCTACCTCAAGAACTGCTAGTGTTGACTCAGCATGCTGTAGGTCTGGAATTGGGGGAGGAACTTGTATGGATGGGCAGGGACCTAGAAGACGCCTGTAGGAGAAAGGAAAAATGCAGGCAACCCAGAAGAAACAATCCTGAGTGCAAAGAGTCACATGAGATGGAGGGCAGCAGGGTTTGTATGAGGGAGAAGCCTTTATCAAGAACTGCCATGTAACAAGTGCTTTCAATCTGGGCTACCATGTTGCAAAGTGGGTATTATTAGCCCATTTCCTTAATTCAGAGAGGTTAATTAACTTATCCAGAATTGTGTAACTAGTGAAGAGTTGTGGGCTCAAACTTAGGTTCATTCTTTCTTTCATACACCCTGAGAAACACCTGGGAGTAAGTCTTGAGTACAAAGCTCAATCCTTAGGAGATACTCAGTGAGTGATTATTAGACAAAATACTAATGAGATGATATTTAAACAAAAATCAGATTTAATCAGCACTAACCATGAAAAAAGGTAGAATCGTAATCACCAAGTGGAATAGTGTTAGGTCATAAATGAATGTTGTTTTTTGAGGGGGGACATGAACTAATGCTGCTAACTTCTGGAACATGAGTGTGACTAATAAATAAACTGGGTGTGGTCTCAGTCATCTTGTCTGTACAGCTGTCTGGGAAGGCTAATCTGCGGCTGGAGTCTCTTGCTGCTGTCTGTGGTGTGCTACACTCTAATCTCCTGGCTTCACTGTTAGCTTGACATTTTTGCTGAGTCTGACTCATTCACTCCCAGCCTCAATTGTTCTGTGCCAATGCAGACTGCTTTTACAGTTGGCCTACTTAGAAGCTCAGGATGTTAGTGTTGGAAGGAAGCTACCTTAGAAGTCACCTAATATAACCCCTTCATGTTACAAATGCAAGAATAGGCCCAGACAGGGTTTGGTGATGTCTGAACTCTAATGGGTTAGATGTGAGGCATGACAGCCCACTACAACACTGCCAAGCACAGAGAAGAAATTGGAATCAAGTAGCACTGAAGCTAGCAATATTAACCCACTACGTGATTACTGGAAATGGGGTGGGAGAGAGTGGGCCCACCCAACCCCCCTGGAAGAGTGGGTCGGGATGGGGAAACAGGATCTCAGTGAAGCTATATGGAGTTCAGGGCAGGGTTTCTGTCCCACCAGGGAAATGTTGAAGTGAGCAGGGTAGTTAGGATGGAGGTGCAATTATAAGGACTAGACCAAAATCCCAAGAGGGTTATGATGTGAAGAGAAAAATTATAACTCACAAGCTATCAAGATGTGCAGAGTTTATCAGAAGTATGATAGTGTTGCACAGTAGTGACAGTGTAACCACATGACTATGGTAGGCTGACTCACTCTCATCAGAGAGCATGTCTCATGCCTTCAGGAAGTCTCCATCTTGAAGCTGAAAGGAGCAAGTGGCTCCAGATTATAGCTAGGGAGCCAGGAAGACAGCACTGAAGTACTCTTTTCATTCTGCCTTCTAAATTTCTCTAGCATGTTCATCTCTTTCACTTTTACTCTTATTCACCCACCTGAATAATTGCAATAGAATTTTGGTTCATCTCTAATGCTCTATATACTCTCTAAAGCATTATTTTATCACCAGAGTGAATGTCAGTTGGTTTCTAGAAATATTGGATGACTTGCCATGGCCCAGCAACCTTTCTCAACTGGGCTTCCATGCAAGAATTAAGCCCTACAGAAAATAGAGGGACTATTTTCTCAGGTCTCACTAGGAAGGTACATAATGAGTATTGTTCTGGGTCTACTGGGGGGAAAATTGATGTATATGGCTTCCTTTAAGAAGGCTAATTTTCATGGGTCTCCTTGGTGGCGCAGTGGGTTAAGCAACGCACTGAAGCAAATCGCAGCCACTGCAGCACGAGTTTGATCCTTGTCGCCGGCCAGGGAGGGGACCCACATGGTGTAGCAGATCTCTCCTGCCTCGCCTGCTGCTGCCCTCAGCAGTGTGTTTCAGTCAGTCTGCCTGTTCTGCTCCCCGCTCTGTTTCTGGTGAATCCTCTCACCTCCCTGGACTCTGGCCTGTACCCCAGCTCTTGTATGCATAAATAAATAAATCTTTAAAAAAAAAAAAAGAAGGCTAATTTTCTTGTGGATCCTTTGTTAAGGAGATTTGGGGAGAATTAAGCCCAAATGTTTCTGCCTGGCATGCTCGATCCTATAGAATATCAGCCCAGTCTTCTTTCGATAGTGTCTCCTGTCTTCTTTACCATGCTCTGGGCATACCAAATTCTTTCTATTTCATCATGCTATTTTGTTCATGTCTTAATATTCTTTTTCCCACCTGGTCTCCTTATTTGTCTTGCAAAATCTTAGTCTTCCATCAAAGTCTAGCTCAGATGTCTTCTCCTCTCTGAAGCAGTGTCTCTACAGCCATCAGACTAATTAAATTGTTCCTTCGTCTATGTACCCAAATAATTTGTGTGGACATATCACACTGTATAACGTATGATTCATAGTTAGAGGTTTACTGACCTGTGTGCGCTACAAAAATTTGAGTTTCTTCCCAGCAGGGAGCATCCCCCTCTCCCTTGTCTGACCCAAACAGATGTTTATAAAACTGAATAGCCCAAAGCTTCCTGGATAATTAAAAACAAAGCTCATTCTGGAGCCTAAGTCTCTTTACTCCTATTCCATCATTTGGGCTTCTACACATGACAACTAGATCAAACAAAAAATGTACCATGTCAAATTTGCTCGTGTGCATTGTGATAGAGTGGACTGGGAGGAAACTTCCTGAATAATTACTGACAGAGTGATAGGGCAAGAACTAGGGGACCCAACTGAGAATGGAAAATGAGGCCAAAAATATGTTAGGTAAGGTAGAGAAGATTCCATCAGGAGTACGTGCAGGATCGATTTTTAATTTCTTCAGGAAGTGAGAAAAGGAAAAGAAAGAGAAACAGTTGGCCGTGGGGTTATATGAAGGACACATACGTCAAGAACTGATGTCTGAAATGACTCATTGAAACTGAAATCTGATAATAAAGAGAACTTATATTTGCATAGTGCAGAATACTGTCATACATCTGAACTCACTTAATTCTCAGAATAACCCTGTGGGAGGGGGAAACTGGGGTGGAGCATGTGTGAGTGTGTGTATGAGCATGCACACATTGCTATGATAGTCCTCTTACAGTAGAGAAAACCACGACTCAAAGAGACGTGACATGTCACACATCGTTGTCTTTAAGTCAGTCAGCTGGAACCCCAAAATGGGACTGCCTATGTCTGGGTCCAGAGCCACATCATTTTATTTAGGAATAGGAAGGCAGCTCCTCTGGTCTAAAAGCTGGAGACCTTTATAAATTCAAAGAGGAATACATGTAGAGCTGTTTCTGAGTCATGACTGAGGGACTCTCCACAAACTAAAGACTTTTCTAGGCTGTTTTAAGATGAAGATAGGAAACCATTAGTCAGTGGACTTGCAGGGAACTGGCTAATACAGAGTAATTTTCAGCTCGAGCCAGGCTAAAGTCTCATTTGACTAAAAAATGTGGAGCAGGAAGAAAAACACAGAGCTGTTAGGTTTTTACCTGCTTCTAGGAGGGATGATGAGACAGAGAATAGTACCCATTGATACACTCTGGCTGGCTTCAGATGTAGAAAATAAGGTATCAGGTAGATGGAGTGGAAGAATTGGGATCACAAGGGGTTTCTCAACTGATCCTCTCCTTCTCAGCTTTATCTATGAACTTGGAATACATGAGATCTTAGAATATAAATAACACTGACCAAGCTCTGCAGTCAACTCCTTCTGTTGTCATTTAGCATCTTTATTATGCGTTCCCTATCATTCCAACAAAATGGTGAGACCCTCAGAGGCATAGAGTTGGCTTAAAATTTTTGTATTTCACTATATGATACTCCAAACATATGAAACAAACAAATATGAAACATGTGAAACTAACAAAATGAAATGGCTTTTTGATGACAATAAACATTTCAGGTTTGTTAAACATCTGCTTACATGACTGCACAGCATGAGTTTCCTTGATTTTTCTTCCCTCTCCTTCAAAAACTACCTAAATGGGCTTTTGAAAATCCTTATCGATACATTAAATTCTATCATGGGTCTACTCTGTGCTAGGTGCTACTACCTGCTAGGCCCTGTGCTAGGTTGGAAGGGTACCTGGAAATCAATGAAAGGCACCTACCTCTGTAGTGGTTAGAATTTAAATAACATAGACTAGCATGGTTTAAGAAGACCACAGAAACGGTCTAATTCAACTGCCTCATTTCAACAGTAAGAAAATAAAGGCCTGGAGAAGGGTAATATCTTGTAGAAAGTTACACAGCTAGTTTGTGGCAAAACCAGATAAAGGAAATAGTTCTACATTCAATTAAGATCCTGATCTTAAATTATCCAAGAGGCCAAGGAAAGCTTTATCTCCTTTTCTTTCAGTCCAAACTCAGTAAATCTTTCTTGGCTTCTTGATTATTAGAGAAAGTGAACAATTTTTTTACTCTGTCTTTTCTGGAACTAAGCATTGTCTGTTACTTATAAATAAGTTTTCTGATTCTCTGAAACTCTGTTATGTCCTTTGCAAACCCCTTGTCTCCAGAAATACTTAGTCTTATAAGCAGAGCCTAAGACCAGGAAATATATGCCTGAGTTTTGCTTTTTCACAGGAAAGAAATATGTTAATTCACTGTCAAAAAATATCATAAGTTATTTACTGTTGTTTAAAAGATTAATTCCTTAAGAAATACTGATAATATCTGTATTAGTGAGGGTTCTCCAGAGAAACAGAACCAATAGGAGAAAAAGGGTAGATAACTAGATGACAAATTGAACAGATAGACAAACTGACAGATTTTAAAGACTAAACTTATGTAATTGTGGAGGTTAGAAAGTACAAAATCTAGACCAGTGGACTGGAGACACGGGGAAGAACCAATATTGCACTTCAAGTTCAAAGGCTTTGTGCTGGCAGAGCTCAGCTTTTTGTCCTAGTCAGGCCTTCGTCTATCTGAACAAGACCTACCCACATTTTGGAGAGCAGCCTGCTTTACTTAAAGTCCACTGACTTCAAATGTCCAGCATAATGCCTGACCAAACATCTGGGCACCATTGCTCAGTCTATTTGATGCATAAAATTAACTACAATGATACTTTTAGTTGACAATCTTAAAACTCCTAGTGTTATATCAGAATTCTGAAGAGCTATGTGAGTGTCAGTTGCTGGGGGAACCAGTGAATGCAAAGGCCTCATGTAATCCTATATATCAGCATCAACAAGACCAGAAGGAAGTCTGGCAAAGCTAGAAAAATCATCGGGTAGACAGAAAAGATTAGAAGAAAGTTTTCTCTTGGAAAACCTAGAGACTCCAGAGCTGTAGTCTCTTTCTTTCTGCTCCATTTCATAAATGAAAAGGAGGAAAATCCAAATACCAAGGATCAGAGGGGGGCATACTGGTTTTCTCTTCCTTCAGAAATGTTTGGTGAACCAAGTCCCAACAGTCTTTGGGACTGACATAGCACGCCTCCCAACTTCTCTGTATGGGAAACTGAAACACTTAGCTTCGTGTTCAGGGAATTAAAGCCCATGGCCGTAAAGTCAGGTCTGTTGGGGCTCTGACCCCCTCGTCAAGCTGCAACAGTCTTAAAGTTCTGAATACACCTCACTAGTGCTTCGACTTGGAGACGCTTATGTACATTAAATAAATATTCTTCTGCCAGGCACTGTTCTCAATGCTGGCAATACAGCACTGAACAAATCCCACAAAAATCCTTGCCTTCCTGAATTTATAACCTCAGGCCTGATGAACAATGCACAGTATAAATAAGTGAAATACAACATGTAATGTGCTGATGACAACAGCCAAAGTAGGGAAGGAGACTAGGAAATTCTGGGGAATGAAGATGTCCCTGAGAAAGCCACGTTTCAGTAAAGACCAGAAGGAAATGAGAGGATGAGTAATGTAGACATTTTGGGAAGGAACATTCCAGACAGAAGGAACCATTGTTTGGGATTGAATTGTATCCTCCTTCACCCCACACCCCTGCCAAGTACTGAAATCTTAATTCTTAATACCTAGTAAATACAACCTTATTTGAAAATGAGATATTTGCGGATGTTTTCAAGTTAAGATGAAGTCATTAGGGTGGCCATAATCCAATTTGTATGACTGGTATCCTCATAAGAGGGCACAGAGACAGACTATCTGGGACAGAGAATTCCATGTGATGACAGAGGCAGAAAAAATTGGAGTGACGCAGCTCCAAGCCCAGGAATTCCAAGAATTGGTAACCACCATCAGAAACTAGGAAGAGACAAGGACAGATTCTCCCATACAGTATTAAGAGGCAACATGGTTCTGCCAATACCTTGATTTTGATCTTCTAGCCACCAGAACTAAAAGAGAAGAAATTTCTTTTTTCTAAAATGATCCAGGTTGTGGTGCTTTGTAATGACAGTTCAAGGAAAACTAATATAACCATGAAGCAGAATTGTGCCAGGCATGTTAAAGAAATATGGAGGTCAAAGGAGCAAGGTAGGAGTAATGGGAAATCAGAGAGATTATATAACAGATGATGAGAACATTAGGGCCACTTAGGGTCACAGAAGTGCTGTGCTCATCTATAGCTTAATTGTATTGCTACTAGTACTTTTAATTAAATATTTCATGGGTTCTTTGGGCCTATTTTAATCTATAAGGTTGATATAAAGCTAATTTTTAAGAAAATGAAATTTTTGTTTTCAAAAACAGAGTCTTAGGTAAACGCTCATATTTTATCTGTTGACCAGCTAGCTATCAACTGAGTTGTTTAGTTCATAATTACATGACACAAAGAGAAATCTCCAAATGTTAGCTTCAGTTGCCCTTACCCTCTGCCATCTTCTATAGCCCACAGATCTAGGTTCTCTGAATTCCTGGGTGTTAGGTAGTATCTCGTGGTGGTTTTAATTTGCATTTCCCTGAATATGAGGCATGTTAAACATATATTTTTTTTTGCCTTGGAAAGTTAAGTTTATTTAGGGAAAAAAAGGTCAAGAGTAAAGAATCCCAGGTATATGGTACCTGGGAGGGGCAAAGAAAGCCCTTGTTGAACATTTTTTATATGCCTGTTGACCTTTTGCATTTCTGCTTTGGAGAAGTGTCTTTTAAGTTCTTCTCCCATTTTTTGACTGGATTGTTTACTTTGTTTTTGTTGAGTCATGTGAGTTTTTGTAGATCTTTGTTATCAGTCCTTTATCAGTTGTATGGATTGCAAAAATTTTCTCCCAATCAGTGGGATGTCTCTTTGTTTTGAGTAGTGTCTCTTTTGCTGTGCAGAAGCTCTTCAATTTGATATAATCCCAGCTGTTTACCTTTTCCTTCATTTTCTTTGCTTTAGGTGATGTTTCTTTAAAGATATTGCTGAAATATAAATCATGTAGTGTTTTGCCTATATTTTCTTCTATGTATTTTATAGTTTCAGTTCTTAAGTCTGTCTTTGATCCATTTTGAGTTGGTTTTTGTGCATGGTGAGAGGTAGTAGCCTAGCTTCATTCTTTTGCCTGTAGCTGTCCAGTTTTCCCAGTACCATTTATTGAACAAGCTGTCTTTGTTCCATTGCATATTTTTTGCACATTTGTCAAATATTACTTGTCCATAGATCTGTGGGTTTATTTCTGGGGTTTCTATTCAATTCCATTGGTCTATGTGTCTGTTTTTGTTCCAGTGCCATGCAGTTTTAACTATTATGGCTTTGTAGTATATTTTGATGTCTGGAATTGTGATGCCTCCATTCCCTTTCTTTTTAGTCAGGAGACCCTGGCTATTTGAGGTTTTTTGTGACTCCATATAAATTTCATCAATATTTGTTCTATTTCTTTGAAGAATTTCAATGAAATTTTTATTGGAATAGTATTGAACCGGTAAATTGCTTTTGGTAGGAAAGCCATTTTGATAATGTTAATTCTTCCAGTCTATGAGCAGGGGATCTCTTTCCATTTCTTTGTGTCTTCTTGTATTTCTTTTAATAATGTTTTATAGTTTTCATTGTATAGTTCCTTCATCTCTTTTGTTAGATTTATTCCCAGGCATTTGATTTTTTTTTTTTGCTTCAATTATAAAAGAGATTTTTAAAACAATTTCTTCTTCTGGGCCTCCTTGGTGGCGCAGTGGGTTGAGCACCACACTGTGAAGTATACACTGCACAGCAGCATGAACTCAATCCCTGCCCCTGGCCAGGGAGGGGACCCACATGGCACAGCAGACCTCTCCTGCCTTGCCTGCTGCTCCCCTCAGTAGTGTGTTTCAATCCATCTGCCTGTTCTGCTCCCCACTCTGTCTCTAGTGAATCCTATCACCTTCCATGCCTTTGGCCTGCCCTTGTATGCATAAATAAATAAATCTTTTAAAAAAATTTTCTTGTATGCATAAATAAATCTTTAAAAAAATTTTCTTCTTCATGTTGATTGTTTGTATATAAGGAGTCTATTAGTTTTTGTGTGTTGACTTTGTATCCTGCTACTTTACTAGACTGGTAGAATATTTTGATTAGTTTTTCTGTGGAGTTTTTGGGGTTCTCTATGTATATTATCATATTATCTACAAATAATGACAGTTTTACTTCTTTCCTTATTTGGATTCCTTGTATGTCTTTTTCTTGTCTAGAACTTCCAGTATTATATTGAAAAGCAGTGGTGAGAGTGGGCATCCTTGTCTTGTTCCAGATCTTAAGGGAAAAGCCTTCAGCTTTTCGCCATTGAGACTATATTGGCTTTAGTTTTGTCATATATGGCCTTTATTATGTTAAGGTATGGTTCTTCTATCCCAAGAATTTTGAGAGCCTTTATCATAAAAAGATGTTGAATTCTTTCTCAGCATCTATTGATATGATCATATGGTTTTTATTTTTCTTTTTATTGATGTGTTGGATTATGTTAATTGATTTTTGGCTGTTGAACCATCCTTGTGTCTCTGGAATAAATCCTACTTGGTCGTGGTAGATTATCTTTTTGATGCATAACTGGATTCTGTTGGCTAGGATTTTTATATCAATATTCATCAGAAAGATTGGCCTTTAGTTTTCTTTATTTGTGTTGTCCTTTTCTGGTTTTGGTATTAGTGTAATGTTGGCTTCATAAAACATGTTTGTTTGTATCCCTTTCTTTTCAATTTTTTGAAAGAGTTTGTGAAGGATGGACATTTGTTCATTTCTGAATGTTTGCTAGAATTAATTTGTCCTGGGTTTTTATTTTTGGGAGAGTTTTGATTACTATTTCTATCTCATTGCTTATAGATCAACTGTTTAGGTGTTCTATGTATTCTATATCTAGCTTTGGATGATTGTACACTTGTAGGAATTTGTCCATCTCTTCTAGATTGTTAAAGTTGTTTGTGTATAACTGTCCATAGTAGTTTCTGATTTTTCTTTTGATTTCTGCTGTCTGTTGTAATTTATCCTCTTTCATTTGTGATACTATTTATATGAGTCTTTCCCCATTTTTTCCTTGTCAACCTGGATAGAGGTTGTTTGTTTTGTTTATTTTTTCAAAGCACCAACTTTTTTTTTCATCGATCTTTTGGATTGTTTTCTTAACTTCTATTTCATTTATTTCTGCTTTGATTTTTATTATTTATTTCCTTCTACTGGCTTTTGGTTTTTTTATTGTTCTTTTTCCAGTTCTTTTAGATGGCAGATTACGTTGTTTCTTTCAGTTCTTTCTTGCTTCTTAATGTGACCTTGTATTGCTATATATCTTTCTCATAACTGTTTTTGCTGTGTCCCAGATATTCTGGAGAGTTGTGTCCTACTTGTTTCATCTCAAGGTATTTTTGTTTTGTTTTGTTTTCTTATTCCAACTTATTTTTATTAATTAGATTTATTTAATTACATTTGACATTATTTGTAGTCCCCATGGCGTTCCCACCGCCATTTCACCCATGCACCATCACCACAAGGTATTTGTTTTATTTCCTCTTTGATCTCCTTTTCTTTATTTCCTCATTGATGCAGTGGTCTTCCAGTAGAGTATGTTTCAATCTCCATGATGTAGGAGAATTCCTTGCTTTATTTTCATGATTTATTTCTAGTTTGATGCCTTCATGATCAGATAAGATAGTTGGTATGATTTCAATCTTAGCGTATCTGTTTATATTTGTCTTGCATCCCAGTATGGATCAATCCTGGACAATGATCGGTGTGTACTTGAAAAAAAAACGTGTATTCAGATTTTTGGCGGTTCAGTGTTCGATAGATGTCTGTCAAGCCTATGAGTTCCAGGTCCTTATTTAGAACTTTAGTATCTTTGTCTATTTTTTGTCTCGTTGATCTATCCATTGTTGAGAGTGGTGTGCTGAAATCTGCTATTACATACATATTTTCTCTAATGTCTGTTTTCAGAAATGTATTTTGGTGTGCCTTCATTTGGTGAGTATATATTGATGATTGTTATATCTTCTGGATGTATTGTCTCCTTAATCATAATGTAGTTACTACTTATGTCTCTTTTTACCTTTTTTAGTTTGAAGTCTATTTTATCTGATATATAAATAACTCTTCCTGCTTTCTTTTTTGGTCCTTTCACTTGTAGGATTATTTTCCAACCTTTACTTTCAACCTGTGTTTATCTTTTGTAGTTAAATGCATTTCCTGAAGACAACAAAAAGTTGGGTTCTATTTTTTAATCCAATTCAAGACCCTGTGTCTTTTAATTGATGAGTTTAATCCATTTACATTTAGGGTTATATTGATACATTGGTATCTGTTTTTGCCATTTTGCTTGTCTTTCTGTGATTTTATTCCTTGTCTTGTGTTCTTGTTCATTCCTCTATTGGATTTGGCTTTAGCACTTCTTGTAAGTTTTTTTTTTTTTTTTTTGAAGTGGGTTTTGGTCACAATGAATTTCTGGAGTTTCTGTTTGTCTGTGAAGGTCCTTATTTTTCCTTCATAGGGTAGGGAGAGCTTTGCTGGATTGAGTATTCTTGGTTGGCATTTGTTGTCTTGGAGTTTGTTAAATTCATCCCTCAACTCTCTTCTTAACCATAGTGTTTCTTTAGAGAAGACTGATGTCAGCCTGATTGGTTTTTTTTCCCCTCTTGTCAGTTTCATTATTATTTTCCTTGTCCTGAATTCTTGAGAAATTTATTATTATGTGTCTTGCTGTACTCTTCCTCTCATCGTGGAAGTTTGGTGTTCTTGCTTCTTGTGTTTCTGTTTTCATCTCCTTCTTCATGCTTAGTAAGTTCTCTTCAATTATCTTCTTGAATATTTTTTCTGTTCCTTGATTTTTTTTCCCCTTCTGAAATTCCTATAACTCTGATATTTTCTTTCCTCATGAAGCGAAATAGTTCTCCAAGTGTTTCCTCAGTCTTTCTCCTTTGTGTTTCTCCTTCCTTTTCTTTGCTGTTTCTTTTTATGTCTGAGTTATAGAGACTTGTAGTCTTCCATTTCATCAAATCCATTTCATCAAATCATCAAAGATTTGTTCTTCCATTTCATCAAATCTGTTTTTGTAGCTTTTCCCTGAGTTCCTTAACTCCCTTGTTAGTCTTTTAACCTCCTGCATTTCTTTCATTTCCTTCTTTAGGGACTCATTTTCATTCTTCAGTTCATTAATTATCTTTCTCATTTCATTTTCATATTCAGTTTTTTAATCATGGTGAGTCTAAATTCTCTATCTGGCAGACAGAGGAGTTCTTCCATGTCATTGTTTAGTTCCTCTTGTAGCTGGGGTGTCCTTCTCCTATGGGCTTGCTTGGTTATTTGTATTTTTCCTTCTCCCTGTTGTTTGACACTGTGCTGGTGGTACTGGCAGGCATCTCTTTGGAGTGCTCCTTCGGGTATGATGGAAACTCTATTTGTGTCACACAGAGGTTTGTGGAGTCCCTTTTCCGGTGCTCTCTGCCTTCTAACTATGACTCCTCACGTGCTTACTCTCAGTGCACCCATGGCCCATGTAGGGTGGGGCCCCCCTCTCAAGTTTAAGGTTCGGGCCAGTGGCAGTGCCAGGCCTATTTTCCCCATACTTCCTGACTCACCTCTGTTTGCATTACACAGAGGTTTGTAGAATCCATGGTCTGACCCTTCTCACCTTCAAACTATGGCACCTGGCTTGCTCTCTCTCTCTCTCTGTGGGCCTACAGCTCCTCATTTACAGTTTTTAAATTGTGTTTTTTGAGATCTGCAAATATCTAAGGAAAAGAAATAAAGGGGGAAAAATAGCCACTGCTGTAGTGATATTCACAATTCTGTGAGGAAAACGGGTATGAAAGCAAACTGTTCTAAATAATATGCAGTGAGAGGGAAGCGAACCTGGGTTAAGTGTTTTTCACGCACACCCTAGTATTATGTATGTGTGTGTGTTATGGACAACAGAAAAAGAAGGAAGGAAAATGGGGACTGCTTCCTAGAGAAGATAAACCCATGTGGGGGCTCAATAGACAGGCAATACTGGGAGAAAAAAGTGCAGTGGGGAAAGTATTTCCAAGAAGGAGGGTAACACATGCTAAGTGAAAGAGATGGGTGGTTTCAGGCTGCCCATGGGAGAGCAGTGCAGAAGTAAAGAACAGTATCTGGCTTAGAGAGGGGAAGGAAGTCTGGTGGAGTGACTCCAGATGAAGTAGAGAGGAAAGCTAGCTTCCAGTGAAGGAGGAAGAAGTGAAAGAGTGTGGGGTAAGTTCTCTGAGAAACAAAAGTGCTGCACATGTAATAATGGCTAACACTTCCTGAATGCTGTTTATATGCCAGGCACAGGCAAGGTTCTTCCCTGAATTTCACCCTATGAAGCAGAGAATATTGTTTATTTTATAAATTATTATTTGAGTAATTTTTCCCCAGATCACATTGTGTCATAGTTTAGGCTCTCCCAGTATCAGACCCCCAGGAAAGGAATTGAGTACAAGTAGTTTTTCTGGAAGCTGATTCCAAGAAATTCCAGTCAGGGAACAGGCTGATGAGTGTAAAGAAGGAGCTAGGAATGGGTGTGCTATCAGGCAGTTTACTCCTGAGGACAATAGGAGAATGTTGGGAGACAGAGAGGAATAACCCCCAGAGTTATTCCCATGAAAAAAAATGAGAAGTTGGGGTATTTCTCAGCAAATTCCTAGTTATGACTATTGGAAAGTTGTTTCTTGGAACATTAAGTCTGGCATTCCTAGCTTCCTCTGCGCAAGGGCAAATGCCTTCTTCACACAGTGAGTCACAGGAATTCTTAGTAAACAAATTGCAGGTGTAGAGATGAGGGCCCAGGGGTTAAGAGCAGGGCACTGGCAGGATATAATTTTTTTCTTTCTTTTCATTACTAATGATGTATCATTATTTCATATATTTATTTGGTTTTTTTCACAGTATAGGATTTCCTCCTCCCCTCAGGTGTGATCACCATAGTTTTCCCATCACCACAGCACCCTAGTCTTCTACCCTAGTCCATTGTGCTCTCCTCCCATCCTGATTTCTCCCTTCTCTTTCTTCCCTCCTCTCCTCTTTCCTCCTAGGTCAATGATCAACTCTCAAGGGTTGTTTTTAAAGTTTCTATTTCTGATTCTTTCTTTGGTTTCTCCATGTTCCTCCTATAAGTGAAACCATCCAATATCTATCTTTCTCCTTCTGACTCACTTAGCGTAATCCCTTCTAGTCACATCCATGCTGCCACAAATGACATGAGTTTATCACTTAGATGGCTGAGTAGTATTCCATTGTGTATCTATATGCCATTTTTTATTTATTTTTTTTAAAGATTTATTTATTTATGCATACAAGCACTGGGGTACAGGCCAGAGGTGTGGGGGTGGTGAGAGGATTCACCACAGAGAGCAGGGAGCAGAACAGGCAGATCAACAGA
>JAGFMF010011725.1:3135375-3146771 GCA_019455555.1 Galemys pyrenaicus
GTGGGTCCCCACCCTGGCCGGCAGCAGGGATCGAACTCATGCTGCAGTGGCTGCGTTTTGCTTCACAGTGCGTTGCTTAACCCACTGCGCCACCAGGGAGGCCCCATTTTTTATTTTTTGATCCACTCATCTGTTCTGAGTATTTTGGTGGTTTCCAAATCTTGGTTATTGTAAAAAGTATGCTATAAATAGAGATGTACAGTTTTCCCTTTGATTAGTATTTTTGTGTTCTTTGGGTAGATACCTAAGAGTGGAATGTCAATGTCACATAGTAGTTATACTTTTCCTCTTTTGAGGAAACTCCACACTTCTTTCCATAAAGGCTGGACCAGTCTACACCCCCACAACAACCTTTTCCTCCACAACCTCAACAGCACTTGTTTCTGTTTTGTGGTTGTTGTTTTGATATGGGCCAGTCTCACATGTTTGAGGTGGTATCTTGGTGTGGTTTTGATTTGCCCTTCCCTGATGATAAGTGATAATGAACATTCTTTTTCATATGTCTGTTGTCCAATTGCATGTGTTCTTAGGAGAGGTGCTTATTTCATTCTTCTGTCCACATTTTGATTTGGTTGGTTGGGATTTTTGTTGTTGTTGTTGAGTTGGATGAGCTCTTTGTAGATCTTGGATATCAATCCCTTGTCAGATGTGTGCTGTGAAAATATTTTCTTTCATTTGGTTGGGTCTTTCTATGTACAGAAATGTTTTAGTTTGATGTATTCCCAACTATTTATTTTCTCCATTGTTTTCCTTGCTGCTGGACATGAATCCACAAAAATATTTCTGAAATTTATGTCATGAAATGTTTTATCGGCGCTTTTTTCCTGTGAATTTTCTGGTCTCAGGTCTTACATCCAAGTTTTATCAGTTCTGAATTGGTTTTTGTGTATGTTATGAGAGAATGATCAAATTTCACATGTCTGCATGCAACTGCATAGTTTTCCCAACTTCATTTATTGACGAGGCTATCCTTGTTCCAATGTATGTTCCTGACCCCTTTTATCATAGATTAATGATCAGTTTAGGTGTGTATTTATTTCTGGACTCTCAATTTTATCCCATTGGTCTGTGTTTCTGTTTTTGTTCCAGTACCATGCTGTTTTAGTTATTATGGCTTTATAGTATAGTTTGAAAGTTGGACATATCATACTTCTTTTTTCCCTTTTTAGTCAAGAGAGTTTGGCTATTTGGGGTTGTTGCTGTTTTTTATTCCATATGAATTTCAGTAATCTTTGTTCTATTTCTTTGAAGACTGACACTGGGATTTTTATTGGAATTGCATTGAATCTTTACATTGCTTTAAGTAAAATGGCCATTTTGATGACTTTGATTTTTCCTATCCATGAGCAGGGAGTATCTTTCCATTTCTTCATGGCTTCAATTTATTTTAACAATGTTTTCTACTTTTCATTGTATAGTTCCTTCACTTCCTTAGTTATGTTTATTCCCAGATATTTCATTTTTCTTTGGTGAGATTGTAAATAGGATGGATTTCTTAATTTGTTCTTCTAGTTCATTTGTATAAAGGAAGGCAACTGATTTTTGTGTTGGTTTCATATTCTGTCACTTTGCTGAGCTGGTTTATTGTTTTCATTAGTTTATCTATAGAGTCTTTGAGGTTCTCTATGTATATTATTCTATCATCTGCAAATAACAATAGCTTTATTTCTTTCTCTTGCATAATTGCTCTATCTATGATTTCTAAAACTATGTTGAATAATAACGATGAGAGTAGACATCTTTATCTTGTACCAGAAGGTAGTGGTAAGTGTTTCAATTTTTCATTAATGAGAATAATACTAGCTGTGTTTTGCCATATATAGCTTTTATTGTGTTAAAATATGTTCCCCTTTTCCCCAATTTTTCAAGAATTTTCATCATAATTGGATGCTGAATCTTATCAAATGCTTTCTCAGCATCTGTTGATTTGATCATGTGTTTTTTTTCTTTTCTCTTTCTGTTGAATTACATGATTGATTTTGGATGTTGTACCATACTTGTGTTCTTGGTATAAATCCTACTTGGTCATGGTGTATATCTTTTTAATGTGTTTCTGGATTCTGTTTGCTAAGACTTAATTGAAGTTTTTTGCATTTGTGTTCTTTAGGGAGATTGGTGTATGTTCCTTTGTGTTGTCTTTGCTTGGTTTTGGTATTAGCATGATGTTGGCCTCATAAAATGTGTTTGGGAGAATTCCATCTTGCTCTGTTATTAGAAGGAATTCGACAAGATAGGTATTAGTTTGTATTTGAAAGTTTGGTAGAACTCACTTGTGAATCTTTTTTGTTTTTTGGGAGAGTTGCAATCACTGTTTCAATTTCTTTTCTTGTTATTGGTTTATTTGGACTTTCTGTTTCAGTATTGGATGATTGTATGCTTCTGAGAATCTGTTCATCTTGTCTATGTTGTTACATTTGTTTGAATATAAATGTTTACAGTAATCTTTTTTTGTATTTACACATTTTACTGATCTAGTATATACATATATGTGAATTATTACAAAATTTGAACATTAGAAAAATATATACAAGGTACATTTTTTTGTTCATATATCTCAATGAACATTTATAGGGGATTTGTATCTATGGTTAGGAGAAAAATTGCTAGTTCATGGACCTTGTGTGTCTTAAACTATGTGAAATTGTGTTCTATCTAGTGTGGTTGAGGTGACTTATATTCTCAGTAAGCAGTAGTATGAAGACACTTGCTGCTTTCAACTTTGCTAATAGTTGTTATCACATTTAAAATTTATGCCATTCTGCGGCCTCCCTGGTGGCACAGTGGGTTAAGCAACGCACTATGAAGCAAACCTCAGCCACTGCAGAAAGAGTTTGATCCCTGCTGCCAGCCAGGGAGGGGACTCACATGGTGTGGCAGACCTCTCCTGCTGTGCCCGCTGCTCCCCTCAGCAGTGTACTTCTGTTGATCTGCCTGTTCTGCTCCCCGTTCTGTCTGTGGTGAATCCTCTCACCCCCACACCTCTGGCCTGTACCCCAGTGCTTGTATGCATAAATAAATCTTTAAAAAATAAATAAAATTTAAAAAAATAAAATTTATGCTATTCTGATGGGCAATAGTAACATAATGTCTTTTTAATTTACATTTTCCTAATTGTCATGTATTGAAAATCTATTCACATGTTTATCATTCACATGTCCTCACATATAAAGTACCTTTATGCTGTTTATCTCTCATTATGTCATTGATATAGGAATCTTTTTAAAATTCTAGTTGCTAGTTCACTACCTTTGTATATATAACAAATATCTTCCCCAATTTGAAAAATTGTCCTTTCTTTATCTTACATTTTTGAAAATTTTACTATTAATTTATTTGTATTTAATGCTTTTTACCTCAAACTTTAAAAGTTATTCTTTACCATAATTTATCAGAGTTCATTTATTAATAGTATGTTTTGGAATATGTACAATTTTGAATTTGCATTCAAGTCTTCCGGATACAAGTCACTTTTTATATGGGGGAGCTGTCCAATTTCATTTTTTTTTACATGGATATCAAACTTAAAAAAGCTTTTTCTGTTGTTTTTGTTAAAATGCTATCTCTTTTCTATTGCTTTGCAGTACCAACTTATGTCAACGGTCTATTCAGTAATCTCTTATCCTGTGAATTTGTGCAGTGTCAGTTATCAGTTCTCCTTTTTCATTTTTGATCCTATTTATTTGTATTTTCTCCCTCTTTTTCTTTGTGAGTCTAGCTAGATATTTGTCTTTTATGCTTATTTTTTCAAAGAACCAGTTTTTCATTTCATTAATCTTTTGGACTGTCTTTTCTATTTCTATTTCATTTATTTCTGCCCTAATTTTTATTATTTCCTTCCTTCTATTGGCTTTTAGATTTTCTGTTCTTCTTTTTCTAGTTCCTTGAGTAGAAAGATAAGTTTCTTTATTTGGGCTCTTCATAATTTTTTAAAATTTTTATTTATGTATATAAAAACTTGGGTGAAAGCTAGAGATGCAGGGGATGGGAAGGGTGAAAGGATTTACCAGGGATAGAGTGGGGGGCAGAATAGGAGGATCTACTGAAATACACTGCTGAAGGGAGCAGTACCATGTAGGTCAGCTCCCCGTCTGGGATTGAACTCATGCTGCAGTGGTTGACAATAGCTTGACAGCACTGAGACTTTAATTCTTGCACCACCAGGAAGGCCCTCTTTGTAATTTCCTAATTACTATATACTTGTCTCTTAGTACTGCTTCTGATGTGTCCTGTATGTTCTGACAGGGTGTCTTATGTCCAAGTAGTAAGTGGGGAAGCAAAGGTTTGGTCCCAAGCAGACTGGCTTAGGTTTTAGTGATATTATATTTCTTTCCCAATAAATTCGTTATTAATATACATGTTCATACTGATACATATAGCACTTTTCAGAAAACATAATGAGCCTATAATAGACTGAGCCATTGTTCTAATCAATGATTAGCATATAACAGATTCTTCATGAATATTTGTGAATAAAATTTTAAAATTCAACACAAGTTACTCATTCAGTGTTATTTGTGTTGAAAAAGCCTCTCACTGGGAATCAAGAAATCTGTATTATAGTCTAAATTCTGCCAATAGGTTTGGGACCTTAGGGGAGCCATTTAGTCTCACTGAGCTTCACATTTCTTATCTTAAAGTTTTGTTACCACCTGCCCTACTTGTCTGCAGGTAAATGTGAGAATGAAATTTGATAATGGTTGTGAAAAACTAAAAGCACAGCAGACTGAAAAATAATTCTGCATCTTCGTCTTGGGTTTGGAACAGAGAGTTGCCTTTGGCTTCCCAGTACCCAGGATCACAGACTCTGGTCCCACAAGCTGCATTAAGGATTCTTGATTGCAAATAGCTTAATCAATAGAAGAATTTATTTGAGTGATATCAGGAAAGTCACCGAATGGTAGGAAGACTAGAGAATCAAGCTTGGAAAATGGACATAAACCAACAGAGACATCACAAAAAGACAGAAAGTTCATATCACAGAAACATTTTAGATAAGATGCTGTTGCCACCAAAACTTAGCAGTGGATACCATTACTATCACCAGCACAATTCCAAACTGTCCTTGTTTCCTGGGTCACTTTGCTTCAAATTCAAGGTCTTGAGAAGGAACATTAGCTGGGATAAACTTAGGGCATATGCTTATATTCCATTTGCCAATGATCCAGGAGGGTCTGGACTGGGAAGAGGTCTGGCCTCTTTCCCAATTTCCACAAAGGGAAAAAATACTCTACTTCCAATCACATCTTGCATGATGGTAGTTCCCTTAGACATGGGAAAGGGGATCAGATGCTGGGAAACGAATGAAAACAATTCATGACAAAAATCCTACACAAGATCCAGGTCAGGATGTGGGGAGTGAGGTTACTAGTTTAATATTGGAAAACTAAGACTAGGCCATGATTTACTGCATAGCAACAGTGATTTAAGTCTTCTTGTTTATCAGGAAATATTCAAGGTGCTGGGAAAGAAGACTAAGACATAAGTGTTAGGCTCAAGCTACTCTAGTAGATAGGGAAGAAAAAGAAATAAAATACTAATATAAAATATGATAAGGAAAGGTTATAACTGAGACAAATTAGAAAGGGAGCATAGGGCAAGAATAAATGTTAGGAACCATGTGGGTGGCCAAGTAAGCTTTCCCAGAGAAGAACCCAGAAGAATGGAAGGGAAGAGGAGGAAATAACATTAGTATCTCTTGTCTCTGTTAATCTTTGTAATGAGCCTGAATCTGTTCCTGGTATTTCCTTTGCTACTGCTAACAATCATAATATCCATACTATTGTCATTAAGCTCAAAATTAGTAGTATTGTAAAGTCTCAGTGTTATTAGGGTACTGTCAGTGCTGCGATATTTTTTCCTTTGCTCTCCAAATTTTCTGTGTGTAGTGTATTAGCAAGTTTGCTACTGCTTCTGCTGGTTTTAGATATAATCAGCCATCTACCTAGTCAGACCTGGGTTTGAATGTTGGCTCAACAACCAATTACAAGAACTCTCTCTGAGCCTTAATTTTCTCAAAGGTATAATGGGAATCAAAATTACTTGCTTTCCTGAATCGTTGTGGGGATTGACAGAACATTTACTAAGTGTCCTCGGTTAGTGGTTAGTAGGTTCTGTGATTTCTGTTGGTTTGAGGCCATTCTCCAAAAGTCTGGTGATCATCGGAGACCTCTTTGTTCTTCCCCTGGATGTAAGGGGCTCCCTTCTGTGGTTTAGGAGATTACAAGAAAAAAAAGTCTTCTGAGAGAAAAGGGTCCCAAAAAACATGACAATATAGGTTTGGGGAGGGAATGGATACAATGTTTATCTTGAGCTCTGAGCTGCTTTACATGGTACATCTGAGAGCCTGGTTCTTGGAACTGAGGAAGGTTTTCAGATTCCACAAAAATGATTTAAAAAACAGCCCTCCTGGCACTCAGGATGTTTTCCTGGGCCCATTATGAAGAGGAAATGATTTACCCAGATGTGGACCTGGTCAGGCTCCTTTCTCTATTAAGATCGGGTCACAGAACTTGGAGGCTGGAGGACAGCACATCCATTAACTAGCTATTTCACATATTGTTCCTGTACAGCATTAGAAAATATGTGCAATATAATAGACCTGTTAACACTGATGGGGTGACACTTTGTCCTCTCAGAATAATAAGTTTGATAGTTGAGGGGAATTTGCTACAGGCAGAACCAGTTTAATAAATGGGTCAGATCCAGATGTGAAAATACTGTGTGGCTTGGAACAGACCAGATTATGTGGTGTATGAATTTAGGTCTCCCTTCTGAAATTCCTGGTGTACAATTTATTGGTCTCTTCTTCCTAATAAACTATGATATTATAGCCCAACCTTGAACTTCTAGATAAATTCTAATCATTCACTCATTACACAACCATATACTGAGTATCTACCACATGCCAGGCTTCATGAGGGTGCATGAATCTTGATTCTGATGCTGAAGAAAGGAGAGGAGTTTTGTTTTTTTTTTTTTAAATTCAGAAGGAGTCTCTCTTCAGACATTATTTGTGGGAAGTGTGAATGTGCCTCCTCCCCCCATGTGCATAAAGAGAAAATAATTTCATGTAGAATGGCTTGGTTCTGGTGTTCAGTGGGCTCACCATCTCATCTCGGTTATGTCCAGGATTGGGAGAATAAAGAACAGAGCACGTTGCTATAGTAACTTGATATTAACAAACCTTCGTTCCTTTGTATTGTCCCCAAATTGTCTTTATAGCTAATATACATTGTTGGAATGTGGCAAGTTTTTCTTAATTTCCACCTTTCACTTTATAAATGCATTTTTCAAGGCATTTATAAGAAGTGTCCTCTCTTTTTGAACTAGGGCCATAAGTATAGATTGAGATCCAGACTATTTTCATCTTTTATGGCAGATTTC
Source organism: Galemys pyrenaicus (assembly GCA_019455555.1). Classification (NCBI taxonomy): domain Eukaryota; kingdom Metazoa; phylum Chordata; class Mammalia; order Eulipotyphla; family Talpidae; genus Galemys; species Galemys pyrenaicus. The sequence goes on from JAGFMF010011725.1 coordinate 3,142,759, forward strand.
TCTTTCAAATCCCTTTCACATGTTATCTCACTTTTTTATTGCCACTTTTTTTTTTTTTAACTTCATGCTGAGCAATTCAAAGGGCAAGAGAATGAACCCACTAAGCAATTATCAGAATAACCATGTGTGGTGATACCTAAGAACCCAATTGTACAACCAGAAGGATTAATATTCAGAGGGTTTCCATGTTGTGCTCAGGCACACAGTGTTAGAAGCTGCATAATGAGGAATAAAACCAGGCCCTTTGATTCCACGTCTGGTGTTTTTTAATTATATCTCTACTGACCCTAGTCTCTTCCAGTATTTGTTATCTAAAAAAAAAAATACAAATGTATGCAAAGCAACAGCCAGTTTTGCTTTAAGAAAAGAACATTTTATTAAAGCATTATATAGTTCATAAAATTTGCCTGCTATGGGGCCTCCCTGGTGGCGCAAAGTGTTGAGTGTCGCACTGTGAAGCATCCACAGAACAGCAGCGCAAGTCAATCCCTGGCCAGGGAGGGAACCCACATGGTGCACCAGACCTCTCCTGCCTCGCCCACTGCTCCCCTCAGCATTGTATTTCGGTCAATATGCCTGTTCTGCTCCCCACTCAGTCTCTGGTGAATCTTCACACCTCCCGCAACTCTGGCCTGTACCCCAGCTCTTCTATGCATAAATAAATCTTAAAAAAAAATTGCCTGCTATGAACATATAACTTAATGATTTAAAAAATTTTGTAATAGTTTTATTGAGATATAATTCACGTACCATACGGATGTGAGGGCGATCTGGCTGCGACATCTGTCACCCCATTGATCGCCAGGGTTGATTCGGCTGACCTGGCTGGCTGGGCGGGTGTCCCCTTCCTCCCTCACCGCTCCATGCGCGTCCCTCCCGAAGCTGCGCGCTAGGTCGAAGAGGACGGCCTTCCCCGAATAGAGACGGACCGGTCTTCGGTCGAGGGTATACGAGTAGCTGCGCTCCCCTGCTAGAACCTCCAAATAATTCACGTACCATACAATTTACCTATTTAAAGTGAACAATTTAGGTTTTATTGCGTTGGCCTTGTTTCAGAGTTGGGCAGCCATCACTGCAATCAATTTTAGAGCATTTTATAATATCAAAAGGAAACATTGTACTCTCTCACCCCAAACCTTCCCATTCTCCCCTACTTCCTTTCCCCCCAGCCCTAAGCTATCACTAATCTACTTTCTTCATCAATTTTACCTATTCCAGATACTTCATATAAATTATACCACAGAGTAAGGACCTTTTGTTACTAACTTCTTTCATTTAGCGTAATGTTTTCAAGGGTCATCCACACCTAAGCATCCAATGATACTTTTTTCTTTTTATGGTCAAATAATATTCCTTTGTGTTGATATGTCACCTTGTGTTTATCGGTTGATGGAAATTTGGGTTGTTTCCATTTTTTGGCTATTTAATAATCATATTGTCATCAATATTCATGTACAAGTTTTTGTGTAGACATATGTTTTCATTTCTTTAGGAGTGAAGTTGCTAGGTCAAATGGTAATCAGTTTGTAAACTTCCAGAATGTTTTCCAGTGTGGCTGCAGCATTTACATTCTCAGCAATCCCTGAGGGTTCTGGCTCTCTACCCCCTAGCCCTCATTTAGTGTGTTTTGCTTTTTCATTTAATGTTATTTCTAAATACATTACTATATTTACCTCATCATCATTTTTAATTGTTATACAATATTCAAAACCGTTTAGTTTGACATTGTTTGAGCATTACTTAAAAACTGGAAATTTAGTTGTTTTCAGTTTTGTGTTACTATAAGCAGCCAGACTAGGCTCTGTACCACTCACTGCCTTTTCTCTTTAGTTTGTTTCCTTAAGATATTTTCCAAAGTGAAGCAAAGAGGACACACAGTTCTTGTTACTGCTTCCCATGTTACTCTGAAAAGGTTGTGCGTATGTCAAATACCACCTGTAAAGTTCATGCCTGCCTACTTCCCCACAGCGTCTGCCAACGCCAGTCTTTAGTGCTTTACCTATGTGCATTAATAAAAGTGTAAAATATAACATTAAGTTTGTTACACATGCATTTCTTTCACTGTTCCTATACTTCTATATTTTTCTTTTTTTAAAAAAGATATATTTATTTATGCATACAAGAGCTGGGGTACAGGCCAGAGTCATGGGAGGTGAGAGGATTCACCAGAGACACAGTGGGAAGCAGAACAAGCAGATGGACTGAAACACACTGCTGAGGGGAGCAGCAGGCAAGAGAGGAGAGGTCTGCCTCGCCATGTGGGTCCCCTCCCTGGCCAGTGGCAGGGATCGAACTCGTGCTGCAGTGGCTGAGGTTTGCTTCATAGTGCGTTGCTTAACCCACTGCACCACCAGGGAGGCCCACTCCTATATTTTTCAAGCTACCAGGTAGTTAGTACAACTGGGTTATCAATCCAAAGAGGACAGGCATTGCCCGAGAATCAAGGTTTCAAAGCGAAGGGTAGCATATGTAGCTTAATGGAATTCCCAGGCATGGAGAACTGAAGATGAGGGTGGTTCAGGCTGAGGGTGGTTGTAGCCTTCAGCCCTAGACAAACAGGATGCTAAGAATACTGCATAGATTTAGATATCTCCTTTTTCAAACTCTCCTCTCATCTGCCACCTCTCTTGGTTCTGTTCCCCCTTTTCTCTGATCTTTCCTGCTTCTTAACTATTGGTATTACCTTATACTCATTCCTGGGATTCCTTTTCTCACTAACAGGCTGTGTCATCTCATCTACTCCTGTGTCAGTAATGACTATATAAATGCCAAAACCCCCCAAAATTTTCTTCAGGCTGGACTTCTGTCCTGAATTCCGGATAAACAGATACAACTTGCTGCAGTGCATCTCCATTTGAATGTCCCCTAAGCAACTTAAGTCCAGTATTTCCCCCCTCCATTCACCTCTATTCCCACATTTCTTATCTTTGAGATAATAACATTGACTCGGTTACTCAGGTCAGGAGCCTAAAAGCCACTCCAAACTCCTGTTCTAATGTCCATGTTGCTGACAATCTCAAAAGAGTATCTTCTCTCCAAAGCTATTCTATTAATTTGATTTATGTTTTCATTATTTCTCCTAATAGCTGTGGCATTGTTACATGTATTAGTTAGACTTCTAAGGGCTGCAACTTCAACAGGAACAGAAAGAAAAGATTTACTGTACAGACACATGCATGGAATGAAAGGAGGAACTGTGCAATCCAGGTGGAAAGGTAGACTCCAGGGTGGTTCCAGAGACTTCAGCAGCAAGCAGGAAGCCCATGGACTTTCCTTCAAGGGTCTACTATGACTGTAACTTGATGCCAACAATGTTCAGCTTCTGTATCTCTTAGGTCAAAATCTTACATTTCTGGAAGAGTCTGAAGGCCAAACAAAGATTAAGAAGGTTGAGAGGCTGAGTCACATACTGGAAACATGGCAGCTGGAGGATGACCCTCACAGATGGGAGACAATTATCAGAGAAAGAAGAGAGAGGAGATCCAATCTTTCCAGAAGTAGTTTACAGAAACACTGCAATTTCTCAACTGGTCTCCCTTTCTCTAGTTTTACTCCACCAGCTCTCTTCTGCCAGATGATCTTCCAAAATACAAATTCTAGAGAAAAGAGAAGTAGTGGGGAAAGTATAGGTGTTAAAATCCTCATTCAGCTCTTACAATGACTGGAAATTTGAACAATAATAACCATCCATCTATTTAAGGCCCCACTATTTGCCAACACTCTGTAGGCTCATCACTTATATCACATTTACTCTTACGACAATTCTGCAAGGTGGATATTATTATAATTAGTGTACAAAAGAGGAAAATGAGGCTCAGAGGACTTAATAAACTTGTCCTAGGGTCCAAGACTGATATACATAATTTGTGGAACCCAGTAACCCAGTGCAAATGAAAATGCAGAAAATTCCCTTATTTTTTTTTTTAAGATTTATTTATTTATGCATACAAGCACTGGGGTACAGGCCAGAGGTGTGGGGGGCGGGTGAGAGGATTCACCACAGACAGAGCGGG
>JAGFMF010011725.1:3148918-3162122 GCA_019455555.1 Galemys pyrenaicus
CTGAGGGGAGCAGCGGGCACAGCAGGAGAGGTCTGCTGCACCATGTGGGTCCCCCCCCTGGCCGGCAGCAGGGATCGAACTCATGCTGCAGTGACTGCGATTTGCTTCGTAGTGCGTTGCTTAACCCACTGCGCCACCAGGGGAGGCCTGGGCAGGCTGGATTTGATGGTGAACTTTCTGTGCTTCTTCCCTGGAACCGTGCCTCTTGATTAGCCCTTTGTCTCTCACAGCTGTGAGGTCTGTTCAGCAGCCCCATCCCAGGTTTGTGCCCACAGTCTCCTGGACAGCTTTTCTTCAGCTCCTGGAAGGAAGAAAGTGGCTGATTAGATCTGTGTACCACAACCTGTGGTCATCTTTCCCCAAGTGCCCCCATGGGACAGCAGCAACTTACTACCTGTGAAGAGCAGCATTAACAAAACAGGCCCTGTTATATCAGATTTACTTTTACCTTTTTATTTGTTTTTCAATAGTGACAGTATTTTCTCTAAGTGTTACATAAATTGCAAGCTTCCCAGAAAATTGTGCAGTGCTATTCCTAACACGGAAACCACGCCCTTCCCTTTTCCCTCTGTACTGAAGCCCTTTAAGTCACCAGAATGTCTGGAACCATAGCTGGGAATAAAAATAAGCTCTCCCTGTCCTTTTGGATTAAAGTCATCCTGATTCTAGACATAGAGCTAGCGGATCCCAGTCAAATACTCAGGAATTATTATAAAGCATGAAGTAACTTGGGCCTATGTGTGCCTTGGGGTCAGATTTGAGGAGTTTCTCATTTTACCCTACTCAGAGAGTATCAGTGTTGCAAATTCCAAGCCAAAAGCTTCATGTGGAAGATGGCTGCTGGCTCCCTCAGCAAGAAAGCTGATGCTAGCAATGACAATATGGCAGCTTTGTATGGAAATGTGGCAGCAAGGCAGCCCAGGAGGCAACTCTAGCTTCCCTGAGGGCTTAGGCCCTCTGGGCCTCTCCAACATTAGTATTGTTTTCCACATGCAGTTGCTCAGATGACACATCTCAGTGACATTGTTCAGGTCACAAGAATTTCTAGAATCTTTGTTGTGGGACACAGAAACCCTTTGTGACTTGACCTCAGCAAAAACCTCCAGTCTCAACTCTTGTCAAACAACCCCTTCACAACTTACTCCCACACCTCCTCTTCAGTTACAATGAATCGCAGTTCCTGGAAAGCACCCATGGGTTAGTGCTTCTGTGACCCTCTTTCCTTTAAGTAGAAAACACTTAACTTTTTGGGTACCCATTGAGCTCAGACTCATTTTCTAAGATTGCTTAAATGTCACTTCCTGGATCAAGTCTTACCTGGCCTCCCCAACTCCTCCCCACTTTACATAGAATTGACCATTTTCTTCTTTGTACTACAGATATCTTCTCTACATAATTCTGCATTGAGAATATAACATTTTTATTGCAAAATTTATGCTAAAAAATTTATTTACATCTCTGTCTTCAACTGTTAGCACATTACAGTTTAGGAATATCTTATCTGTAACTGCATCTTTACTCTTTGTTCTTTAGTATGGTGAGTACTTGAGGGCAAAGTCTGATGGCTGCCTCCCCCAGCACCTACTCCCAACATGCTGATCTTTCAATGCCACCTCTTAAAAGGCTGAAAATACCTGAATTTTCTTTTTCCAACCTCTGTTGTATCTGTGTGGAAAAACTGTTCTGACTAATGAGATAGAAACAAAGGTCTAAGGGAAGAGTGAAGAACATCTAGAAGAACTTTTGCATTTCTTATAAAAGGCCCATCTCCTCATGGTGCTTTGACCACAGATATGATGATGGAGCTGGTACCACTTTACAAACATAAGGGAAAGGCCCAAAAACAATGAGCCTCTCTCCAAATTTTTGTTAATATGAGAAAGCATAACTGTTGTTGATTTTTGTTACTTGCAACTAAAAAATTCCCAAATAATAGAAATTAATAATGTTTCTTCTCTATATCTATGATTTTTCAGCTAGAGAAATGCCCTAAGGATAAGAATTATATACTCACACTTGTATAATCTATCCATGAATACATATATATGTTTTCAGGTCAGTATGAAATCTCTATTGAATGTACTGGTGAATAAATGGAATAGATACAGCCTCAAAAAATATTTGTTGAGCAAAATATTTATAATTTATTTTAATGAGTTTCAGATATTTATTTTACTACAGGAATCTTCTCCAAAGAGGAGTTTCATGCTATACTCTAATTAATATTAGTCAAAGCAAAGCTCTGACCAAAGAAGTTAAGAGACTGCAGTGTGGACTCCTACCTCTTTCCTTACTCCTCTTTCCCCATATGACCACTAAGATACTTATGTGGAACCCTAGAGTCTTACCTGGACACCGTGCACTCTCTAACCCCTGGATGGTAGTGTAAATTGGAATTGCTTTTCTTGTGTACACTTTGGTAGTCTGAAAGCAATTTCCACTGTGTTGTTTAATTATATAACCTTTAGTTTAATGACTCCATTCTAAAACTCTGTCCTACAGAAATATTAGCATTTTATACATAGTTCATTACATAATTGCTTGAAGGTTAAAAAAATGAAATAAATGTCCAGGAAGGAACTCTTAATTATTTTATAGTACCTTCATGCTCTGGCATATTCTGCAGTAATTACTGATATTTAAAAATCTCTAAGACATATTGAATATATCTATAACATTTTGTTTTATTGAGGTAACAAGGTAACATTGGTTTATAATGTTGTTTATGTTTTAAAGGTATAGCATCTCCCTCTTCAAATCAACCATAGTACAGCACCATAGTCCACTGTGCTCTCTTGCATTTACCACGCCTCTCCTCCTTCCCCTTTGGTGGTCTCATTCTTTGGATTTCTGGTGTTTGTTACTACTTTGGCTTTATCTGACCCTTTATTCTATTTCTCTGTATACCACAAATAAGTGACATCATCTGGTATTTGTCTCTCTCCTTCTAAATTACTTAGCCTAGCATAATCCCCTGCTCCATCAATGTTGTCACAAATTGCAAAAGTTTATATTTTTAACAGCTGAATAGTATTCCATTGCATATATATACCACAATTCCCTGATCCATTCTTCTGTTTTTAAGCACCTTGGTAGTTTCTGTAGTTTGGCTATTGTAGACAGTGCTGCATGATCATAGGAATGCATGTTTCCTTTCAACTTGGTGCTTTTGTATGCTTCTGATGGGTACCTAGGAATGGAACAGTTTCCCACCAATAATGTGAGAGGGTTGTTTTTTTCTCTACATCCTTGCCAATACTTGTTCTTGGTCTTTTTGACATGTGAGATATGTGGTAGTATCATTGTGGCTTTGAGGTACATTTTGTTGATGGTAAGTGATACTAAGCATTTTTTCATGAGTCTGTTGACTGTATGTTTTTTTTTTTTGAGAATTAACTATTTAGCTGTTCTGCCTATTTTTTTATTGGGTTGCTTGTTTTCATTGAGTTGTCTGAGTTCTTTGTAGATTTTAGATATCAACCCCTAATTTGATGTATGGTGTGTGAATATTTTCTGCCATTCAGTAGGATATGTTTTTATTATAGTGACAGTTTTGTTGTTGTGAAGAAATTTTTTAGTTTAATATAGTTCCAATTGCTTATGTTCTTTTTTGCTTTCCTTGTTGTTGGAGATGAATCCACAGACATCTCTGAAGCCTATATCATGGGGTGTCTTTGTCTGTTTTCTCTGTATTTTATGGATTCAAGCCTTACATGCAATTATTTTATTCATTTTGAGTTGATTTTTGTTTATTGTGTGAGATAGTTTCATTCTTTTGAATGTATCAGTTCAGTTTTCCCAGCATTATTTTACTGAAGAGGCTGTCCTTGCTATGGTGTGTATTCCTGGCTATTTGTGTCATAGATTAACGGTCCATAGAGATGTGAGTTTACTTCTCAATTTAAATCCACTGACCTTTGTGTCTGGTTTTGTTCCAGTGCCATGCTGTTTTGATTATTACAGCTGTTAATCCCAATGCTATACTGAGTAGTAGTGAACATCCTTGTCTTGTACCAGATCTTAGTAGAAAAGGTTTCAGTTTTTCACCATCTCATGAAATTTAACATACATTTTAAAAGTAACTTACAAAATAGCATTTTTGAAAACTGCATGGTTTTCTACAGGTTAGTAAACATACCAGCCTGAGCATAATAGCTGGAAGCAGTGGGCACATGACAAAATATGTTGGACATGAGACTGAGGGTCCTTAGTTGATTTTTGAAGATGAAAGAGTGGTCAAGAAATAGTAGATAGTATGAATTGTGGAAAGAATATGTTGTAGGGAGATGATGTTGTTACAGTGATCCAGGCATAAATTAAATAAGTTTGTAATAGGGTAGCTGCAAGTGAAGAGGAAGTGGTAAATCTGAGATACATTTTGAAGGAGAGATTGAATAAAAAGGAAAGAGAAGAAAAAACAATCTAAGTCTGCCACCAAGGGTAATTTGAGGAGGGTGAGCAAACAATTGGTCTCCTGGGGAATTTCATACCTTTATTTTTTAGACATTAATGTGCTTGTATAGTTTTACTAGAAGTCTTCTAATATGATCATGTCTTTGTAGGTATTTCAAAATGTAGGTGTTAGTAACAAATTATTTCTTCTTCTCTACTTTCTCCTTATTTTGATCCTAAGCCTTTCCTATGATTATCAGAACTAGATATGTGGAGTTTTTAATCATTCATACCAAGACAGTAATTGCACCATAAAAGGGGATGCTATATGTAAAGGTGACTATTACCAAAAAAAAAAAAAAAAAAAAAGCAGAGAAATTTCTGNAAAAAAAAAAAAAAAAAAAAAAAAAAAAAAAGCAGAGAAATTTCTGAAAAAAAAAAAAAAAAGTGAATCACAGTTTTTTATGTTTCCCAGATAGCCTATCTTAACTTTCAATTTATTATTTACATCTTAAAGTACGCCTTTAACTTGTCCTATAACGTTTCTTTTCTTAAAAGTTAGTAATCTTTTCATTTCTGAGTAATTGTGCCAGTAAAGATAGGTTAGCTTATGCTTACAGTCATGAGCTTAGTGATTGAAAATCACTTCTCATTACCAGTACATGTTTGTTACTTCTGTTCAACATTTTATTGACTAATTTAAGCCACATAGCCACGTCAATCTTGGAAAGAAATGGTAAGTGTAATACTCCTACATGCATTAATGGAAAATGTCAAAATTATGAGCAATTCTAATAATAACCATAATAACATAATCTTTTTGCATTGACTTCTAGCTACAACTATGCTGCCTTCACCCTTTTATCTGTATAATTACTAAAAAGTTCAGCATTTACATCAACATTTGATACCTGGTGGTACTATGGCACAATTCCAAGGTAACAAATTATATTTCTGCTTCTCTGTTTTCTCCTTATTTTGATGCTAAGGCTTTCCTTGGTACTATGGCTGATTCTCTTTTTCTTTCCTTACCTGTTTTTTTAAACTGAAGAGACTTGAGAAAATGCTACATCATAGTCCTTTACCCTCACCCTCTCGCTTGTGGTTCAACTCTGTTTCTTTCAAAAGACTAATTCTTATCCCTCACAAAAATAAATTCCTTCCTTCTGGGTTCTGCCACACTTCCTTCTACTTTCTCACTTCCTTATCTCAGGTCCAGAAGTTGTTGACTTGATTGTTCTGAACAGACTTAATCTTTTTCTATCAGAATCCCTTAGAATGTTGTTAAAATCTCAAACAATCATCAGTCTGTCCTGCCTATGGATTATTTTTGTATATGCTCCCTCAGTAAATCATGACATCTTTATAAGTAGGTTAAGTTGTTATTTGGATGCAGTCAATAAATAAATTAACTCACTGATGAATCCCATTTTTGACTGAATTCACTTTGATATATATTCAACTTTTGGATATATATTGATTTAGCAATTGGTGTGTATTAGCCTCTTGGTCATATCGAGGGAAAAAATAATATACACACAAATGTATTTTTTTATCAATGGTATTTCTCTTAATCTCATATTGTACTATAAATTTTAATGCATACTAAACCTACTTCAAAAAGGTTTTGAATAGATATATTATGCAGTAAATACATTCATTCTCTCACTCACTAAATTATTCAATAGTCATTGAGTCTATTATGAGCTATGGCTAGGTAAGAAGCAGACGTGGTGATTTCTTACAAAATGGGAGCAGGTAGGAGACAGATAAGTAAAACAATTAATGCAATGTGATAAATGCTATGGCGTACAGGGGAAGCATCTAAACTGCACTGGGATTTCTTGGGAGATGGGACACCTGAAATTAGTTTAAAAGGGGGCAGCTGGAGACTTGGGGGTGAAACTCTCTTTATGAAAAGGAAACATCCTATATGCAAATATTAAAATGGAAAATAAAATTATTTTCTCCAGAAACTGTTCTAGAAAGTCAATATGACTGCAATATAACATGTACATTGACTAACTAAAGATGAATCCATAAAGATGAACAGGTGTCACAACTAAAAGAAACATGTGTGCTGACCTAAGGAATTCTAAGTTCAAAGCTATGGGACAAGCCTGAATTCCTCTCCCAGGCAAGTGAAATCACAGATACCATTTGGAAGTTGTAATTCCAGAAACTGAGCGTGGTTATAGATAGGGTGAGACTTCCCCATCTAGGTAGGGTGAAACTTCCCCATATCATGCAGATAATGCAACTGAGGGGATCTGAAATAAAAACACATGAGCAAATCTCAGCATTGTTCAAAGTTTTAAAATAAAGGAAGGAATAATTAAAATAAAAAATGAAATGAACATACTAGGACAAAGCAAGGAGGCCAAAATAGAGAGCCTGATATTTGCATATAGTCTTATAGCCACCTGTCTCCTCTCCTGGTTACTTCATCCTGGCCCTTGGGTGAAAGAGGAACACAGAAGGTCCTTGAATAAGTTATTTCATCAAACTTTATTTCATTATAAAGCAGATGAGAAAAAGATGTAGTTTCCTGGCCAGGACTGTCTATATGGAGTTTGCGTGTTATCCCCATGTCTGTGGACTTTTTCTGGGAACCGGTTTCCTCCACAACCCAAAATGTCCATGTAAGCTTCATTGAGGTATCTCCATTGTCCCAGTCAGAGTGAATGAACAGTGTGTGTGTGATGATACACCCTGCAGTAGAAACGCCTCCTGTCTAGGTTTGGCCCCATACGTGCCCTGAGCTCCTAGGATAGGCCATTAGCACCCTCAGCCCTAAATTAGAATAAGCCAGCTAGAAAATGAATTAACAAATTAATACACATGACTGTGTGGTAGTAGAAGTGGTTTTGGGTCTTTATTTAAAGTTTTGGTGCAGGACATCCTGACTTATGCCAGCTCCATGTATATAAAAAATTGAATGCTGCATTTTGATTGGGAATTGTAGAAATGGAGACTTCAGTGCTATAAAATCAGATCCTGTTCGGCTAAGCCTCTGGTTTCTAAATCTTCTAGGTGTATGGTAGTCCCTCTACAAAGAGGGGACTCAAAGTATGTACCCGAAGTGGGTGGATTTTGTTCAGTGTATAGAAGGTTTTTGAAATGCATGGGCTCATCCACATGGGTAAGAACCATCTTGTTATCTTACTCATGGTGTAACTCTAGTACATAAACATACTTGAAGTTTAATAAGCCATAAAGGAATGAATGTGCGAATGAATGAATAAAAGTGAGTGGCTGCTGTTTCAAAAAAAAAAATAAAATAAAGTTTTGGTGATGTTTTTGGAACCAGAAATTTGCTTTAGGAACTTAACTTTTGTTTATATCAATTAGGCTATGGTAAAATTGGTTTTAGTAAACACACTGTTTCATTTAAAGTCAAAGTTTCCAAAAAGCTATAGTTGACTGAAAAACATCGTCACTGCATGATGAGAAAAAGGAGCTTTATTTTTTAAAGGATGAGGGTTAGCTGGGAAAAGCAGAATGACACAGAGAGTTCTTATCAGCTACTTCTAGTTCATATTATCTTTCCAGCAAGCATCAGGCAGGCTGATTGCAATAGAAAAATGACATAAAGTGGGGCCTCTCTGGTGGTGCAAGGGGTAAAGGTGCAGCACTATGAAGCATCTGCAGCCACTGCAACATGAGTTCAATCCTTGGCCAGGGAAGGGACCCACATGGCACAGCAGACCTCCCCTGTCTTACCTGCTGCAGTGTACTTCAGTAGAACCGCCTGCTCTGCTCCACACCTCTGTCTCTGGTGACTCCTTTCACCCTCCTGCACCTCTGGCCTATATCCCACTTCTTGTATGCATAAATAAATAAAATCTTAGAAAAAGAAAAAGAAAAATCACATAATGTAGCAAAGTATTGGTCCAGAAGCCTGCATATGGTGGTCTTCTAAAATCCTGAGCCAACAGAAATATATTGGTTATACTCTCTATAGATAGTTAGAATCCATGTACAAGAAATGCAAGAACTAAGAGATAAAATTTTATCTTAAAAATGACCTTTTTTTTGGGCCTCCCTGTTGGGGCAGCAGGTCGAGTGATGGATTCTGAACCATCTGCAGCACAGCAGTGTGAGTTTGATCCCCAGCAAGAAGGGGGACCCACGTGGCACAGCAGACCTCTCCTGCCTCCCCTCAGCAGTGTATTTCAGTTGATCTGCCTATTCTTCTCCCTACTCTGTCTCTGGTGAATCCTCTCACCTACCATGACTCTGGCCTGTACTCCAGCTCTTGTATGCATAAATAAAAATAAATAAGTAAATCTTTCGCAAAAAAGAATTTAAAAAAATAAATTATTCAGCAATAATTTACCTTTGAGTAAATAAATAATGTACCTTTGAGTCTAGGGACCATTGGCAGAGGCTGCAACAGAAGCTTACAGGGCTTGGGGTGATAATGGGCAAAATACCACAATGTTGCATCACAGCAGTATCACTTTATAACTAATAGCTTATTACTGACTTAGAAATTTATGAAGGTTCTCTCTTTATGTGTCCAAAGGTTGCTGTTTTCCTTCCATATTATGTATGATGTTAAATAAAAATGTACTGTATTCTGAGCCAATCTGGGCTAGAGGTCCCTAAAGGATTTTAAACAGAAAAGTGATAGAGACCATTGCTCACTTCTCAACTATAAGCACAGAGCATCTTGTAATTTCCTATGATCCCTCACCCATGTGTATCTGATTCAAAGTAAGTCCTTAGTAAATTAGTGGAAAATATGGACCTTCTGCTAAGTACAAGAAGGCTTTTGTTTAGATTATTCACATATTATGTGAGCACAAAGCAGAAGAAAACTGATCTCACTGGAAGCCACAAAAACACACTTTTCTCTTTTATGTATGATATTTATTATATTTATGTTTAATAAATATCAACTAAAATCAATTACTAACCAATTGTTCAAAAGTAAAACTAACCTTTTCTTAACAGTGTTTCAGGCATGCACATTTTTTTTTATTTTTTTTTAAAGATTTATTTATTTATGCATACAAGCACTGGGGTACAAGCCGGAGGTGCAGGAGGAGTGAGAACAGAGACAGTGGGGAACAGAACAGGCAGATCCAGATCCAATGAAATACACTGCTGAGGGGAGCAGTGGGCGAGGCAGGAGAGGTCTGCCTGCGCCATGTGGGTCCCCTCCCCATCCGGGGGCAGGGATCGAACTCATGCAGCAGCTATGGTTTGCTCCATAGTGCGTTGCTTAACCCACTGTGCCACCAGGGAGGGCCCCAAAAGCTCTATTTTTTTATGCATATAAGAACTGGGGTGTAGGCCAGAGGTGCAGGGGGTGAGAGGATTCACTAGAAACAGAGGGAGCAGAAGAATAGGCAGAGCTACCGAAACACACTGCTGAGGAGGTCAGGCATGCAAATTTGAATCATATCCACTAAGATATAAAATAATGGAAAAGAAGCTCCCGCACCAAAAGAAGAATCAACTAAAATACAAGAACAATATAACACTGTAGTTTAATAGTATGTTCTGTAAGTCTCCATGATAACACTAATCCAGAGACAGTGACTAAGATGATTGTAAAACATAAGCTTAACTAATACAGTGATTCTTGCAAGTCTTGTATGTTTGTGTTTGTAAGATGTCAATCATAACTGAGGTTGGGTGGTTAAATAGAGGCACATTGCAGAGTGTTAACTGCAGTATGATCACAGATGGCTGTATTAATAGTCAGATAAAGACAAACTGAAAAAGTAACCTTTGATGGCTAACTACAAAACTAAAGTAACAGGGAAGGGGTCAGAGGAGGGGTAAGAACAAAGAGGGAAGCAAGCACAATGGTCTAAGGGGGTACAATACAAGTGAGTTAGTGGTGGGTGCACTATGGTAATAATACCTAATGGGGATACCCCAATATTACCTAGTTAAAAATCAATTAATTAATTAAAAAACAAGTAATGGAGGCAATAACAAAAGCTATAATTTATTGGAGAGAAGTTTTATTATTTGCTTGCCATTCTAAAGTTGAGGAGAATCAGGCAATCTCTGGGCCCGTTTAATCAGGAGAAAAGGCTTTAAATATATAAAGTTGGAAACAATATGACCAGCCTGTACACATGTCACACTGGTGCCATCATGAGACAAGTCCATGTAATATCAAAAATAAGATACAAACTCCAAATGAAGATCAAACTTGTAAGAGCTGTAATGACTCCTTGATTACCCTTTATTCACCGCACAGACATCAAATATACTTTGTGGATGTGTAACAGGGTGTTCCCAGGAAAAAGGGAGGTTCTAGTTTCTCTGCTTACCCAAGGAAGAATGGAGCTGAGCAGGGAGAAGCTGGGGAGGAGACTAGAGGAAGGAAGGGAGAAGGATGGAAAGCCAGAAGGAAGCATATGGATCAAAGAGACATGTGAAGAAGTTGCACTTGCTTCTTGGTCTTAAGGCTAGTTGAAAAAGATGTGGCAGCTTATATCTTGATTTTTTTTTTAAGATTTCTTTATTTATGCATACAAGAGCTGGGGTCCAGGGAGGTGAGAGGATTCACTAGAGACAGAGTGAGGAGTAGAACAGGCAGATTGACTGAAACACACAGCCAAGGGCAGCAGCGGTTTGCTGCGCCATGTGGGTCCCCTCCCTGGCCGGCGGCAGGGATCGAACTCGTGCTACAGTGGCTGTGGTTTGCTTCATAGTGCAATGCTTAACCCACCGTGCCACCAGGGAGGCCCTATCTTGATTCTGATTTTGCTTCTTCTGACCCTTTCCTATGGGTCCCCATAGGAGGTGCTTTAGACTTGTGGCAGGCTTTCAGGCTTCAGTAGCCTTGCTTTGGGCCAACCGTGTTTGGCTGGACATTTGCCCTTGAAGGGATGGGTAATTATGGGTGCTTGATTTGGAAACTATTTGATCTATTCTTTGCCTTATCTTCTTTTTATTGTACTCTGATTGTATTAAAGTTTCTTTCCATTAAAGATCTTATACATTAAAGTATGTTTTGTCCTGATGTGGCAAATGGCAGACCTATTTAGAACAGGTGGGTTTGGGGTTCTGGGGTGCCCCTCACCTTGCCCTGTAACAGATGTGCATCTAAATAGTTGTGTTTCATAAATTGAGTCAATAGGTATTTTAACGGTTACTATGATTTTAGTTATTTGCATGGACATTCTGTCTGAGAATTCAGGATGATTCCCTCATCACCAGAAGACAGAAAACAACATCCCTCTTGCAAAGACTTCCCCAGCAGATATAATTAAAAATTAAGCATTTAGTCTTTGTCCCAGGTTCCAAGCATACAGCTTCTAAAAGCCTCAGAATAACTAAAGCATCTTTTGTATGCTGATGTAATAACTTGCAACTGAGGATTGTAGGTAGCTTTCAAATGGGGCCTGGTCATGAGAAAGACCTTGCCAGGATTAGAAACTTAGAACTTGTTGCCCCAGACCTCAATATCCAGGCAAGGGAGATGGATTTAATATTGAGTCCAGTCACCAATTGTCTGATTTAATCAACCTTGCCTACTAAAAGCCTTAAACAAAAGGATTAATATAGTGTTTTAAAACCCGGGTTTTCTCTTCTGGGCTGTACCAGAATCCTCCCTGATGCCTTGGGGGATAGACCAACTAAGTTGAGGCTTGCCAAAGCAGCTGAGTTTAAGGACCAGCCCCAGTGCCACCTGCAGGAAAGAGGCCTGTGTTGCACTGAGATCCTGAATTCATCATGCAGCTTGTGAACCAGCCTCCATTATTCTGACAGTTGGTGGTAGTGCCTGCTATACAGCAGCTCAAGCTCCTTTTGCTCACATGAGTATCCAGCCCTGCTAAAGCCCTAGCCACAGAATAGGTAGAGTTTGAACAAAGTTTCACTCATGAATAGCACATAGAGATTTTTTTAAATTAGATTTATTTAATTATATTTTACATCATTTGTATTCCCTAGGGAGTTCCCACCACCATTTCACCTGTGTGCCATCACCTCAGCCCCTTGTGCTCCTCTACCATCATCCCCATTTTCCCTCCCTCCCCTAACCACCCCCCATAGTCCCTTTAGTTTATCTTTGACCTTTTGGTTTTGTTGAGGTTTTTGTTGTTGTTGTTTGTTTATTTGTTTTTGGTTATAATTGCCCATTTCCTTGAGCTTACTCTTCCTTTTTTTTTTTTGTAGTTGATGCTCTTTCACATTCCTCCCAAAAGTGAAGCCATCTTGCCTTCTGACTTGTTTCACTGATTATAATTCCTTCTAGCTCCATCCATGTTTCTATAAATGGCCCTAGTTTATCATTTTTGATTGCTGAATAGTATTCCATTGTGTATATGTACCATATCTTCTTGATCCAGTCATCTATTTTTGGGCATTTGGGTTGTTTCCAGGTTTTACCAATTATAAATTGTGCTGCAATAAATATAGGAGTATAGGTGCTCTTTTGGATCAGTGTTTTTGTGTCCTTTGGGTAGATGCCTAGGAGTGGGATAGCCAGATCATATGGTAGTTCCATCTGTAGTAGCCTGAGGAACCTCCATATGGCCTTCAATAGTGGTTGGATTAACTTGCATTCCCACCAGCAGTGTACTAGGGTTCCTTTTTCTCCACATCCTCACCAGCTTTGTTGTTGTTGGTTTTTTTTATATGTGCCATTCTTACCGGTGTAAGGTGGTACCTCATTGTGGTTTTTATTTGCATTTCCCTGATTATGAGGGATATTGAGCATTTTCTCATGTGCCTGTTAGCCATGTGTATGTCCTCTTTGGAGAAATGTCTTTTAAGTTCTTCTGCCCATTTTTTTGATTGGGTTTTTTACTTTGTTTTTCTTGAGTCTTATGAGTTCTTT
>JAGFMF010011725.1:3185213-3202421 GCA_019455555.1 Galemys pyrenaicus
CCCCTCCCTGGCCGGCAGCAGGGATCGAACTCGTGCTGCAGTGGCTGCGGTCTGCTTCATAGTGTGTTGCTTAACCCACTGCGCCACCGGGGAGGCCCTACAGGGACTACTCTTGAAGGGACAAATCAAATACTGTACAAAAATGAACAAAGATGTAAGAAAATTAAAAAGTTTAATAAAAAGTATATGTAAAATTAAAAAGGTTGGTATCTTCATGGCATAAAGAGTTAATAATCTTTTTAATATATAAGCTAATATTCTAACAGAAGAACAGACAATGAATATGAATAGGGATTCACCAAAAATATTCAGATGGATAATTAACATTCAAAAACTTTCAAACTGAGTGATAACCAAAGAAAGGGAGATACTAATATTCAGTTTTCTAGAGGTTTAGAAACTTGAGCACTCTTCTACACATGTCATCCTTGGGTAATTTACCTTTTATGGGCTGATTTGTCATTACACAACAACAACCCTAAAATATGTATACTATTTAGTGATTCTACTCCCAGAATTTATCTTAGGAAATAATCCAAAGAAACTAGCAATACACTAATTACATTGCTTTCTTAATTATAATAGGAAAAACTGGCAATTATTTCAATGTAGCAATTGAATTAATAAATATTAGGGCATTAAGAAAAGAAAAAAGTAAAATAAAAAATAAGTATTAGGGCATTATACAATTAAAATACTATAAAATTATCAAAATATATTTCATAAATCATTGTCATGAAATGATTTCTACAAAATAGTGGGGCCCCCCTGGTGGTGCAGTGGGTTAAGCAACGCACTATGAAACAAACCACAGCCACTGCAGAACGAGTTCGATCCCTGCCACCGGCCAGGGAGGGGATCCACATGATGCAGCAGACCTCTCCTACCTCGCCCGCTGCTGCCCTCAGCAGTGTGTTTCAGTCCATCTGCCTGTTCTGTTCCCCACTCTGTCTGGTGGTTCCTCTCACCTCCCGAGACTCTGGCTTGTACCCCAGCTCTTGTATGCATAAATAAATAAATTTTTTTTAAAAGTTACAAAATAGCCTTTATCAAAATGAGCACATTTTCACAAATATGAGTGGCAGTTTCATATTGTGAGTGGAGACCAAGAATTTAGTATCAGACAGAATATACTCAAACTATGAGCTCAAAGGCTTATTGGTCATGGGAAATTTGGACACATTATGTTTTAGTTTCTTATATGTAAATTCAAGATAATAAGAATATCTAATGAGGGGTATTGAGAAAATTAAATGAAACAACTTAAGCAAAGCTAAGCAAAGAAAATTGTTTGGAAAATTACCCCAAAAATCTGGGGCCTCCCTGGCAGTGCAAGTGGTTAAGCATCTTATAATGAAGCCGCTGTAGCCACTGGAGCACGAGCTTGATCCGCAGTCAGGGAGGGGACCCACATGGTGCAGCAGACCTCTCCTGCCTCTCCCACTTTCAATCAATCTCAGTCTGCCTGTTCTGTTCCCCACTCTGTCTCTGGTGAATCCTCTCACCCCCACCCCCATACCTCTGGCCTATATCCCAGTTCTTGTATTAATTAATAAATAATTTTTTTTAAAAAATCACCAATGGCTACCATTGGCTTGTGGATTTTTGTGTGATTTATACCTTGTTTTATCCTTTTCTACATTTGCTTAAAAATATATGAACATAATAAATGTTTACACAAAGAAAATATAAAATGATTATTATTACATGCAAAGAAAGAAGAGTAAAAATAATGTTATTTGATATAGTGAGAAAGCATTTATTATTTCAAGAACATTAAAGAAGTCTGCCAGAAAAACACTACATGACATACTCTCAATAATATCTTTAAAGACACATCACCTAAAGCAAAGAAAGTGAAAGAAAAGATCAGTATGTGGGACTACATTAAATTAAAGAGTACAGCAACTGATTGGAAGAAAATTTTTGCATTCCATACAAGTGATAAGGGACTAATCACAAAGATATACAAAGAACTCACATGACTCAACAAAAACAAAGTAAACAGTCCAGTTAAAAAATGGGCAGAAGAACTTAAAAGACACTTCTCCAAAGAGGAAATACAAATGGCTAACAGTCATAGGAAAAATGTTCAACATCTGTCATAATCAGGAAAATGCAAATTAAAACCACAATGAGATACCACCTTACACCAGTAAGAATGGCACATATTAAAAAAAAAAAACTAGCAACTACAAATGTTGACAAGGATGTGGTTAAAAAGGAACTCTACTACACTGCTGGTGGGAATGCAAACTGGTCCAACCACTATGGAAAGCAGTGTGGAGATACCTCAGTCTGTTAAAAATGGAGCTACCATATGACCCTGCAATCCCACTCCTAGAGGTCTACCCAAAGGACACAAAAACATTAATTCAAAAGAATACATGCACACCTACGCTTATTGAGGCACTGTTTATAGTAGATAAGACTTGGAATCAACCCAAATGCCCAAAATAAGAAGACTGGATCAAGAAGATGTGGTATATATACCCAATGCAATACTGTTCAGCAATCAAAAAAGATAAACTAATGCCATTCACAGCAACATGGATGGCGCTTGAAGGGATTATGCTCAGTGAACTAAGTCAGAAGGCAAAAGAAAAATACTGGATGATCTCACTTGTGAGAAGGACTATAGGGACTCAAGAAAAAAAATAAATGGACAACTATAAATCAGACACATTCTGCAGGGAAGGAGGAAGGAACAGGATCAAAACGAGAGTGGGAAGAGTACAAGGGTCTATGGTGATGGTGCATGGGTAAACTGGTGATGAAAAGTCTATGGGGACTACACCTGAAGAGAGAAAGCAAACATTATAAGAAAAATAAAGTAAAAAATAAAAATAAAAAATAGTCTACCAGAATATAGACTAAAATAGCAAAGGCAATAATCCCTAGATGATAGAATTCTAGATGACTTGTTTCCTTTGGTACAATTTTCCTTCCTTTTCTACAATGCACAGATAACACTTGTATAATTAAAATAAATTTTAAAAATCATAATGTAGATCATTTTTTGGCATTGAAATAGTTCCACAAATAGGTTACTAAGTGGAAAAAAAAAAAACCTACAATACAGATTGTAGATATTATGATGATTTTTGCTTTAAAATATGCACATATGGGGGCCTCCCTGGTGGTGCAACAGGTTAAGCAACACACTGTGAAGTAAAATGCAGCCACTGCAGCAAGAGTTCAATCCTTGCTGCCGGCCAGGGAGGTGACCCACATGGAGCAACAGACCTCTCCTGCCTCACCCGCTGCTTCTGTCAGCAGTGTGCTTCAGTACATCTGCCTGTCTGCTCCCCACTCTGTCTCTGGTGACTCCTCTCACCCCCTGCACCTCTGGCCTACACCCAAGTTTGTATGCATAAATAAACAAATCTTAAAAATATATAAATAAAATATGCACATACATAGTAAAAACAGTGGAAGTGCATACATCAAAATGTTAATAACGTTTATACCTGAGTGGTCAAATTTTGGTTGATTTTTTGCTTTACACTGTTTTTTGTGTTTGCCAATATTTTGTATTAATCATTTATTATATTTTAGTGAGAAAAAAGAATAAGTATCATTAAATAAATTAGGAAAAATAGAGGTACACAAATGAAAGAATCAGGTATTGAGTCAGAACCCACACACCTTCACATTAGATTAGATGGCATGCTGGAATAATGATGTGACTCCTTTAGCTAAGAACAGAGAAAAGTGTTAAAAAATTCTCTTTGAAGGTAAACAGAAAAAATAAAGTTAAAAATGTGACGTTGATTCAGGTAAGTCCAACACCTGCACAAACTACCTGTCCTCCCAGAGATTGCACCTAAACACCGCTGTGAACTAGCAAAATTAAGAAGTTCTGATATTGGCATCCCTCTTCCCTAGGTCATTCACAGGTCCCCTTCATTCCTATAGGAAGGATCTTTCCAGGGTCCTACATTCATCTCACTGTTCTTGGCATCATCACCTCCTTATTCCTAAATTAAGGAGGGCCCACTCTGCCCAAAAAGACAGTCTTCATTTTAGAAAAGATACATGCCTCCCATTAGGCTTTGCATTCCTTCAAATTCCAGGCTTCTGGGCCTCCCTGGTGGCGCAGTGGGTTAAGCAACGCACTATGAAGCAAACCACAGCCACTGCAGCATGAGTTCGATCCCTGCTACTGGCCAGGGAGGGGATCCACATGATGCAGCAGACCTCTCCTGCCTCGCCCACTGCTGCCCTCAGCAGTGTGTTTCAGTCCATCTGCCTGTTCTGTTCCCCACTCTGTCTGGTGGTTCCTCTCACCTCCCATGACTCTGGCTTGTACCCCAGCTCTTGTATGCATAAATAAATAAATCTTTAAACAACAACAACAAATTCCAGGCTTCTGCTGATGAGACTGTTCTAGTCCCAGAAGTAAGTCCCAGCCAAGACCAGCTTCGGCTCTGGACACAATTCCATGTAAAGGAGATGCCATTTACCCACCCCAATTTGCAAACAGCCACCTTGGATTACAAATCCCAGTATTCTGTAAATAAGACTTGCTGAATGGGGGAGCTATTAGTAATTAGGAGTGAAGCTGAGTGAGACTATATAACATGGAATATTGGCAGGCCCACTCTCTTGTTTCTGCAGCCCAACTTGCACCCTGGTACTGTGGGGAAGAAAACTTGGAGGAGACACTTGGAGGAGAGATGGGGGGAGATTGTCCTTGGCAGAGACAATACCAGCTTTTATCCTGATTTGCTTTTCTTTCACCCTTGTTTATATATATTTAACATCAATTGTGGTCCCCATTTCCTATTTGCTTTTTTGCATCTTTCTCCTTCTGTCCCAGGTTTGCATGGCCCTTTTTTTGTGGTTCTCTGCTCAAAGGTGCCTTGGATTTTTGGCAAGCTTTTTGGCCTCAGCAGCAACTACTTAAGGCTGATTCTGTTTGACTGAGCATTTGTCAATGAGGGGATAGGAAATTTGGGGATTTTATTAGGAAACTATTATTAGGACTATCCTTTATTCTCTTCTTTCTGTATGCACATCAATTCTTATAAGATCTTTCACACTTTACCTTTGTGCATACAACTGATTGGATTTCTTCAAACTATGCACCCCTTTAACAGTTTGGGACCCACACTGATGGGAATCTTCACCTCTCAAAGGTGCCAAAAATAATTTCCATTCCTGCCATTTGGCCAAACTGAAGCTATATGCAAGATCTTCTGTCAGCAAGAATCTCATCCATTAAATCCTGCCTCATGAATTGTAGGCTCATATATGACCACACACCAGATATCAATCACATATAGTTAGGTGAAAATAATCTCACCAAAGTAATGAATCGTGCATGTGACTGCACAGGTTTCTCACTAAACTTATGCAGAAAGGATACTCCAGCCAAATGCCCGTTCTTTACTGCCAGCTCATTATAGCCCCAAGTCCCATTGGATCTCTTGTTCCAGTAGCTGGATTGCACCATGTGGATCCTCTAAGGATATTTTTGTCATTCTGACTTCAGAACATCCTAAACACCAGTCACAAGATAGAGAAGAGGCAAAAATGAATTTAATCAAAGGCTACTCAAGGACCACCAAGTTTTCACACTCCAAAGGGATCCTGCCATCCATGTATACAGAGGCAAAGGAAAGATATTCTTTAAAAAAAAATTATTTATGCATACAAGAGCCAGCGTACAAGCCAGAGGCAGGATTCACCAGAGACAGAGTGGGGAGCAGAACAGACAAATCGATCAAAATACGCTGCTGAGGGGAGCAGTGGGAGAGCCAGGAGTGGTCTGAGGTGCCCTAAGGGTCCCCTCCCTGGCCAGGGATCGAAGTCGTGCTGCAGTGGCTGCAGAAGCCCCAGAGTACAGCACTCAACCCCTTGCACCACTAGGGCGGTCCAAAAGAGATTCTTAGTATAAAAGAACTCTAATAGTATTAGTATGTATAGAAAGAGAGAAGAGAGGTTTTTTCCAACAGATCACCCCAATTTATCCATTCCTTCATGGGTAAGTGTCCAGTCACCCAAAGTGGGGCTGTTAGGGGGAAAGGTGGTCCTAAATGGATTATGGGTGTGTGGACTCCAACCCCCACTCCAGACCATCAGTGTTCCAGAACCACAAATCCAATAAGATGATTATCGAAGAGTGGATCACTGGGACCTGAGAGTGGAGTTAAGCAGCCAGGCTGGCTATAAAACCAAGGTGAGCCTGGGACACACTCTCTCTTACGGAGGAGCCAAACCCCCTTCCTTCAGAGCCATCTCATTCGACTCGGAGCCAGCTCTCAACGCGCCATTGCTTAGATCTGGTAGAGTATTTGTGGATTTGTATCCCTTTCTTTTTCCTTTGGTGTTATTACTATTTTATTCTCCTTTCTTTCATAAAATAAAACGTGCTAATAACTTTTGCCACGTGTACCTGGAGTTGGGACTTTTAAGTCTTCTGAGCGCGGGTGGAAAATCCAGTGTGGGGAACCCATTTTATATTAGGGTTGCCCTGTAACAGGGCCACTGAGACCAAAAGTCTAAAGCACCTTTGACTAAGTCACCCTGCCAAAAATCTAAGGCAACTTCCCATGGGGAATCAGAAAAGGAATTCTGAAGCAGGCCTTGAAAACTGGGTCAAAAGGAGCAAAATCAAAGCACAAATTAAAGTAATGACTGCCATTGTCAAACTCCCCACATGTTTCTCACCATCTGTCTCTTTCAGGTGTCTCTACATGTCACTCTTCTATGTGTCTCCTTCATACCTTCTTCCTAGCAATACCAAAGTTTGTCTTCAGGAACCAGGGCTCTTCTAGTTCTCCTTTCCTTGAGCCCACCTGCCTTCCATGTTAAATAGTTTCAGCTGGCTGCTCAGGTCTGCCCCCCTCATTAAGTGGGGCAGGAATATAGTACGTCCCATTTTTATGGAGATGTCTGTGTAACAAAAAGATAAAGACATTAAAAGGACTAAACAAAGCCAGTAAACATGATTAACAGGGAAAACAACCTCTCAGTTCATTTCATTTATAACTACTTCATTCGTCCAGCAAAATTATTGTTTCTTTAAAATCTCCATTTTGTTTCAAATTCACTTCAGAGCTCCATTGTCTCTGGAATTAAGGACAGAATCCTTGAGCTCCCCCTGGAGGTAGGAGTGTACTAGCAGGACTCTCTCCTTGGATTATGACTCTGGTCTCATCCCACCCAACTCATCTGAGGAGCAAACTTAGTTAATTTGGTTGCTGGCATTTGCCCATTTCCAGCTAGATTCAAGGTGATCAGTCTGCAATCTCCATAACACCTGATTGGGGCTTCCATTCTTTTTGTATGTGTGCAACTGTAGCCTTAATAAGGGGGGTGAGGGGGTAATGGGTGCTCTAAGTGTAAATAGACATCAGATTAGAAAAACAAAGAATGTGGAATATTTGAGTAACAATTTCAATGTTGAATACATCTTAAAACGTTATTTTCAATATATCTGGTGAAATAAAATATATTATTAAAATTTAAAAAGTAATAAAGGGAAGGAGGAAGCTTCCTTGTCCTGCCGCATAGACAGTATAGCCTGTGTTTCCCAGTCTTATCTTCCATTTTCTCCTCTACTACAAACATTATTAGTCTTCCTTGACTTCTGTATCCTTTTTTTTTAAAGATTTATTTATTTATGCATACAAGGGCAGGCCAGAGGCATGGAAGGTGAGAGGATTCACCAGAGACAAAATGGGGAGCAGAGCAGGCAAATTGACTGAAATACACTGCTGAGGGGAGCAGTGAGCAAGACAGGAGAGGTCTGGGGTGCCATATGTGTCCCCTCCCTGGCCAGGGATCGAACTCGTGCTGCAGTGGCTGTGGTTTGCTTCATAGTGCATTGCTTAACCCATTGCACCACCAGGGAGACCCTGTATCCTTCTTCTAACCCTCTTCACATTACCTAGAATTTTTTTCCTACCCTCAACCTGAAGCAGGATGTTGCTAAGTCAGCTGCTTGGAGTCTGCTCTTGCTGGAGTGGAAAAGTTGCCCACAGTGGTAGCCATGGCTACCTTGACCCCCTCCCCAAACAAGAAAGAATACCTATGCTATGATGGACGGAGCAACAAGTTTCCCCACACAACCTGCAAAAAACACTGCCATAGGGCCCGCCCTGGTGGCGCAGTGGGTTAAGCAATGCACTATGAAGCAAACCACAGCCAGTGCAGCACGAGTTCGATCCCTGCCGCCGGCCAGGGAGGAGACCCACATGGCGAGGCAGACCTCTCCTGCCTCGCCCGCTGCTGCCCTCAGCAGTGTGTTTCTGTCAGTCTGCCTGTTCTACATCCTGCTCTGTCTGGTGGATTCTCTCACCACCTCACATCTCCGGCCTGTACCCCAGCTCTTGTATGCATAAATAAATAAATACATAAACACTGCCATATCTGCTCTTTGTTTTTTTTTTAATTTATTTATTTATGCGTACATAAATAGAGGTATGGGGGGGGTGGGTGAGAGGATTCACCACAGAGAGCAGGGAGCAGAACAGGCAGATCAACGGAAGTACACTGCTGAGGGGAGCAGCGGGCACAGCAGGAGAGGTCTGCTGTGCCATGTGGGTCCCCTCCCAGGCCAGCAGCAGGGATCGAGCTCGTGTTGCCGTGGCTGCGGTTTGCTTCATAGTGTGTTGTTTAACCCACTGCGCCACCAGGGAGGCCCCATATCTGCTCTTTGAAGTTCAGACTTTTGGGAGCAATCCCACTGAGCCCGCCAGTGTGACAAATAAATCTCTCTCTCCACCTCTCTGAGTGTCACCTGATTTCTCTGGGAAACTGCCATGAGAAACCCTTATATATTTATGAAAATCTTTTTCATTCCTTAAAACCTCATGTTACCATGTCAGTTTGCTCACACTCACCATTGAGATCCTGTAGAATTTGTTTACAAAACACTTATATATGTTGTTTTCATTTTACTTATCTCTGTATAGCTTATCTTACTGCTTCTAACCAAATGGACAGGGAAGGTTTAGTGTGCAATAGATATTCATTAGGTAAATGTCAAATTAAATTGTTGAAGGATGATTATAAACAACACATTTTCAAAAAACATAAATAACCATATTGTTAAAGAAAGAAGGGAGGAGAGACAAAAAGGTGTCCAGAAGTTAATATGAGAATCTTAAGTTGTTGTACACAGAGCACTGGACTAAAGATCAATTTCTATTTGGGTGTTAAATAACGAAATGACTATGAAACTGTCCTCTAGGCAGCAGTTTCTTCTCTCAGCATCCAAGGCAACAGGTTATCTGGGCTCTGAAGTTTATCACCACTCCCCACTTAGGCACATTGATAGTTGATTAAACAAGATGACACTCAGATTGCACCTACCACAGACTAGACTATTTTGTACACCAACTAAACACTAGTTCATCTTCACAAATAAAGAAAACAGTCTACAACATTTTCAACTTTAAGAAAGTTCACCTTATCCATTGAGGATGCATGTATACCAAAATATTTGCCTGATAGTATGGAATAGAGAACTGTACAACTTATTTACTAAAAACTGTTACAGAAATATTTAAATTCCCTTCTGGATGAGTATGGAGGAAATTTTTGGTTGTGTCTCTCAATAGTCTGAAAAGGTTTTCTTATCACTTCTTCCTCTAGGGCTTATGATATGCCATTTCAGGTAGAAGTTTCAATTCCAGCAACTGAAAAAGAAAGTTTCAATTCTAGCATCCCAGTCAAATGAAAAAGAGCTATGCCAACAAAACAACTGCCTCTGGGAGGATGTGAAATCATTTGACAAAGGTTGTTCTAAATGGTAAGCAAGGGGCCTCCCTGGTGGCGCAGTGGGTTAAGCAACACACTATGAAGCAAACAGCAGCCACCGCAGCACGAGTTCGATCCCTGCTGCCGGCCAGGGAGGGGACCCACATGGCATAGCGGACCTCTCCTGCTGTGCCTGCTGCTCCCCTCAGCAGTGTACTTCTGTTGATCTGCCCGTTCTGCTCCCGGCTCTCTGTGGTGAATCCTCTCACCCCCCCCCACACACCTCTGGCCTGTACCCCAGTGCTTGTACGCATAAATAAATAAATCTTTAAAAAAAAAATAAATGGTAAGCAAGAAAGGAATAGGGTAACACTTAGAAGCCAATAGAAAAAATGGGAAAGAATTTAAATAGGATATGCCAGGAAAACAAACACATTCCAGAAAATTAAAATTGTATATCTGAAACCTAGGACAGTTGAGATATTAATACATATAGTAACAACTCATTTATCAAGAAGTTTATAGCAATGAAGAGTTCTATTAAAGGGACCTCTAGAGTTCACTAAAATATTTCTAAAAAGCTGATTTAATTTCACTATATTTTCCTGACTTATTTAACAGAAATCCCAATTTCCACTCTCCCGACAGACATGTGGTGTTCTTTATCTCCTCTGTGGCTTTTGGATGCTGTTCCCTCTTCCTGGAGTCTTCCCTGCTGCCCCACTCTTTGAAATCCATTTTCATTCTCTGTGACTCCAGTCAGCAAAGTAAGTTACTCCCACTGTCTTCCATCAGCCTTGACTCATAGCTCTTTTATTTTCATAATCATTGGGCTCTAGCTGGGGAAATTCCAGGTGCACCCAGCTGGGGATCAGTGAAGCGAGGAGGAATCTAATTACAACAGCAGTACGCAATTATAGGAAGTTAGGGGACTTTGTTTACTGAACATCTAATACTAGCATCTGTTTAAAAACTAAAACCTTATGAAATGTTTTCTTCTGGTGCTCTTCTGAGTATATTTTGGGAGTTTCAATACAATCCAAATAATTGGGGGAAGGAGAATCAGAGGAGCAGGATGCTGAAATAGGAACAAGGGAAAAAAGAATACTCATGTTTTGGAAGAATTTGCAAGACTAAGTTTCCCTACTCCTACATCTTCCCTTAGTTACACTCCTACAGTTTATAGATTTCAGCATTAGTCAAGGAAATGTTTCATGATCTTTCTCTGATGAGAACAACCACAATATATCATACCTCTTATTCATAGCATTTGCGGTAATTGTAAATGTGTCTTTGTATACGATTCTTTGATAGGGGTCTGTTTCTACCATGAAACTAGGAACTTTCTTATATCTGACTTTAATCAACATTGTACCTAGGTCTAGAGCACAGAGTCTGGCACATAATGGGATTCAAAACTTGTAAAGTAAAAAAAAAAAAAAAAAACACTTGTAAAGTAAATGAACATTGTTACATGAAAGGCAATAGGATCCAAGGAGTTGAAATACATTTAAAGGGACACAGATGTAAAGTTCCTCTAACTTAGCAGTATTGTTATTGACCAATGACAGAATCATACATAAATGGGTACTTGTGAGAGGGTTTTTCCTCTCAACATCATATATGTAATGTCTTTTCCAACACCACTTTCCTTATCCTATGACATAAACTGGGTGTCAAACAACCAAATTCTTATTCTCTTTACCTGGAGTTACCATAATATCCCACAACTTAAAGGGTTCACTCACAAGCCATCCCACCTTCAGACACCAACCACATGTTCCTGGCCACAGTCTTTGAAAATATTGGGTATAAAGTCCAAGATTCCCATGGTACACTCCTCATTTTTGGTTGCTAACTAAAATGGTTCAAAGAACTCAGGAACACACTTTGCTTGCATTTACCAGTGTATTTTAAAGAATATAAGTAAACATCCAGATCTAGTATTTAGTGTGAAGACCAGAAAGCTCCCAGCTCAGGACTTCTATCCCTGTAAATTTGGTACACCACCCTCCCAGCTCCTCAATGTGTTTACTGCCCTGGAAGTTCTCCGGAGTCTGTTGTTAAGGGTTTTTATGGAGGTTTCATTATGTCATTGGTCAGGAGTCATTAAATCATTGGCCACTGGTGATTGAGCTGATTTCCAGTTCTTTTCTCCTCCCAGGAAGTGGAGTTTCAAGGTTCCAACTTTTTAATCAAGGCTTGGATCAACCCCCATCTTAAAGCTATCTAGAATCTTGCCAAGAGTGTCCTCATTAAAAGATGCTCCTCTCATCCTTATCACTCAGGAAGTTCTGAGGGCTTTAGGAGCTTTGTGCCAGGACCTGGAATAGTAACAAATCTTTCTATGATACCACAGATTGGAATGAATATAAGGACATAAATTTAAGGGTACATACAATTAATAAGTAGTTTGTAATGATGATGCCAACAATAT
The DNA here is from genome assembly GCA_019455555.1 of Galemys pyrenaicus. Taxonomy (NCBI): domain Eukaryota; kingdom Metazoa; phylum Chordata; class Mammalia; order Eulipotyphla; family Talpidae; genus Galemys; species Galemys pyrenaicus. The sequence continues at coordinate 3,197,362 of JAGFMF010011725.1, forward strand.
TGTCAACCAAAGTTTAAAAGGTAATAATAAGTCATTTGGTTACACTTGCATTTCATTGCAATTTATTTCCCACTATCTTCTTAAATAGGCAAATTAATGGCATCAACATGCTTTCACTGAGAATTATAACACTCCCCTCCCCACTTCATCCAGCCCTAATGCTATCTTACTCTGAGTCATTCATTTGATAATTAGATGTTATAAAGCCCATGAAAATGCTCAGCTGAATTAAATATTCTGACATTGTGTTCCAGATAGTTTTTCTAGGAAGAGGTGGATGCCCTTAAAAATCTTTTTTTTAATTTATTTATTTATGCATACAAGAGCTGGGGTACAGGCCAGAGTCAAAGGAGGTGGGAAGATTCACCAGAGACAGAGTGGGGAGCAGAACAGGCAGGTTGACCAAAGTACACTGCTGGGGGAGCAATGGGTGAGGCAGGAGAGGTCTGCTGCGCTATGTGGGTCTCCTCCCTGGCCGGGGATTGAACTTGCGCTGCTGCGTGGTGGATGCTTCACAGTGCGGCGCTCAACCGACTGCGCCACCAGGGAGGCCCCCCTTAGTAATCTTAAGCCCTAAGCAAGACATGAGTTTAGATCTGAACTTCCCTTTACTTCTCCTATACTCCAGTATATCAAATACTTTCAATAGAAACTATGAAATAGATTGATTATTTAGGGGAATAAATCGAGCTATCACTCTACTACTTCTCAAAATTTTTGCTGACAGGTAATAGAAAGGAAATCACATATGATCTTTATAATGAGACATTCCGTCATTCATTTCTTCAAGTTTCTGTTGAATGGTTTTGGCATGCCTGACACTAGGCATATAGAAGACTTGTATAATAAAGTGAAAATAGGAAGCCTATAGGATATGAACTAAACATACAATCTGCCCTCGGGAAGCTCCCAATCTTGCTAGAACAAGACTACAAAGCAAATTAAAGAACAAAATCTACAATTATATACTAAGATAAGAGAAGCATTCTATAGAAGTGGGGTAGGAGTGTTGAGGAAGGGGCAAAGGAAACTAAAAGAGACAGGGGTTAGGAAAGATTTCCTAGCAAGCTAGGTTTTTAAGATGAGCTAAATGAAAAAGATGAGATAGAAGGTATTTTAAGGAATAGGAAATATACAAATGAGATGGCTGAAAACAACCAGAAGACTACAAGTTATTTACTACAGGTCTTTACTAGAAATATTTTCAATTTAGGAACATTTATAAATACAAAGTTTGGCTCCCAAGCAAAGGTACATCAATTCTTTCAGACATGCCAGGAGTTATTAGCCAGCTGAAGTCATTTGTTCCTTTTCACCTGATATTGGGTTATACCTTAATCTACCTAATTCTTTAAATTGCAGGATGACAAACTCAAATGCATATCACAAGTGAAACTTGTAGGTCAGGACTGTAGGGGAACCACAGCAGGTGATGTGAGGTGAATGTGAATCCACCTAGAGAGGGAGCTGACAAGGCACCGGCGTGCTCTACCTAGCCAGAATGTACCCTTGCTGCTGCCGTGCCTTTCCTCTCTCAGGACAAATCAAAAACCTTGAATTTTGAAATGTTGCTAATCCAAAATTGTAAAATGTTAGTCAGTTGAGTAAAAAACTTTTCAGGATGAATTCAGGCTGCCAATCACCATGTTATGGCCTTTGCTCTTTGTATAGTCGATGTTTTCGCACTTTGCTTTCAATATTTTACAAAAATGACAAATGTGGAAGTGTCCTAAAGTAGAGGGAAGGCACAAGACCCCACAAGTTCTTGAGGAAGCCCAGGCTGTAGGAGCCATTCTGGCCAATGATCCGTGCGTGGCCTGAGATTCATGAGAAATTCCAAGCAGCTCTGGCCCTGTCACGATTGAACTGGCATAAAAATCCCAAGAAGGAACCGTACCAGTCCAAACACAGCGCCAGAGCGCCACTGAAAGAGATGCAGGCACTAAAGAGCTCTGCGCCTGAGGAGGAGGAGAGGCTCCAGTACCAGCCTCACCTGGGGCTGTGGCCTAAGTGGTGGAAGCCTCGAGGGATCTTCGCCCAAGAGGCAGTGAGAATGGAGGTTATTCAGTTCTATCTGGGGGCCAGCCACATAGACACCAAGGAGTTTTCAGCGCTGGAGGAGTAACTGTAACTGATTAAATATCTGAGGCTGCTTCATACCATCGCATCTCTACATCCAGACAAATCGAAACTGCACAAGCTTACCAAGAAACATCAGTATCCGTATGTAAAAGATATTGAGGATCCTCCTCTTGATTCTACTGAGCATTTTTTCCTGAAGAAGAAAAACTTGCTCAACAAAAGAGATCAGAGAGATTTAGGAAGATTTATACTCATACATATATTACCTGGCTCAATTCTGCCAGCTATGGAAATGTTTGAGAAGGCTACTCGTTATTGCCACAGCACACTCTAAAACGCCAACTTGAGCACAATCCCGTTTAGCCTATAGAGTTTGTTGTTTATGCTGCTACCTTATCATGATTTTACATCAATAAGCAATGCTTTTTGGACCTCCCTGGTGGTGCAAGGGGTTAAGCATTGCACTATGAGGCATCCACAGCAGCTGCACCATGAGTTCGATCCCCAACCATGATGAGGACCTGCATGGCACAACACACCTCTCCTGTCTTGCTCACTGCTCCCATCAGCAGGGTGTTTCAATCTCCCTGTTCTGTTCCCCACTCTTTCTGTAGTGAATCCTCTCACATACCCCCACCTCTGTCCTGTACCCCAGTTCTTATATGTATAAATAAATGAATCTTTTAAAAAAATAAAATAAACGATGCTTTATGGATGTCTGCCACTGCTTTGTGCTTTATGAAGACAGGATATTAGCTGCTAATGTCATTTTTGGCCAAACTGGAAATATTTAAACTACAGAAGATACTATTAAAATTGAGATATCCCAGAGCTTTATCATCAAAGGGGAGAGAGTAAGATTCTGAATCAAATGTTGTTTGATGCTCATGTAGAATGCCCAACTCTCCAACAACAGTAGAACTTGAGCTTGATAAACAATATGAATTCAGTGCTTTAAGGAAAAAGGGATGAGATAGGAAGAAAACATTAGGGAAAAAACTGTGGGTTTGTCTTTCAGGCCCTGTCTTTGAGATAAGAGTTCTTGCAGATTGATGGTTATTGCACTGACAGTATTGAAGTTGTCCAAGACCATAGAACTCTGTATAAGGTACTTGCTTTCTTTGAAACTGACATGGAAATTCTGGGCAAAATGCATTAAAAGTGGAACAGCCATGCTAGAGCCCCTAATTGTGGACCCAAATCCACAATGTTACCTGCTAGTCAACAGACAGATTCAGTTTGAAATTGCACATATGTACTATGACATGATGAACTTGAAGTTTGCTGTTGCTGACAAGTTGAGGGATTCTGATTCACACATTTTAAAAATAATAATCTTAATAAGTCATCATTGAAATACCACCAGCTCTTCTCAGACTCCCTTAGAGATCCAAATAAAGTAATTCCTGAGCCTTTAGAAAGGGAAGATGTTTTTCATCCTGCCACATGAGCTAAGATGCAAGTTGCCATCTCTGGCAAAATCATCACAGCAGATGCCAAGAAAGAGTTAGAAAACTTAGTAACATAATGAGAACATTACAAATTAATTGTTGATTACTGTGAAAAGGACCTTGAGGCTGCTTAGCAAATAGAACTTGAGCTAGAACTTAGTAAAGAGATGGTGATTCAGCATCCAACAAAAATGAGCTCAGAACCAAGATGACTCTGAGTTAATATCTCTATTGATGAAAAAGTGCGGTATTGAAGAGATTTTTATCCCCTTATTCACACAATCAAATTCCACTGGATATATCTCTTTTTTAAAAAAGATTTATTTATTTATACATGAGAACTAGGGTATTGGCCAGAAGTGTATAGGAGGTGAGAGTTGGTGGGGTGACAGTGAGAAAATTCACCAGAGATAGTAGGGAGCAGAACAGGCAGATCTACTGAAATACACTGCTAAGGGAAGCAGTAGGTGAGATAGGAGAGGTCTGCTGCACCATGTGGGTCCCCTCCCTGGCCAGGCATTGAGCTCGTGCTGCAGTGGCTGCAGATAGCTTCATATTGCTGAGACTTTAACTACTGCACCACCAGGGATGCCCATAGCTAGATTGTGGTCTAAACCTGAAATAGGCCAATTGGTCTTTCCAGGGCTTACTTAACAAATATAAATATAAAATATAAGTATAATTATATAATTATATAAACATAATTATAATTATATACTTATATTTTATATTTAATCCCCTTATATTTTATATCTAATATAAAATATAATGTGTATTTAAAACATAAAATATTTCATACCTTTTTAATATTTTTATATTCATAAAATATAATGTTTTATATATTATTATATACAAACATAAAAATAATTTATACCTAACTACATAAATTGTCTTTTTAAAGTCACATGAGTCATAGTTTAGATTGTTTGTTTTTTATTTAAATATAAACTTTTCCTATTCCATTTCTAATTATTGACTAGTGCTTGATGGACTCCATAAGAGAAAAAAACTGCTTACTGTACCTGGTAGACAAACCTGTTACTAAATTAAATTTTTTTTTAAAGATTTATTTATTTATACATAAAAGAGCTTGGGTACAAACCAGAGTCTAGGGAGGTGAGAGGATTCACCAGAGTTAGAGCCGGGAAAGGAACAGGCAGATTGACTGAAACACACTGCTAAGAGGAGCAGTGGGCGAGGCAGGAGAGGTCTGCTACACCATGTGGGTCCCCTCCCTGGCCGGTGGCAGGGATCGAACTTGTGCTGCAGAGGCTATAGTTTACTTCATAGTGCATTGCTTAACCCACTGAGCCACCAGGGAGGTCCCATAAATTAAAATTTAAAAAGTAGTATCTTGTAATTATTTTTCCCAAAATATTTACCTTTCTAGATTCCCAAAGAAGACTCTCCTTTTTAAAAATAGTTTAAGGGGCCTCCCTGGTGGCACAGTAGGTTAAGCAACGCACTATGAAGCAAACCGCAGCCACTGCAGCACAAGTTCGATCCCTGCTGCCGGCCAGGGAGGGG
>JAGFMF010011725.1:3218348-3258848 GCA_019455555.1 Galemys pyrenaicus
GCTGCTCCCCTCAGCAGTGTACTTCTGTTGATCTGCCTGTTCTGCTCCCGGCTCTCTGTGGTGAATCCTCTCACCCCCCCACACCTCTGGCCTGTACCCTAGTTCTTGTATGCATAAATAAATAAATAAATCTTTTTTAAAAAAAAATAAAAAAAATCAATAAAACTCTGTATACCTTCTTTGGAGAAGTGTCCCTTTAGTCCTAATCATTTTTTGATTGGGCTATTTTTTTTCTTTTGTTTGAATTGAATGAATTCCTTGTCAATCTTGGATATCAGTTCCTTGTCAAATGTATGGTGTGCCATGGGGATTACAACCGATGTCAAATATATATAAGTAAAGGAAAAATAAAAATAAAAAAAAAAGGGCCCTCCCTGGTGGCTCAGTGGGTTAAGCAACACACTGTGAAGCAAACCGCAGCCAGTGCAGCATGAGTTCGATCCCTGCCGCCGGCTGGGGAGGGGACCCACATGGTGGGGCAGACCTCTCCTCCTGCCTCGCCCAGTGCTCCCCTCAGCAGTGTGTTTCAGTCCATCTGCCTGTTCTGCCCCCTGCTCTGTCTGGTGGATTCTCTCACCTCTCCCACACCTCTGGCCTGTACCCCAGTGCTTGTATGCATAAATAAATCTTTTAAAAAAAATTTAAAAAAAAAGAAATTAAAAATATATATATGGTGTGCAAATATTTTCTCCTATTCAGTAGGGTGTCTTCATTTTAGTTATGGTTTCTTACACTGTGCAGAAGCTTTTAAGTTTGATGTAGTGCCAGTTGTTTATGTTCTCTTTTGTTTTCTTTGCTGTTGGTGATGAATCTGTAAAGACATCACTGTAACTTATGTCATGAAATGCTTTGTTTTCTTCTACATATTTTAGGGTTTCAGGTCTTATATTCAAATCTTTGATGCATTTTTAAATTGAATTTTGCATAGGGTGTGAGGTCATGGTCTAATTTCATTCTTTTGCATGTGGCAGTCTAGTTTTTCCAACATCATCTGCTGAGGAGGTCATCCTTATTCCAGTGTAAGTTTTTGGCTCCTTTGTCATAGATTGACTGTCCATCTGTGTGTGTGTTTATTTCTGGGCTCTCTGTTCTGTCCCATTGGTCTGTGTGTCTGTTTTGGCTGTTCTAATTTTAATGACTTTATGATATAATTTGAAGTTTGTAAGTGTGATAACTCCATTCTCTCTTTCTGTCAGGATTGTTTTGTTATTTGGGGTCTTCATGATTCCATATAATTTCAGTATTGTTTGTTCCAGTTTTTTGAAAAATACATTGATTCTTTTCTTTTTTTTTTAAAGATTTATTTATTTATGCATACAAGCACTAAGGTACAGGCCAGAGGTGCGGAGAGGTGAGAGAGTCCACCAGACAGAGCATGGGGTTAGAACAGGCAGATTCACTGCAACACACTGCTGAGGGAAGCAGCGGGCCAGGTAGGAGAGGTCTGCCTGCGCCTTGTGTGTCACCCCCTCAGCTGGCAGCAGGGATCGAACTCGTGCTGCAGTGGCTGTGGTTTGCTTCATAGTGCGTTGCTTAACCCACTGCGCCACCAGGGAGGGCCCTAATTAAAGATTTTAAGAGCAAACATCCCTGACAAGATTTAGCTCAAGGGGTCTCCCTCGTGGTGCTAGGTGTTAAACCCCAGCACTAGAAAGCTATCAGCAGCCACAGCTCATGAGTTCAATCCCCCAGGAAGCTAACCAACATAGCAAAGTAGACCTCTCCTGTCTGTTCCACTGCGCCCCTCAGCAATGTATTTCAGTAGGTCTGCCTATTCTTCTCCTCCACTTTGTTTCTGGTGAATCTTCTCACCAACAAAACTCAGCTCAAGGCAATACTGACAGGACTAGATTTCTTGCAATTAATCAAACATGCATATAATAGAACATCAGGTCCTTAGATCATTTTAACAGTTCATAATTTATTGTTAAAATCTGAGTATACGCTAAGAATATTTTTGTTTTTTAGCAGATAAAAGAAGCTAAAGCTTGGCTTTATGAAAGTTTACTACTTCTTTTGATGTGGCATGTTTTAATGTTTTTAAATGCTCGATCCAGGCCACCAAAATTTGATTTCCATAGCAATAGATTTTTTTTTTAAAGGTTTATTTATTTATGCGTACAAGCACTGGGGTACAGGCCAGAGGTGTGGGGGGTGAGAGGATTCACCACAGAGAGCAGGGAGCAGAACAGGCAGATCAATGGAAGTACACTGCTGAGGGGAGCAGCTGGCACAGCAGGAGAGGTCTGCCTCGCCATGTGGGTCCCCCCACTGGCAGGCAGCAGGGATCGAACTCGTGCTGCAGTGGCTGTGGTCTGCTTCATAGTGCGTTGCTTAACCCACTGTGCCACCAGGGAGGCCCCCATAGCAATAGTTTATACCTCACTGCACATTAAGATTTTTCCCTTCTTGTTATAATGGCACAGAAGATAGAGGCTGCAGGCAGCAGCACCTTTTATACCAGTTCAAGACTATAATAAAGAATAGGGGAATTTAAAGAACCTGGAACAGTAATTTCCTGCCTAAGGAACAGAATAAAATAGCATTTCAAGATGGAAAGACTTTTACTGATAGAGTTAGAAATCTTTAACAATACATCTAAAACAGCACATAACACAAATAAAACATTGTCAAATCTCACCTGTCAAGAAACCAAGACTATAGAAAAAAAAACTAAAGGATCGATCAAATTTAAAGAATCATACTCTTAAACCAAGAGTTGCCCAATATCCAAAAATTAACTTCACCAATATTTTTTCTTATTGACCTTAAATTTAGAGAGAAAATAAAATGACTCTCACTATTTAGTTTCCATTAGATTTCCACAGGAGAGTGTTCAAGTGTCTGGACTGGTAAAAATATTTACCTCAGAAGTTCTAAAATTTCATACTTATACATACTCCAGACTCTAAGATAATGACACTTAATTACCCTGGCAATCATTGTACTTAATTTTTCAGAGAATTAAACAATATGAACTATGTACAAGACAAAACTTTGCCTTTGAACACCAATGTACTTAATGCTTAATATCAAAATTAGAAATACAGCTGTTCTTTTCACATAATTAATGTAAGTGGGTTATTTAAAATAAATTCATGGGGGCCTTCCTGGTGCTGCAGTGGGTTAAGCAATGCACTATGAAGCAACTCGTAGCCACTGCAGCATGAGCTCGATCCCTGCTGCCAGCTAGGGGTGACCCACATGGTGCAGCAGACATCTCCTGCTGCACCCGCTGTTCCCCTTGTAAAGGACCGAGTTTCTGTGGGCACCCCAAAAGAACAAAGAACGAATACAGGGATGTAACATTCAAGTAGAGCTTTACTCTGCATGCAGGGGCCGACCTTCCAACTGAGACACGCAGGTCTAGCTGAGGCGATCGACCCCAAGAGGAAGAAGGGGTGAACTTTTATAGCCAGTTTCCCGCCATTACATAGGTTGCAGCCAATAAGCTGAGAGATCAAAGCCCACACAATGAGCACAGCAAATAGCTTTAAAGAGAAAGATGTTTCAAAAATTTGAACTTACAGGAGATCCATTTTGGGTGGGCTCAGGCTTCTGCCCCGTACCTGGGTGCACATTCTAAGATGACATTCTTGTTTCATACGCCCTGCCCTTAACTGCCCAAGAGAGCCTAAGGTATGGGACCAGCTGACCTACTAGATAAGGAAGTAGGCCTGTAGGTCATTTTTCAAGTTTCAGTCAGCTAAGTTTAGACAAACTCTGACTCTAACACCCTCAGCAGTGTGTTTCAGCCAATCTGCCTGTTCTGCTCCCCACTTTGTCTCTGGTAAATCCTCTCACCCCCAACACCTCTGGCCTATATCCCAGTTCTTGTATGCATAAATAAATAAATCTTAAAAAATTATATTAAAATAAATTAATTACCTTGATTGTTTTTAAATTAAAATAACTATTTTTCTCAACCCAAAAGTAATGCATGGTTATTATCAAAATCTATGGAGAAATCGAAATTAATGGATATACTCAGGCCTACATACCAGGAGATAAACATATTGACAACTCAGTGGGAAGCCATATGGTACACGGTTAAGAACTCAGGTCCCAGGGCCCTCCCCTGGTGGCTCAGTGGATTAAGCAATGCACTATGAAGCAAAACACAGACACTGCAACACAAGTTCGATCCCTGCCGCCGGTCAGAGAGGTAACCCACGTGGCGCGGCAGACCTCTCCTGCCTTGCCCACTGTTTCCCTCAGCAGTGTATTTCAGTCAATCTGCCTGTTCTGCTCCCCACTCTGTCTCGCACTTCCGGACTGTACCCCAGTTCTTATATCAATTAAAAAAAAAAGAACTCAGGTCCCAGAGTTAGGCTGTGTGCAGTCAAATCTAGCTCACCACCTCTCATCACTTAGTACGTCTACAACTTTGAGCTAATAATGTAACTTCTTTATTTCAGCTTTCTCATCTGTAAAGTAGAGGTGCAAGGATGTTGTGAATATTAGACAAGATGAATTATACAATATGCTTGGTCTATAGCAAGCCTTCAATGAACGTTAGCTCTTAGTTCTACTTTTTAGAGCCTTTTTGTCTTACTGTTTGCAAATAGATACATGACTACTTCTGGTTTACATTTAGAAAGAGGATTTCTGTGTCTAGAAATTCATGTAATCAAAATAGATTTTTCTTTTCATTCTTTAATATTGTATAAGGAAGAAAATATGGATAAAATCTTACTCTTAAAACCTATGTGATGATTTTAAAAGCGAGATCAAGCATTTATTTCAAAATCAATATAAATTTATCATTCAACAATTTTTTTTTAAAGATTTATTTATTTATGCGTACAAGCACTGGGGTACAGGCCAGAGGTGTGGGGGGGGTGAGAGGATTCACCACAGAGAGCAGGAGCAGAACAGGAAGATCAACGGAAGTACACTGCTGAGGGGAGCAGCGGGCACAACAGGAGAGGTCTGCAGCGCCATGTGGGTCCCCTCCCTGGCCGGCAGCAGGGATCGAACTCGTGCTGCAGTGGCTGCGGTTTGCTTCATAGTGTGTTGCTTAACCCACTGCGCCACCGGGGAGGCCCTCAACAATTTTTTAAAGATTTATTTATTTATGCACACAAGCACTGGGGTACAGGCCAGAGGTGTGGGGGTCGGTGAGAGGATTCACCACAGAAAGCGGGGAGAAGAACAGGCAGATCAACAGAAGTACACTGCTGAGGGGAGCAGCGGGTAAAACAGGAGAGGTCTGCTGCACCATGTGGGTCCCCTCCCTGGCCGGCAGCAGGGATGGAACTAGTGCTGCAGTGGAGGCGGTTTGCTTCATAGTGCGTTGCTTAACCCACTGCGCCACCAGGGAGGCCCTAAAGTTACTTATTTTTTTGAGGGTAAAAGTTTAGCCAAATAGGATTGGCCTAAACCAAGGTTCAAAAGTCTGCCACAAGTTTAAAGGACTTTTTAGTGGAGACCTATAGAAAAGGGCTAGAAAGGGTTAGACAAATTTGGGAGGAAAAGAATAAAATTAAAATTAAGATGAAAGCTGCTATTGTTAACCTCCCCGTGCATCTCTCACCCACATTTGTTTTAAGTAGTTTAAGATGAAGAAGAAGGCGCGGGTCTTTTTACATGTCCCTCTGCTCCACCTGCCTCCTTAGGTCTCCTTGCTGCTCTTCTTATTGCTTTTTTCTTCCTCTCTTTTTTCTGTCCTCCTATCCTTCTCTCCAGCATCTTATCCCTGCTCAGCTCTATTCTACTTAGGGTGGAACTGGGATCCTGGAACTTCCCCATTTCCTGGGAACCACCCTGTTACACATCCACTGGATTGTCACTGCCACTCAGACTATTAGGAAAACACTGAAAATTTTATTATTAAGTCTATTCATACCTCATGAAATTTCATATTTCTATTCAGTTAAAATTATTTACTCCCATACCTGTCCTGATGAGGCCTAAATCAAGTTAGGGCAAATTTGGAGTCATTAGGCAGTTTCAAGGAGAGGACAGGTGGGGCCTTTGAAGAACTGAGCTTTGGAGATAAGGATAATGAATGGGATAAGGGAAAATCCAGTGATGGGAAGTAAATTCCAAGGGGAAATAGCAAACAACCTAGGACTAGGGGCAAAAGGACATTTCAAGAACAAAGGAGTGATAAGGGATGTAATGTAGTAGAGTAAGTGAGACCACCTAGAAATAACCAATCACAGAGAGACTAGTGGAGCTTTGGAGTGATTAAGGAAAGAAGGTCTATATTCCCTGGGACTCAAGTCCACTTCAGCTCCATGGCCCCTCCTTGGCCTAGTTCCACTGGCCTGGGAGTCCTACTTTATTTCTGTTCCTTTTCTCCTCAGTAAACTTTTTCTTTTTATAAACAAATCCACCTCTTCTTGCCTGCTTGCCTGAGTGTCTGTGGAGTTCCTTCTGCTGCTTTGTGAGACACCAACCTGTGGTGGCCTAATGGCAGGTCTCAGCCCTGCCACTGCAACATGGGATCCATTTGAGGTTGAAAGACTAGGCCTGAAAACCTGAAATTACGATATCACTGATATAAAACTGCATCTGGGTTTACTATTTCTGTAACAGTACTTTTAGTAGTAAAATTGTTTGTGAAAGTTGTTCTTTTCTAGAAAATTTGAAGGGTTAATGATTAAGAGACTGTTACAGGGCAGGGAGAGGGGCACCACAGAACCCCCAAACCTGCCCTCTTGTAACAGAGTCATCCCCCTAAAAGGGGAAAGTTCCAAAATCACGGTTCAGCCCTAAGTGGGTGGAGCTCAGCAGAGAAAAAAAATTCTACAAAAAGGACAAAAAAAAGGAAGAAAAAAAAAAAACAAAATAAAAAACAGCAAGGAGACCTGGAAGAGATATGTGGAGCAAAGCCCACATGTAAAAAAACTGCGCTTGCTTTTTGGTCTTTAACTAGTTAAAACAGATGTAAGTAAAAAACCCGCAAAAAGGTTAACCATGGCAACTTTCATCTTAATTTTAATTTTGCTCTTTTCCTCCTGGATTTGTCTGACTCTTTCTAACCCTTTTCTATGGGTCTCTACTGAAAAGTCCTTTAAACATGTGGCAGGCTTTTGGGCCTTGCTTTGGGCCAATCCTATTTAGCTGGACTTTTACCCTCCAAAAAATGGGTAACTTTGGATGCTTAACTTAGTAACTATGTTCTCTGCCCTTTCTATATTGCACCCTAATTGTATTAAAGTTCCTTTCCATTAAAGGTTTATATGTTTGTCTTAATGCGGCAAATAGCAAAACCCATTCAAAAAGGGCAAGCTTGGGGGTTCTGGGGTGCTCCTCTCCCAGCCCTGTAACATTCTCTAAATGGGTTCTGCCATCTGCCACATCAAGGCAAACATATAAGACCTTTAATGGAAAGGAATTTGAATATAATTGGTAAACAATACAAAAAAAAGACAATATATAGTTACTAAATCAAGCATCCAAAGTTACCCATCCCCTCAAGGGAAAAAGCCCAGCCCAAAGCAAGGCCCAAAAGCCTCCCACAAGTCTAAAGCACCTTTCAGTGGAGACCCATAAAATAGTGTCAGAAAGAGTCAGATAAATCCGGGAGTAATAGAGCAAAATCAAAATCAAGACAAAAGCTGTCACTGTTAAACTCCCCATGGGTCTCTCCACCCACATTTGTTTCAAACAGTCCAGTACCAAAAAGCAAGTACAGTTTCTTCACATGTCTCTCTGCTCACATGCCTCCTCCAGGTCTGCTTGCTCTCCATCCTGCTTTCTTCTCCTTCCTCCCTTACCTGCTTCTTCTTTGTCCCCAATCTCTTCTCCAGCATCTTCTTATCCCTATTCAACTCCACCCTACCTAGGATGGAACAGGGATCCTGGAACTTAACTTTTTCTGGGAGCCACCCTGTTATAATTACAGTTCCAAAGTCTAATATTGTTACAGGTCAGGGAGAGGAGCTCCCCAGAACCTTCAAACCTGCCCTTTTTGAATGGGTTTTGCTATTTGCCGCATTAAGACAAACATATAAACCTTTAATGGAAAGGAACTTTAATACAATTAGGGTGCAATATAGAAAGGGCAGAGAACATAGTTACTAAGTTAAGCATCCAAAGTTACCCATTTTTTGGAGGGTAAAAGTCCAGCTAAATAGGATTGGCCCAAAGCAAGGCCCAAAAGCCTGCCACATGTTTAAAGGACTTTTCAGTAGAGACCCATAGAAAAGGGTTAGAAAGAGTCAGACAAATCCAGGAGGAAAAGAGCAAAATTAAAATTAAGATGAAAGTTGCCATGGTTAACCTTTTTGCGGGTTTTTTACTTACATCTGTTTTAACTAGTTAAAGACCAAAAAGCAAGCGCAGTTTTTTTACATGTGGCTTTGCTTCACATGCCTCCTCCCGGTGTCCTTGCTGCTCTCCATCTTGCTTCCTTCTTGCTCACTTCCTTCTGTTCTCCTCTTTGCAGAATTTTTTTCTTTGCTCAGCTTTACCCACTTAGGGTGGAACCATCATTTTGGAACTTCCCCCTTTCCTGGGGATGACCCTGTTACAATATGAAATAAAGTTTTTCAAAAAATAAGGATTTTTTAAAACAAAAAATTACAATGATAGTATGGAGAATTCCTGTATATCCTTCACCCAGTTTTTCTCATTTTCAACATCTTACATTACAAAGGTACATTTGTCAAAAAGAAGAAATAGAAATAAGCATATAGCTGTTACAGGGTAATCTTAATATAAAATGGGTTTTCCTTATTGGGTCCTCCACCCATGCGCTCAGAAGACTTTTAAAAAGTCCCAACTCCAGGTACACGTGGCAAAAGTTATTAACAGGTTTTATTTTATGAAAGAAGGGGAATAAAATAGTAATAACAACAAGGGAAAAAGAGTAGGATACAAATTTACAAATACCTTACCAGATCTAAGCAATGGTGAGAGATGGCTTCGAGTTGAATGAGATGGCTCTGAAGGAAGAGAGATGTCTCCCGGAGGAAGGGGTCTGGCTCTTCAGTAAGAGAGAGCCCCAGGCTCACCTCTGGTTTTATAGCCAGCCTGGCTGCTTAACTTTACCCTTAGGTCCCAGTGATCCACTCTTTGATAATTACTTTATCAGATTTGTGATTCTGGAACACTGATGGTCTGGAGTGGGGGTTGGAGTCCACATACCCATAATTCATTCAGGACTACCTTTCCCCCTAACATAGCTATTAACTAACTAAACTCTAAACTTTATTAGTTTTTTCCAGTTTCTCCAGTTATATCCTCTTTCTATTTTAAGTGAGATAGCCTTTTGATGTATTTTGGTAAATGTATAACATATTGGTGTGTGTGTGTATCAAGCTCTGAGTAGAATTACGTGTCTAGAGCTTACTGGATCCTTCATCTTGACTTTCCAATTACACCTGAATATGACCCCTAGCTTGTCCAATTTGAAGAGATGTGTGTCTTTGGGCAAATTGTTTAATAACACTATCCCATAGAATACCATAGTTTCCACATTTCTAAAATGTAGGTCTCTCCAACTGTGCTTCTCCTGAAACTCTTCAGAGTAAATTTCAATGTTGAGATACTACGATTTTAAACAGGAAATTATTCTTTTATATTTTTTAAATTAATGCCATAAAGATAACACTCTAATGTTATCTTTAGAATACCTGTGATGTTTTACTTATGTTCGATTAGTGTAAACACTCTCTTCTGGATCAAGCTGCAGTTGATCCCCTTTGAATCCCCTTCTCAACTAAGTCTAGCACTTGTCTGGGACTGATGTAGTTTTTGGAGTGAGTGGGGTTGGAGAGCGGGGTTCTTGGGTTCACTCTGGGAAAGGTTTCACCAGAGCCCCCCTGTTCAGCAGCACGCAGCAAGTTCCCAGACGAGTTTTTTTTTTTTAAAGATTTATTTATTTATGTATACAAGCACTGGGGTACAGGCCAGAGGTGTGAGAGGGTGAGAAGATTCACCACAGAGAGCCGGGAGCAGAACAGGCAGATCAACAGAAGTACACTGCTGAGGGGAGCAGCGGGCACAGCAGGAGAGGTCTGCTGTGCCATTTGGGTCCCCTCCCTGGCTGGCAGCAGGGATCGAACTTGTGCTGCAGTGGAGGTAGTTTGCTTCATAGTGCGTTGCTTAACCCACTGCGCCACCAGGGAGGCCCCAAGACGAGTTTTTTTAAGAGGCAGAGACGTTAGTTATTTTAAAGAGCAGGTTTATTAGGAAAATGGACAAAAGCAAAGGACCCTTGATAGACATAAATGGGCAGGAAGAGTTGCCCTGAGAGGGACATGTTTGTTGAGAGAGGCCTGCATGGTTGCAGGCAGGTGGCCTTAAAAAAGAGCTGCCTTCACTGAGGGTGGTCAGTGAAGAGAAGCCCCAGCATGATGCCAGTCAGAGACAGGCAGGAAGACTGCTACCTTTCAGAGAAGAGAGTTAGTGAGGAGAAGCACCTGCATAGTCACAGGTGGGCGATAAGATGGCTGCCCTGTTGTGGGCGCAACATTAGGTTTTTGTCATATTTTGGTAGGGAGTGGCTCATCTCTGTGGGTGAACGTGTTACAGGGCAACCCTAATATAAAATGGCTTTGCCTGACTGGGTCCTTACCCGTGCACTTGAAAGGTACTTATAATGCCCCAACTGCAGGTACACACACAACAAAGGTTGATAAAGGGTTTTATTCATAAGCGAAGGGGAAATATCATAACACAAGGGGAAGAGAGGGATACAGATTCGTAAATGTTTTACCAGTTTTTTGGAGCTGGAACCCTGAGGCATGCTGAGTTGGCTCCCAAGGAAAAGAGAGACCCTCCAAGGCCCACATGTCTGCTTTTATATTTAGCCTGTCTGCTTAACTTCACCCTCAGGTCCCAGTAATCAGCTCTTTGATAATGACCTTATGGAATTTGTAGTTCTTAGAAACTGTAGGTCTGAAATGGGGGTCGAAGTCCATAACCTATTTGTGTAATCCATTTAGGAGGGTCTTTCCCCCCTAACAAAGGGTTTATTCCTTCACCTTCCTGTTTGTGCTCTTGACACTCCCTATAGCAGTCTGATCTCTTTCTTTCTTTTTTTTATTGAAAAGACTTATTTATTTATGCACACAAGAACTGGGATATAGGCCAGAGATGGGGGCAGTGAGAGGATCTACCAGAGTCAGAGTGGGGAGCAGAACAGGCAGACAGACTGAAATGCACTGCTGAGGGGAGCAGCGGGGCGAGGTAGGAGAGGTCTGCCTTGCCTGGTAGGTCACCTCCCTGCCAGAGGCAGGGATAGAACTGCAGGGATCCAAGGAACTCCTGCTGCAGTGGCTGTGGTTTGCTTCATAGTGAATTGCTTAACCCATTGTGCCACCAGGGAGGCCCGAAATACTTTCTAAAGCCATCACAGAGAGGTAATTCAAATACATTACAATTTTATGGATGCAGAACTTTAAAAATTTATCCACTGAGTGATGTAATGAAGTGCAAAAGAGAAAAGATATAGATCAAGTAGATGCTCATGAAATGCAGATCCCCTCCTATGTCCTTTTTATAGATGATAACAATGAGGCCCAGAAAGATAAGCAAAGATTTTTCCCAAAGGGTAGGGTGTCTCTTTGTTTTGGTTAATGTCTCTTGCTGCACAGAAGCTTTTCAGTTTGATGTAATCCTAGGTGTTTATCTTTTCCTTCACTTTCTTTGCTTTGGGGGATGTTACTGAGATTGATGTCTTGTAGCATTTTACCTGTATTTTCTTCTATATATTTTATGTTTTCAAGTCTTTTATCCATTTTGAGTTGATTTTTGTGCATGTGTGAGGTATTGGTCTAGATTCAT
Source organism: Galemys pyrenaicus (assembly GCA_019455555.1). NCBI lineage: Eukaryota > Metazoa > Chordata > Mammalia > Eulipotyphla > Talpidae > Galemys > Galemys pyrenaicus. The sequence goes on from JAGFMF010011725.1 coordinate 3,230,091, forward strand.
TCTTTTGCTTATGGTGGTCCAGTAAGAATGGCACATATCAAAAAAAAGTAGCAACAACAAATGTTGGCAAGGATGTTGTGAAAAAGGAACTCTCCCTTACTGCTGGTACGAGTGCAAATTGGTTCAACCACTATGGAAAGCCAGATGGAGGTTCCTCAGACTGCTAAAAATGAAACTACTATACAACCCAGCAATTCCACACCTAGGGATCTATTAAAGGACACAAAAACATTGATTCAAAAGAATACCTATACCCCTACGTTTATTGAAGCACTATTTATTATAAGTAAAACCTGAACACATCCCAAATGCCGAAAAATAGAACACTGGATCAAAAAGATGTAATACTATTCAGCAATCAAAAAAGATAAACTAATGCCATTCTCAGCAGGGATTATGTTCAGTGAAGCAAGTCAGAAGGAAAAAGAAAATATAGGATGGTTTCACTTATAGGAGGAATACAGGGGAAACTGTATCCTCCAAACAAGGTCTCAGGGGAAAACTAATAATACAAAACAAATAAAAACAGACAATTATAAATTAGAGACATCCTGCAGGGGAGGGGGAGGAAGAGGGATTAGAAAGAGAAGTAGGTGCATTGGGGACTGTGTAATGGTGAAAGGGTGAATTGGTGTGGAAATTCTACACACCAGAAAGCAAACATCGTTTGAAAATGAACAATGATGGGGTCTGCCTGGTGGCACAGGGGTTAATAGCACCTCACTATGAAGCAACCTCGGCACAGCAGTCAATCCCCCGCCAGGGGCCAGGGAGGGGACCAGACCCACCTGGCACAGCAGATCTCTCTTGCCTTGCCCCTGCTTCCCTCAGCAGTGTATTTCAGTCAGTCTGCCTGTTCTGCTCCCTGCTCTGTCTCTGGTGAATCGTCTTGCCTTTGGCGACTCTGGCCTGTACCCCTGCTCTTGTATGCATAAATAAAAAATGAACAATGATGTAAAACATAAAAATAAAGATAAGCAGGCACAATTAAGTTCTGAAAAGAATGGCTGTAGGATAGACTGCCTACTATTTGTGCAATCCTTCCCCTTTCCCTGCTGCTCATTTGCTTATGTGGTTTTATGATCCACAAATTCATGAAGCTGTAATTGGCATCTGTCAAGCCCCCAAATACGGTAATACACAGAGAAATATTTTGGTGAAGTGTAGCAGCTTTGTTACCTACCCCCCAATTTTATTGTATCGGGTGTGCCAAAATACACTGTCCATCTTTTTAAGTCTCACAGTGTCATACAGAGAAAGGACCCGATAGGCCTCAGCCTTGTTCAGGGCCTTGACAATCTTTCACCGGTTAAAAAACGGCGCTTCGGGTAGTAACTTCTTCCAGCCTACAATCGTATTATAGTTTTAGGGTGTTCCTACTTAAACTTTACTCATTATTGGCACCAGGCGGGTGAGGATAACCTTTATATGAGTTTTAAATACTCAGTAGAATTTTCATTACGAACCCAGGGTGCGTGCACAAGCCGTGCAGCGGTAACGCTTTGAAATCCATCCCGGGCTACGGAAACCCGATGGAAGATTACCTGGCTGAGCAACCCAGATTTCGAAGGGGTGGGGCTTGGAGGAGGCCGAGCCGGAGAACCCAGCGCGAGACTACGCCCGGCGCATGCGCACCGCCTACCGGGTAACTTCCAATTGTTAGATGGGGGAGGCGAGGGAGAAGCCATCGAGTTTTTGACCGTTCTTTCTCAACCAAAAACAAGATTGTGAAAAGCCCCGTGAATGATAGCAAAACGTTACCTTCCTAGTTCAAGATTAAGGAAACATGGCACACAGCGTTACAGTAGGAGGTGACTTCCCGTCGCCCTCCCCGTCCCTTGGGACATTGGTGGTCTAGTCCATTCCATAGACTTTCGAGACCTTGCCGCGGGTCGGGGATCGCAGGATTGGGCCAATCGCGGCTGAAGCGTCTGTGGAAGGAGGAAGGGGTTAAGGAGCATCTTTCTGAGTTCCGCCTCTCCTCTCTCGAGGCGGCGGTGGGGCAGGGGGGCGAGCGGAATCCTGTCCTAGAAAGCCGACGGCTCACACCTCCCCGTGCGAACTGCCGGGAGGGCGGCGGGAAAGGGCAAGACGGGAGTAGGGAAAGGGAAGGCGTCAGGCAGCCGCGCGGGAGGGCGCGCGCGCGCGCCCCTTTTTCAGCAGTGTGGCGGGGTCGCACGCTCGCCCGCCTCGGCGGCTGGGCGCGGTTTGCGACAGTGGGGGGAGCGGCGGCGGCGGTGGCGGCGGCGGCAACTTTGCGGCAAGCTCGGGCCGGGCTTGCTTGACGGCGGTGTGGCGGAGGCCCCGCCCTAGGCGGCAGGAGCCTGGAGGGAGGCGGAGGAATATGTCCGAGAGGGAAGCGTCGGCGGCGCCGGCGGGAACGGACATGCCTGCGGCCAAGAAGCAGAAGCTGAGCAGCGACGAGAACAGCAACCCGGACCTCTCGGGAGATGAGAATGTGAGTGCCGCCCGGAGGAGCCCGGCCGGGACTCTGAGCGAAGTTTGAAGTTCTTTTGAAAGTAGGCGCGGGGGCCGGCGGCGCCTGTGGGGGAGGGAGAGGTGTCACCCTCTGCTCAGGAAAACGCGGGCGTGCGAGGAGAGTCGAACTGTTCTGTGGGGATTTTTGTGCTCGGGCAGAGAGAGTGCGACGGAGTTTGAGAGAGCTTGAGTGGTTTGAGAGAGAGGTTGGTGGGTGAAGGGTCTGCGTTGAAATCTCTTGTGGAGGGGGAATGGTCGGCCTCTGGGAGATTTGGGGGAGGAGTGCGACTCAGAGTCCTGCAGTCTAAAAGGCACGTTAGAGGTTGTTCTGGAAAAGTTGGGAGGAAGGCCAAAGTGTGTTAGGAACTCTACTAAAGGCACTTGGCCACGGTGTCACTCATTGACCCTAATGGACTGTGCAGGATGGGAAGGGTTGCGGAGTTTGGAGAACGAATTTTGAAGGGGTTTGTGTTTGCTCCTGTCCTGTCGTGATGTGGCGTTAGGCTTGACAGTCGGTTTTCTGGTGGAGCAGAAAACCCAAGAGAGGGGGAAACCAAATCATTTGGCCTCGAAGAAGGAAGAGAAGGAACGGTGGTTATTCTTTTGAAAGTTTTGAGTAAGGTAAAAGGGACGACCTGGAAGATGGTAGGTAACGGTGGTAAAAGCGGAGATGTGTTTATTGCAGACTCGTGGCCTCGCAAGTGTAAGTTTGGGAATCAGATTTTCTTTGAAGTGAATCTCAGTAATCATTTAGTTCCATCTTTGCTTAGGTAAATCATAAATATAACCGAACTGAGATTAATATTTTGAGCTTTTTAAAGTTTATATCTTCTAAGGTTAGCAAGATATCTGAATTCATTTAAAGAAAAACTACCCCAAAACGTGAACCCACTTCTCATATGAGTCTGGTGTAAATTCTTTATTTTCTCAGTTTGGTTAGCTTAGGAGTAAATGTTACGTTTTACACACCCAGGTCTAAAATTCTACATAACTCCCTCACTGACGCATATATATGACATGTTGTCATGACTGAAATTTTCACTGATGAGATGGGAAAGAAGTCTTGTAGACTGAAGAGGTGGTGTGAGGATGGTATGTGGGATTTGGTCTTAGAAATTTCTGGAGAGCTTGGGTTTTGAATAGTACTTTAAATCTTTTTTTCCAGTTTGTGCTTATCAATCTTAGTATGTATTGGGTTCTAACATTTTTGACTCTCAGTCTTTGGAACCTGTTTTCACATTTTCTTAAATTTCTCCAGGAAGATTATGTTAGAGGCACAGATAAATGTCAGTAACTATCGAGGCTTACGAAAATTTCAAGGGTCTAAATAAATTGAAAACTTCTTTTCTTTTGGCAGACCCTTAAGGGAATGTATTTACTGGGGTACTTTAAACCAAATGGTTGGATTAAGTCTTTGTTTTGGCTTCATTTGGGTATGGACATACTACTTTCTTTTGTGCCTGGGTAGCATAGTGAAGCTTAAAAGCAAATGCGGGGCAGAATGTGGTGTTTCTGAGTTGGAATTGTTAACAACAAAAAAAGCCAACAAAATCTGGGTAAATTTAGAGCTCTGATTGACATTTTAATGAATGCAGCTGCATCTCACTAGCAAATAGAAAGGTGCAGGAGGAGTTGTACAAAATGGATGGTTTTTAATAGAGGGTGAGGCAAGAAAAGAAAGCCATCCACCCTTAAGGGAATGCAGGGTTTTTTTTTTTTTTCATGCAGGCTATCTCCTATCTCTACTGCTGACTAGGGAATTCCTCATTGATCCATTTAAATTTTCACATTTGGGAGAGGCTGAAAATACAGTTAAGTAAGCTCCATTTTGGGCCCCTTTTCCTTTTTTAAGCTAAATTAAGGTAACCTGAGCAGTGACTACTGTTAAAATGAATCACATAATTGAAAGGTCATATTTAAATTCATATATCCATATCTCCACCTCCCCTTTTTTGGCCTTTTTAAGATCCTGTAACAGCAGAGTAGCTTCTGGAAGAGTACTCCAGGTTGCCTAGTAGTAAGATTAGTTGGCTGAATGAATCCAGCTAGCTAATTAAACCCTCTTTCTCAAAAATAAGACAAATTGCCACCCCATTTGTTTCCTTGTTTGGCACATGAAGATGGTCATCCCCTATCGAGGGCACAGTATCCTCACATTGTGGAGGGGCCATGATGCCTTTATACAATGTTAGCTATTCAGCAGTTTTATAGATTAAATTAAAAAATTTTGATTGTGTGGCATTTCATTTGATTCCTTCATTCCAATTTAGAAGTTGTGGGCAAGAGTAGATAAATACATGCTGTATGTCTTACTAATGTTCTCTGTGCATGTTTTCTTTATTAGTAGTAGACTTTTTAGCTATATTGTAAGGGGGCTAGAATATAAGTATCTTAAAGTTTTATTTAATTTCTCTAGTATTAAAAGAATTTTCAGGACCTCCCTGGTGGCGCACTGGGTTAAGCAACACACTATGAAGCAAACCACAACCACTGCAGCACGAGTTCGGTCCCTGCTGCCGGCCAGAGAGGGGACCCACATGGCGCTGCAGACCTCTCCTGCTGTGCCCACTGCTCCCCTCAGCAGTGTACTTCCATTGATCTTCCTATTCTGCTCCCCGCTCTGTCTGTGGTGAATCCTCTCACCCCCCACACCTCTGGCCTGTACCCCAGCGCTTGTATGCATAAATAAATAAATCTTTAAAAAAAAAATAAAAGAATTTTCAGAAAAAGGTAAGTGAACAAATACTAAAATTTTTAATTTTACTCTTGTGGTAACCAGGGAAATGAGTCAAATATTACACATATATATACAAATGAAAGAAGAGATGAAATTACAAATGTTAACAATCCTTTTTTTCTTAGTGGTTGGAAAAACATTCGCAGGATCATTTTTGGCCTTTATCTTAAAATAGTTTGAAGAGTACTCGAAGGTAGTGAAGAGGGTTATCATAGTATATGGAAACAACTGCTTTCATAATTTGTAGATAACGGGATATAGGCGCCATTGGTTTGATGGAAAGAAAAAAAAGTTGTTTCTCACACAAGATTTTAACTGTCTGAATATGGCTATATCATAGGAAGAAATTTAAAGTTATTTCAACCTAGGATTGAACTTCAATCTTTTACAATTTCTAGTTTTATAAAGACTGATAATATTTACATTACATTACAATTCATGTATTGAGCACCTCTGTGTCAGCTGCCCACTCATCCCTGAATATATTTTTGTGATTTTTTTTTTTTGAAGCATTTCATTTTGGTAGTAACCATTTGAGGGTTTGAAAACGATTCTCAAGAACAGCTGTATAACACTTTTTTTTAAGTTACTTAATACAAATTTTTAATATACTTTTTGATATTCCAATTAATTTTTAACCTTCAATAATATAAAACTAACTTTAGAAGTAGTAATTTAGAAATAATCCCTAAGGCAGTGGGTTCATAGACTGTATTCTAACAGATGTTAGTAGGTACTCCATGGAAAAAGACTTCCTCTGGAATGAATTTAGGACTTATTATGCTAAATAAATCTTCCCAAAGAATTTATAGGATATCAGTAATGAAAGGAGGTTGTGAAATCCTCTTGTGAGGATTGAGAGACACTAATAAATCTTGTGTACTGGAGAGGGGATAAATTCAGTGAATTTTCAAGGTATCCTGCCCTACATTTAGGAGAATTTTACTTTTAACTAGAGAGAGAGAGTTACTAAAGTGCTAATATGAATGAATATCATGTTTACTCTAGAGTTATAAAGCAAATTTCAGTTGCAAGTAGCACAAAATATATAGGGCTTAAAAATTCTAAATGACTTTTTAAGTGCTAACAATAGCAGAATTTGAATGGTAACAGGGTTATTAGAAACTGCATTTAAAGTAGGGAGTACTAACACTCCATCCTCAAAGTCACCCACTCTTATGCTCCAAATTGAGCAGCAAAGAAATGAAGAGGGCCTCCCTGGTGGCGCAGTGGGTTAAGCAACGCACTATGAAGCAAACAGCAGCCACCACAGCACGAGTTCGATCCCTGCTGCCAGCCAGGGAGGGGACCCACATGGCACAGCAGACCTCTCCTGCTGTGCCCGCTGCTCCCCTCAGCAGTGTGTTTCAGTTGCTCTGCCTGTTCTGCTCCCTGCTCTCTGTGGTGAATCCTCTCACCCCCCACACCTCTGGCCTGTACCCCAGCTCTTGTATGCATAAATAAATAAATCTTTAAAAAAAAAAGAAATTATGAAGAGCTATATTTCGTTCAGATTTAGGAACCAGAGCTTTGGGTGTGAATCCCAGCAAACCTAACTAGCAGGAGACCAGATAGGCTCTCTAAGGGACACTTCCTGATCAAGTGGTACCTTTTGGGAAGGTCAAACGCCATGAAGACTAATAAGCCCGTGTGGCAAAGTAACTGGCAATGTGTAGCAAATTTTACTGTTAGGTTTGCTTTTTATCCTTACTTGGAGACAAGTACATTTTTCTGTTTCTTGTAAAATTTATTAATAAGTTTACTTGGTTCAATCAGCAACTACTCCGTACAAAGTCATTTGCTACTAAATATATCATTGCTGTTTGATATAATTTTTCCTAATTTGCTGTTTACAGGATGATGCTGTCAGTATTGAAAGTGGTACCAACACTGAACGCCCTGATACACCCACAAATACGCCAAATGCACCTGGAAGGAAAAGTTGGGGGAAGGGAAAATGGAAGTCAAAGAAATGCAAATACTCCTTTAAATGTGTAAATAGTCTAAAGGTGACTATTAATAGACCAGAGAATAATATCTCAATGGTAAACATTGCGGTTAAGATACTACATCAAATTTTAAATGTTTAAAATTACAGTACTTTGTAGTTTTTATTGTAGTACAGATTGCATAGTGATTACAATCCATTCTACATTTGGTTAGTTGTTGTTTTGTTCTTAATTTAAATGGGTAAGACCTAGTAAAGTGGGCTGGATAATTTTTTTTTTATGTAAAAAAACTTTTTATGTATAAGTAAAAGACTTATAAAAGACTTTTGAAATAATCTGTAAGCATAACCCACTTCCTGGTACCTGTTACTGAAAACTGTTAGCTTTGAACTAGCATACATTATAATAGATGTCAAAAATTTTAAGTAGTCTTCAGAAAGCTCAAGAAGCTATACCTGTATGGAAATTATTTTTCTGTGGTGAAGCAGTGTTCATTGCTTACTTTATCTTAATAAAAGGAAATGTCTCAGGATATTAAAAAACAGCAAAATTACAGTTCTGTGTCAATATTTAGTTATGTTAATCTATTTTTAGGGAGCATATCTGAGCATGTTTTTAACTGCTATTTAATTATTTCAAAACCCTAAAGCGGTGATTTTTCAAAGAATAAAAATAAAAGTTGTTGCACTTTAAAAGTGAAAACAGGGTCTTCCTGATGGTGCAAGGGTGCAAGTCTCAGCGCTGTCACGCTTTCACCACTGCAGCCTGAGTTCTATCCCTGGCAAGGGAGGTGACCCACATGGCACAGACCTCCTCCTGTTTTGCCTGCTGCTCCTCCCCTCAGCAGTGTATTTAAGTAGAATCTGCCTTTTCTGCTCCCCACTCTATCTCTGGTGAATCCTCTATGTACTCCACACACCTCTGGCCTACACCCCAGTTCTTGGCATGCATAAATAAATCTTTTAAAGAAAAAGTGAAAACCAGTCCATTAAGCTGACTATGAAAGCTACTAAGCTACTATTGAATACCAAGAGATTGCTATTGAAATCCTAAAGCTAAAGTGAAGTGCTTCACTTTACCAGGGGAAAAATCTAATGAAGTTTAGTGAGTGCAAGCCAAGCTGTATTAATTGTTAGGTCAGTGTCAAGTCAACTTATATACAAAAGAGCAGCTTGTATTTTGGAGAAAAGCTATTAGAGAATGGTCAGTTTACCTTTTTTTTTTTTATTTGTAAAATAACAATTTTTTATTTCATGCTTATCTTACAGGAAGATCATAACCAACCATTGTTTGGAGTTCAGTTTAACTGGCACAGTAAAGAAGGAGATCCATTAGTGTTTGCAACTGTAGGAAGCAACAGAGTGAGTATTAAGGGGTCAGTTTGGCACTTGGCTAAATTATCAGATTGGTGTTTTATAAATATTGAAATTTAATGATTTTGAAGTAAGACTTATATAGCTCTTTTGACGATAGTATTCTTTGATATCAAAGTAAAGCTTTCTAGAAATTGTCACATCAAAACTAGTATTAATGACTAAAAATACATCTTTATTTCATTTTTTCTAAGTTGCTCATGAAGTTTCTGTTTTGTAATTTCCCCCCAAAATTTGGATTTTTTATTTTTAAATAAGGGGGAAAAGTAAGTATCTTTTAGACTATAACCTAGTCATCAGTCATAAGGAATATTTTTCAAAAATATTAATGTTGATGAGATTATTTTACTGATATGTAGTTGTAGATGATTTGGGAGCTCAGTTCTTCTGTACTTACTGATAGGCTATTGCTAACATGACTATAGATATGAAAAAGCTGGAAAGAAATTTATATTTAGTATTAGAGAATGTTACATTATCTGTATTGTAATATTAGGTTATGTGGCAAATAAAAGGGCCACCATACTTCAGAAAGAATATTTGATCTGTGTCTGTGAGACTGTCATTAGTAGGCAAAATGTATTATGTAGTTGATGTGTAAATGCTCTAACTACCCTAAGATTTTCCTTTCCCTCCACTCTCTTCTCTCTCTAATGGAGATCATGTATTTATTTTCTTTTTTTTCCATAATCATTCACATTTTATTTTGAGTCATATAGTATCATTGGAAAAGAAATTTCATTTTTGACTTTTTCCCTCCCACCACCTTCCCTTATATATCCTTGGTCTTTTACCTGTCCCCTCCCTTTTTAACCTGAGAGCCTTTACAGTGTTTATTAATTTGAACAACTTTTGTAAATATTATATCCTTATTGAATTTTCTGTTATGTAAATGTCTGGTATTTTTATCATTTTGACTTGCTTTACTGCCAATAATTTTCTCAAACTTCCTCTATTTTGTTGAAAATGGCATCATTTTTTCATGCTTTCTTATGGCTGAATACTACTTCATGGTGTAGATACAACACCTTGTCTTGATCCAGTCCTCTACTGATAGAAATTTAATCTGCTTGATGCCCTAGCTGTTGTATATAATGCTGCTGTGGACATTGTGGGACATGTGGCTTTTTTTTTAAGATTGAAATTTTATTTATGTATGCATACAAGAACTGGGGCTAAGGCCAGAGGTGAGGGGGAGGGGGGTTTAGAGGATATGCCAGAGACAGTGGAGTAGGATAGGTGGATCTATTGAAATATACTACTGAAGGGAGCAGTGGGCAAGACAGCAAAAGTCTGCTGCACCATGTGGGTTAGCTCCCTGGCTGGTGGTTGCTTGATAGAGCTGAGACTTTAACCCCTGTGCCACCAGGGAGGCCTTGGAAGATGTGGCTTTTTCATTGATGATTTCATTCATATTTGGATAGATGCTCAAAGTGGGGTTGTTTGGCTGTGCGTTTCTTCCATTTTTAGTTTTATTTTTTTTAAAAAAAAATTTTTTTTACATTTATTTAATGTGCAAGCTGGGTACAGGTCAGCGATGCTGGAGGTGAGAGGATTCATCAGGCAGAGTGGGGAGCAGAATAGGCAGACTGACAGAACAGACACTGCTGAGGGGAGGAGTGGGCAAGGCAGGATAGGCCTGCTATGCCATGTGGGTCCCCTCCCTGGCCAGGGATCCAGCTCACACTGCTGTGCTGTAGATGTTTCAGGGTGGGACTCAACCCTCTATGCCACCAGGGAAGTGCCATTTTTAGTTATTCAAGGTAAATCCAGATTGCTTTCCATAGAGGTTCTACCATTTTGCATTCCTACCAGCAGAGTAATGAAGTTCCTCTTTTTCTTTATCCCCACCAGTACTTGGTCTTTTAATATTGTGCCATTCTCACTGGTTGAGATATATCGTGGTTTTAACTGGACTCTCTCATTGGAAACAGTAATGAATATTATTTTCACATGTGTATTTTATTATATCTTCGGTGAGTTGTCTCTTCATATCTGCTGCCCATTCAAGTTTTCATCCATTTTGAGTTGTTTTTTTGTGTGTATAGTGTGAGCTAATAGTCTAGTCATTCTTTCACATATGGTGGTCCAGTTTTCCCAGTACCTTTTTTTTTTATTGTGTGCAAGCTAGTATGCATATTGCATACAAGAACTGAGGTGCAGGCCAGAGGTGCGGGATGGTGAGAGAATTCATCAGAGATGGAGTGGGGAGCAGAATAAGATGACTGACTGAAATACACTGCTGAGGGGAACAACAGGCAAGACAGGAGAGGTTTGCTGTGACATGTTTGTCACCTCCCTGGCCCGCAATCAAACGTGTTGCAGTGGTTGCAGATAAATTCATAGTGCTGCGACTTAACCCTTTTTGCCACCAGGGAGGTCCCCAGCACCATTTTTTGACAAGCCTTTCTTTGTTCCAGTTTATGTTCTTTGCGCTTTTGTTCTAGATTAGTTGACTATTTATGTGTGGCTTTATTTCTGGACTTGTGGTTAAATTCTATTGGTCTGACTTCTGTTTTTGTTCCAGCACTATTTTTATTATTGTGACTTTTAATTAGAGTCTGGGTGTGTAATACTTCCCTCTTATAGTCAGGAGAGCTATGACTATTTGAAGTTTTTTGTGATTCCATATGAATAAACTTATGTTCCATTTCTTTGAAGAGTGCCAGTGAGATTTTTATTGGGATTGCATTGAATCTATAAATTGCTTTTGGTAGGATGGCCATTTTGATAATGTTAATTCTTTCAATCCATGAGCAAGAGGATGTCATTGCATTCATTTGTGCCCTCCTCTGTTTCTTTTAATTTTTTTGTAACTTTCCTTGTATAGACCTTTTGATCTCCTTTGTTAGGTTTATTACCAGGTATTTAGGTTTTTTTTGGTATAATTGTAAATAAAATGGTTTTCTTAATTTCTTTCTCTTCAGACTGAGTGTTGGCATATATGAAATCTACTGATTTTTGTTTTTTGATTTTTTTTTTAACCTGCTACTTTGCTAAAAACATTTATTTTAGTTTTTCCATGGATTGTTTAGGATTCTCTATTGTTTAGGATTCTCTTCTGCAAATAGTGATAGTTTTACTACTTTTCCCTATTTGAATTCCTTGTATGTCTTTCTTTTGCCTAATTGCTCTAGCTAGAACTTTCGGTATTGAAAAGCAGTGATGAGAATGGACATCCTTGTCTTCATCCAGATCTTAAAGGGAAGGCTTTCAGTTTTTCACCACTAAGAATGTTGCTGTGGGTTTGTCACATAAGGCTTTTATAATGTTAAGGTGTGTTCCTTTTATCCTAAGTATTTTAAGGGCCTTCATCATAAATGGATGTTGAACTTTATCAAATGATAAGCCACTTACATTTAAGATTATCATTGAGATACAGGTGCTCATTGCCCTTTTGCTTTTTTATTGGTTTGTCTTGTGTTTTAATTTTTGAGGCCATTTATGTTTTATTTAGGTTTCATTTCTATGTGTCAGCTGTGCCATTTCTGTTCATTTTTGTTTGAAGGTTCTGCTGACCTTAGTTTTTGGGCTATTCCTGTGATCTCTACCATGATCATGGTATCCAACTTGTTCTGATGGGCCTCATTGTTACTCTTCTCCATGATGTAATGATTTAGGTATCTCTTAACTCTGTATATGTTGAAGTTCCTTAATCTTTCTTCTGTCTTGAATGTTTAATCTGGCTGGGTTAAGTATTTTGCCGAGGAAATCTTTTCCTTTAAATACTTTAAATCTTTTGCCAATCTCTGATGGAGGCCACCTAACTATGCTGTGAGGCAAAAGACTGTCATAGGGGAACTACCCTGAAAAATCAGAGGTTCCACAGTTGGCCCTCCTCGGTCTCCTTTTTGTTTTGGCTGATTTAATAATTAAAGTTTTAAAAGTTACAAAAAACATGCTTGCTGGAATATCATCCATGGGGGTGGTTGTATAATTGGCTGTTTTTATTAAACAAAGTAATTGGTTGTCACGCATTTTGATGACTACTAATTGGCTAATATTATAATGCAAATTCTAGAAAATTAATACAGTATAAACAGGTTAAAATAGATATAATTGGAATGTGGTTATTCTACAAATTCTAAGGATAGATTAACATTTTACTATGGGCTAGAAGCCTCTGGGAACTTAAGCTAGACTTTCAAGACTGGACCATTGTGAAAGGTTTTGCATATCTGCCTTTGTTAAAGGTGGATCCTGCATCCCTCAGGTGAAGTTAGCTGCAGGACCCCTCCCTTTCCCTTTTTACTCTATTAAGTTTATGGCTTTGCATTTTTTAAGGAAACTAGTGATTCCTAGTGAGAGTCAAATGCAAAGATACAGATACTATTCAGATATTGATTTGGGTACCTCCCTCTTCCTGCAGGCCTGTAGCAGAATGCTGACACTAATTTAACCTTAAGCTAATAATTCATTTTATGCTCAGAATGAAAATAGAATAGTTATGATTTCATGAAACTAGTATACCTGCCATAATATAAATTAACCAATCATAACTAACATTAGTAGAAAGATGCTGTCTTGATTTTATAATCACCTATGTTATCTAGCCTGGCTGCAGGTCACATGACCCCAAGCCTCTTGAGAGAAAAAAATGTCATTCCTGATCAGTGCATATGTTGATGTAATCCCGCCCCTTTCTCCTTAATGTATAAAATAAAGACCTGCTGAGACTTTTCAGCAAGGACTCATACCATACCCCAACTCGAATTTTGTAACCCCTAACCCCCAATCATTCGCCCACTTCCGATCCATCCTTTGGGGGGGAACCTGGCCTTCTGTCTTAGCTGGTCTTCGGCAAATCTCTTTGTGCTTGGGGATGTTTTTACTGAACAGTTCACTGATAGTTTGATTAATGTTCCCTTATAGGTTATTCTTTTTCCTTTTGACATTTTTAGTAATTTTCATCATTGTTGACTACTGCAGTGTTACTATAATGTGTATATGTCTCTCTGGGTGTTTCTTTTTTTTTTTTTTTAGATTTATTTATGCATGCAAGAATGGTGGGGTCTAGACCAGAGGTCATGGGGTTCAGAGGATTCACCAGAGACATAGTGGGGAGCAGAACAGGCAGATCTACTGAAATGCACTGCTGAGGGGATCAATAGATGAGATAGGAGAGGTCTGCTGTGCCATGTGGGTTAGTTCCCTGACTAGGGATAGAACTTATGCTACAGTGGCTGGCGATAGCTTGATAGAACTGAGACTAACTGCTGTGCCACCAAGGTGGCCCCTGTCTGGGGTTTTTTTTTTTTTTTTGAATTCTTCAGGTCTCTTGGATGATGCCTATCTGGATTGTTTTTGAGATTGAGATGATTTTTAGCAATTATTTCTTTAAACAAATTTTCTATGCCTTTTCCTTTCTGACTTTGTTATTTCTTTTCAGGTTATCTCAAAGAATTGTTTTCATTTCATTTTATTTTTTCTGTATTGTCCTGCTTATGTGTTCACAGACAATGTGCTTTTTTTTTTTAAAGATTTATTTATTTATACATACAAGCACTGGGGTACAGGCCAGAGGTGTAAGGGGTGAGAGGATTCACCACAGAGAGTGGGGAGCAGAACAGGCAGATCAACAGAAGTACACTGCTGAGGGGAGTAGCGGGCACAGCAGGAGAGGTCTGCTGCGCCATGTGGGTCCCCCCCTGGCCGGCCGCAGGGATCGAACTCGTGCTGTAGTAGCTGCGGTTTGCTTCATAGTGCGTTTCTTAACCCACTGCGCCACCAGGGAGGCCCGACAATGTGCTTTTAAAGAGCACATTTTGTTTGCTTGTGTTAGTCTACTTGTTGAAGCGCCTCAGTTTTTTTTTAAATCAGTTATTGTATTTCTTAGATCCTTTGCATCTAACTGTAACTGATCCATATTTGGTTTAGATTCTGTTGCTGTTTTTCTCTGTTGTTTTGAGTTTCATAAGTGCTGTTAAAACTGTTAACTCCATGTTACAGTTGTACTGCATTGAGACTCCTGTATTTGCGCTGTGTTCTTCTGTTTGTTCATTTTTACTTTTTATGGTATGTACCAGAGATACACTTTCAGACCGTTGTCCTTGCGCCTGTTGAAGTAATAGAAGAAGTGGTCCTGGCAAAGGATAGCAATAGGTAAAAGACTAGTGCAGTAGTGCACCAAAGGATCCGTGAGCATCAGGGCTTCAAGCTCTACTGTGCTATGGGTACCAGAGTTGTGTGTGTGAGTCTGCCACAGTCCAGCTCCAGCTGAAGGCCATGTCCTCAAAGGATGAAACTGAGTCAGCAAGTGAGGAGGGTTCAGGGGATACAAGACTTGCATCAGGTATTTATACAAGAAAGGGGTGGGATTACATCAACATGTGTATAGATCAGGAAGCTAACAATCATTACTTTTTTTTTTCTTTCAAGAACACCTTGGGGGCCTCTCTGGTGGCACAGTGGGTTAAGCAACACTGAGCCAAACTGCAGCCACTGCATCATGAATTCGATCCCTGCCACTGGCCAGGGAGGAGACCCAAATGGCTTAGCAGACCTTTCCTGCCTTACCTGCTGCTGCCTTCGGCAGTGTGTTTCAGTCAATCTGCCTGTTCTGCTGCTCCCCACTCTGGTGAATCCTCTCACCTCCGTGACTCTGGCCTGTACCCCAGCTATTGTATGCATAAATAAATGAATCTTTTAAAAAAAAAAACAAACAGCTCGGGTCTTGTGACCCCCAGCCAGGATTGATGACATAGGCAATTACCAAAAAAGAGCATTTTTCCACTAGTGCTAGAATTATTATGACTGATTAATCTATACTAGATATACTAGTTTTATGCAATCACAACTAATCTATTTTTCACTCTGAGTATAAGATTATTTAAGGTCAAACTGGTGTCAGCATTCTAAGAAACTGCAGAAAGAGGAATGTACCAAAATTAACACCTGAATCTATACTCTAGTATTTGGATTTCAAAAGGAATCATTAGTTTCATTATTTTTTATATTTGATTGATAATGTATGTTACTAAGGAATCTTCCTGTATTGGATTAAATTTTAGTTAACACAAAAGCAAAAAGCTAAAGGGAGCAGGGCATGGAGGGTTCATTTAACTATTATCACTGAGGAATTGAGGAATGCAGAACCTTTTTAACAAAGGCAAAGCAGAAATGCAAAGCCTTTCACCATGGCCCCAGTCATGAAGGTCATGCTTATCTTCCAGAGGCTTGTAGCCCATAGTAAATGTTTTGAGTCTAAAAATTTTCCTAATATCTAACTTTAGAATTTGTGGAATAACCGCATTCCAATTGCTTCTATTTTCACCTGGTTTTATGGTATTGATTTTCTAGAATTTGTATTATAATATTAGCCAATTTGTAGTACGTCATCAAAATGCGTAGAAGCCATCACTTTGTTTAGTAAAACAGCGAATTATACAACCACCCCGGATGATATTCCAGCAAATGCATTTTTAGTAACTTACAAAAAGTTTATTAAAAAAAATTATAAAATCAGCCAAAACAAAAAAGAATCTGATGAGGGCCAGCTATGGAGCTTCTAATTTTTCAGGAATGTTCCCCTGTGACAGGCTTTTGCCTCACGGCATAGGTAAATGGCCCCCATCAGAGTCCATAGTGATCCCCTTCACTAGGCCGACTCCTCAGTCTTAGTGTCTCTTATAATCATGTGTCAGCTCCCATTTCTAGGCTGCTTTGGAGTACCAGATGTGACAGGCACAGATTATAGTTGATAGGAGCAATAGACTGGCAGTTACTTTCTTTTTCAGCATCCTCTTGTCCTGGAGTGTTCTCTTTTGTTACTAACAAGGTGCTTAAATTCTGGCTTATTGAAATACTCCTTTGTTTTCTTGGTTTAGTCTTGAGGTGTGAGATGGTAGGTGTTTTGATAATACCATTCTTGACTTTTGTAGTAGCCTCTTGAGGAGGTACAGGTGATCCAACCTGTTTGTGCTGTTTCAGACGCCAGGCTGTTATTCACTGAGAGTCTCAGGCTCAGACCAGTAATCTTCACTCTGTACCCCTGAGCCTGTAGCTCTCCAGCAGTGCACCCTCTATGTAGTGCCAGGTCTTTGATGATCTGATGTTGGCATGTGCCCCTGAGTCTGTAGGGGTTTCTATACTGCAGCTGTTTCTCTCTTGTGGGGGGTACTGTCTCTTAGGGGGTTGTACAACCCCAGCCTTACTGTAAACACAGGCCATTTAGAGTGATCCCTTTTTCTTCTTGTGTTGCTTCTAGTATGTGCTATGATCATACATTTTTCCTTCAGGTAGTTTTGGTTTTGTTCTGCACTCTAGTTGTGAGATGGAGTGGGTGAGCTCAGCTTCTTCCCTCTGCTGCTATCTTGTCAGCTCCTCCCCTAAGACTTTAAGAAGCTAATTAAAAGATGATAAACCGCAACTTTCGGGAGCATTTATACTTTTTAAGGTATTTGCACTTTAAGATATTCTGTTTTACTCATTTAGAAGAACTGGTGCAATTAAGGCCTAAGTTATAATATAAGCATTGAACATAGAAATCATTATTACAGTGCTTAGCTTCAAAAATTATATAATGTGCTAAACTTTTTTTTTTTAAAGATTTATTTATTTATGCATATAAGCACTGGGGTACAGGCCAGAGGTGTAAGGGGTGAGAGGATTCACCACAGAGAGTGGGGAGCAGAACAGGCAGATGAACAGACGTACACTGCTGAGGGGAGCAGCAGGCACAACAGGAGAGGTCTGCCGCGCCATGCGGGTCCCCTCCCTGGCCGGCAGCAGGGATCGAACTTGTGCTGCAGTGGCTGCGGTTTGCTTCATAGTGTGTTGCTTAACCCACTGCGCCACCAGGGAGGCCCATGTGCTAAACTTTATAATGACTTCCTTAAAGTTTTAAAGGAGCTTTTTAAGGCACTAGTTTCTGTAGTATTTTTAATGCACATTAAAGTAAGTTTAAAAGCTGAAGAGAGTGTTTCTGTTTAAAGTAAAATTTGTATTTTTGTTTTCATTAGGTTACTTTATATGAATGTCACTCTCAAGGAGAAATCCGGTTGTTGCAATCTTATGTGGATGCTGATGTATCCTTTCCTGGGATTTAAATATCTTTGGCTAAAGAAATTGACTTTAAAAAACTACACCAAAACTTTTCTAAATTGATTAATTTGTTAAAATTATATTGTCCTGTCTTTATCCAAATCTTCTTCTATAACTATCACCATCACCCAAGAGATTTCTCATAACTAATTTATGTAGTTTTTGTGATCCCTAGAAATCCATGTAGGGTGGATGTAAGAGGGAGATTTAGGTGGCTGAAGATCATTTGAAGTTCAATAATAATAGATAGTTGTTGCAGAGAGTAACTAAAAGTTCCCGTTTCTTTGACTTACAGAATTCGTCATTTTAGGATAGTATTTTGATGAACTTGGGTTAATCAGAAGTTGTGACTGTCAGTCATGCCATGTATTTAATCAATACAGCCTGCAGGCAAAAAAATTAAATGTGCAGTTTCGAAAATAAACTGTTGCGATATGTGGATTCATAAAGAAAAATATTCAAAAAGGCAAAGGGTTAGACATCAGTTCAAGCTTAAAGATGTTTATTCTAGATCTACTTGCAAACCTTAGCAAACAAGAAAAGAGAAGTACACTGTATGAAATGAAAAAAAAAAAACAATGATACAAAAATAAATGACTTGTTGCCATATTGAGAAGTCTTAACATAGGAAACAGTTCAAAATTGAGTAATTACTAATCTTGATGCATGTAGTCAAAAGTATTGAGATATAGCAAGAGTCAGCAAATCATAACTCTTGCAGCTTACCACCTGTTTTAATAAGTAAAGTTTTATCAGTATGCTATAGCCATTCACTTATTGTCTTGTATCTACTACATTTAGTAGGTAAACAGACAGCTGAGTAATCAAAATTGAGGCGAAGGCTTAAGTTTATTTGTTGCAGATTTTAGACATTAAATCTGTTAGTATAAAAACAAAATGGATTTCCATGAACTATTGCAATCATTGGTGTGTTTAATTTTTAAAAACAATTACATTTCTTAACTGACATTTCTTAGGCTGATGAAAATTTTTACACTTGTGCATGGACGTATGATAGCAATACAAGCCATCCTCTGCTGGCTGTAGCTGGATCTAGAGGCATAATTAGGATAATTAATCCCATAACAATGCAGTGCATAAAGGTAGGTTATTGGGTCAAATTATAGCTCTGAAGATTTTGTGTTGCATTTTAAACTTGTGGAGCCAATCAATGTTGATAAAATTTTTAATTTGATTTGTACCTTGCTTATTGTTTCAATTAGAAAAGTCTTGATACCTGTTACATTTGGGTAATCCATATTCTTGAATAAGTGGGAAAATTTTATTTGCAAGATTTTCTTTTTAAATTATTTCTCCTCTTCCTTATTCTGAGTTCTAAATGACCAGTAACAAAATATTGTTCATTTTCTAAGATTCTCAAATCAAAAGTATCTATAGTAATATAAGCCAAAATGATGTAATAGTTGAAAGCTAAGATTAGGAGGATTTTTACAAATCACTTAAAATCGGTAGTTTTTAATCCCGGGGACACATGGACATCTACATGTCCAGAACATCTACAAATGTGATTGAATTTTTTTTTCTTCTTTTTTGTTGGGTAATTTTAATATGCAGTCAAATTTGAGAAATACTAGTTTAAGTAAAATTAAGATTAATGAAAAACAATTTACTGATTTTTGAAGTGTTTGAAATTTAATTGTAGCACTATGTTGGCCATGGAAATGCTATTAATGAGCTGAAATTCCACCCAAGAGATCCCAATCTTCTCCTGTCAGTAAGTAAAGGTAAGACAAGAAATGCTTTTTTTGGTCCTATTTATTTAGAAATCATAATTTTTTTAAGAGACAAACACATAAGGACAAATTCAAGTTTAAAAATAATTTATAGCAGTAAGTTGTAGTAGAAAAAAATCTGTTTACATTAGCATCCCTAAACCAAGCATTGGGGAAAGGACCAATCAATAACACTATTAAATAGGGGAGGGAAGAGCACAAGGGACTGTTGGTGGGTCATGGTGATGGGAAAGAGAACTACCCGAACCACACCTGGCAGGGAGATATCAAGTACCATCCCAAAATTAAAAAGATGTATGAAAGTAAGTAAATAAAACTTTAAATCTTAAAGTATAAATAGGGCCTCTCTGATGCAGGGGTTAAAGACACAGTGCAATTACCTTCACTCTATCCAATCGTATAATGAGTAACATCTGAAAAAATCGCTTCGCTCTTTTATGTGTCTATGCATTTATACTGCAGATGTGTTTGTGTGTATGTGCGTGCAAGCTTTTGCTTCATGAAGGATACCCTATAGAATTCCTTAAAAGTGCTAAATTTTCCAGGATAAACTCTTTGAAGTATTTCCCATGTAAAGAGATACCACTACACACCTACCAGTATGAGTATACACAAGAAAGAACATGTTGACTAGGATGTAGAGAAATAGGAATCCCTGAAAACATTGCTACTGGAAATGGAAAAACAGCTGACAGTTCCTCAAAAGTCTAAACATAGAATTACCACTTATAGGTGTTGTGTGTGTGTGTATAGAGTATTCTATTTGTGTATATTCAAGAGAAATCAGAGTAGCCAGTGCTCTTCCCAGAAGGTCTAAGGTGATCTCTGAAAATGGTTTGCTAGTCACTAAGCGATTGTAAACTGGGGTCATGCAAACCAGGCTGTCAAGGGTATGCATCTCTAAAAAGCCACCAATTATGTGAACTGTATCACTCTGCAAAGCCACGCATACCATTCCATTGTTGCAATGGTGATTTAACAGGTATGCCCAAGTCAAACAGGCTGTGGATGGTTTCCCAAAAATAGTGCTGAATTTTTACTGCATGTGCTTAAAAATGCAAAGACTAATGCCAAACAGCAGTTTAGATGTAGATTCTCTGGCCATTCAGCACATCCAGGTGAACAAAATTCCCCATGATGTGTTTCAGAACTTAAAAAAGCTTACGGTAAGATTAACCCGTACATGAGCTCTCTTTACCTCATTGAGAATATCCTTACAGAAAAAGATGAGATTTTTCCTAAATCAGAATATCAGGACACAGAAGAAACAAAACTTTCAGCAGTAAAGTAAAAAACATCACAAAGTAGTTTTCAGTTATTTTTTAAGTTTACTGTAGAAATCTTATAAATCTCGTTAGTCCCCCTCTATTTTTAACTTTGGATACAATGGAAGGAAAAGCTAGTTTCGTGGCATAGTGTAGTTTTATTTATATTCAGTCATAAATCAGTATATTTAAAGGAAATTATTTAAGGTAAATGACCTAAAACTAAGAAAATTTCACCTTCTAAGTTTGACCTTAATTGCTAGTAAATCAAAATGTTATATAACCATGTAAAGTTGCTTCTAAAACTTATTTAAAGAGGCTTTGAAAGTCCTATGACTGAATAATAGTTCATCTTTTTTTTTTTTTTTTTCTGTACTAGATCATGCTTTACGTTTATGGAATATCCAGACTGACACATTGGTGGCAATATTTGGAGGTGTGGAAGGGCACAGAGATGAAGTTCTAAGTGCTGTAAGTTGAAAGCTGCAGAGCAGAGATAATCAGGTGTACATAGTTTTGAACAATTCCTGTTATATGGACCCTGCCAGACTGTCATTTCATTCATGTGACAAAGTTTTTATCTTACAGATGAAGGAATAAAGCAAATTAATCTCTGCTTTATCTCTATTCTTACCCTTTATACCAGCACCAGGACTCTCCTGAAGAATACTAGTAACTTGGGATTTTTCCTTTATTAAACTAAAGTTACTATGTTAATTTTTTATTTTGCTTTCTCAGTCATTAAAGCAAAAGGTTAAAACTAGGTAGGATTTCAAGAACTTTTTCCATATTTTATTTGAGACTGAAATATAGTCACCCATTTTTAGGAAGTGATTTATTGTGCTCACACTAAATTTTAAATGTCATGGTATTTTTATTATGTGTTATGATCTGTTATGATACAAATTTTTTAAGTTAGGTTTCACTTTTTTTTACATTATTTGGCTTTACTTAAATGTTTCATTTATAGCTTATTTAGTCATTTTATAGTTACCTTTCAATAAATTGTAAAGGTATACCATATTTTGGAACCTATGGTATTTTATTTTTTAAAATTTATATATATATATCATACAAGACCTGGGGTATAGACCAAAAGTGCAGGGGATGAGCAGATCCACCAGAGACAGTGGGGAACAGAACAGGCAGATTTGACTGAAATACACTGCTGAGGGTAGCAGCGGGCGAGGCAGGAGAGGTCTGCTACTCCATGTGGGTCACGTGACCTCCCTGGCTGGCTGCAGGGATTGAACTCATACTACAGTGGTTGTGGTTTGCTTCATAGTGAGTTGCTTAACCCACTGCACCACCAGGGCGTGCCCACTTACAGCATTTTAATTGTAGTTATTAAATATTCCTATAGTTGAGATTTGCATGCTTTTTAAGAATCATATATTGTAAGATATCCTGTCAACTTGGATTTTCTAAAAGTTGTAATAATATTCCCCATCTGGATTTTTAAATATGTAAGAACTAATTCTACCATATTTTAAGATCTATAAATTAAACCTACTGACTTTTGGAGTTTTTTTTTTTTTTTTCCCTTTTTTTTTTTGTACACTGCTGAGGGGAGCAGTGGGCACAGCAGGAGAGGTCTGCAGCGCCATGTGGGTCCCCTCCCTGGCCGGCAGCAGGGATCGAACTCGTGCTGCAGTGGCTGTGGTTTGCTTCATAGTGCGTTGCTTAACCCACTGCGCCACCAGGGAGGCCCCTGACTTTTGGAGTTTTACTGTTGTTGACAATGAGCAAATTAGGAGAAGCAGCAGCAACTGCAACTGTGAATTCAGTAAACACTGAACTGAAAGCTCTGAGATTCTTGTAAAAACAGTGCTCATTGATTGGGCTTCCCTGTTAGCACAAGGGCTTAAGCACAGTGCTATGAAGCTATCCCCAGCCAGGGAATTTATCCACATGGTGCAGTAGACCTCTCCAGACTCACCCTCTGCTCCCTATTCTGTCTCTGGTTAATCTTCTCACCCTCTGCACTTCTGGCATGTATCCCAGTTCTTGTATAAATAAATAAATCTTTAAAAAGAAGAAAAAAAACCCAAACCTTTGTAACTTAAGACTTTGAGTCAGATACACAGTAAAGTAAAATTTCCATTAAGACTCATAGTATTGGGCCTCCCTGGTGGCTCAATGAGTTAAGCAACACACTGTGAAGCAAACTGCAGCCACTTCAGCAGGAGCTTGATCCCTACCACCGCTGGGTAGGTGACCCACATGGCTCGGCAGACTTATGCCTCGCTCGCTGCTTCTCTCAGCAGTGTGTTTCAGTCAAATCTGCCTATTCTGTTCCCCACTCTGGTGGATCATCTCACCCCTCCCCCCACACCTCTGGTTTGTACCCAAGTGCTTGTATGCATAAATAAATATTTTTAAAAAAAGACATAGTTTCATATACAGACATCAGTTTCGTTGCTTGATCAGATTAAATGAAAAATGCAACTGAAGGGTTTTTTATGTCAGCATAATTGTTTTATCAAAGTATTTGACTTAACACCTTCACAATCAAAGTATGTAAAGATACTGGAATAGATAAAACTAAATGAAAAGATTAGCTTTCTTCCTTTTTTTATAAATTTCTTCCATTTTTTATAAATTTTTATAAATTTATATAGATATATATGCATATATAGATAAATATATATAGTGGTGACAAATCAGTTAAACTAAGTTTTAAAAGCAGTTAATAATCCTGTATTTTTGGTAAACCCAAAATGTTAACATTGGGGTTTAAAGTACAATTTTTACTATGTCATATGTCAGGTGAAAATTGGATTATTTAATTTTTAAAAGTAATTTATATATTTGACACTTATTTTCTGTTTTATATACAGGATTATGATCTTTTGGGTGAAAAAATAATGTCCTGTGGTATGGATCATTCTCTTAAACTTTGGAGAATCAATTCAAAGAGAATGATGAATGCAATTAAAGAATCTTATGATTATAACCCAAATAAAACTAACAGGTAACAGTTGTGATATATAAAACAGTCTGCTTCTCATGCTGTTGAACAAATGTGTTTTAGTTTTTCCCAAAATTGTTATAGAAACTCCCAACATTGAATTTAAAAGCCCCCATTTTGATAAAATTGAGTTATAAATTACATACCATAAAACTGATCAGTTTTCTAATAGAAGTCCTTTATTTTGACTCTGTGGCTCCTTTTACAAAATCCACTTTAAACTGTGTTTTGGCTTTCATTTTGTAGCACCTTTTACTTACAGGTTTAGTGAAATAAAGATAGCATTATAATATAAGTTCAAGGTGTGTGTTATTAAAAATCAACATGTGGGACCTCCCTAGTGTTCTAGGGGCTAATAAGTCTCAGAGCTATCACTATGAAGTACTGAGTGGGATCCCTGGCCAGGGAGTTAATCCACATAGGGCGCAGCAGACCTCTCCTGTCTTGTCTGCTGCTCCCCTTAGCAGTGTATTTCAGTAAAATCCACCTGTTCTGCTCCGCACTGTTTTTCATGAATTCTTTTACCACGCCTCTCACACACACCCCACACCTGTGACATTCACCCCAGTTCTTCTATGCAAAAATAAAAACATACATATATACGTGTATATGTGTATGTATTTATAAATATATATATATACACATACACATACACTACCTTAAGTCACCACTAAAAGTCCAAGTCTGTCCTTCATAAAGTTGACCCCTTTTATCCAGCTTAACCACCCTTCTACCTTCATAGAGTTGACACCTTTTATCCAACTTAACCACCTGTCTACCCTTCTGGTAACCACTAGTTGGCTTATAGGTTTAAAAAGTTTATTTTTGTTTTATTTAGTTCATCTGTTTTCTCTGTATACCACATATGAGAAATTATATGGTGAAGTTACAAATGTTTGATGTCACTTAAACTTATTGTGTAATAAATAATAAATGACCCATCAGAATGTTACTAGCATTATTTGTCAACACTCTAAATTTTAATTCAAGACATAAATTTCAAGTTGGGGAACTTAATTTTAACTCATGATAATTTAATATTTTGCTTTAAATGATGTTCTCATTTTATTAAATGCAGAAAATTCAATGCAAAATTCGTGCTCCATAGATAATGTGTGTGGGAACTTGGCAGTTTTTTAAATAGCTTTCTGAATGCCTTAATTCTTGGTTCAGTAACTTCATATATTTTTATCATGTCTTTGATAATTTTTAATAAAATGCAGGGTTTTAATTGGAAGATAGTTATGTTAGATGATTTAATTAAGCATCTTTAATATCTGAGGGACAAAGGGACATGTGCGATGCCTAAGACATTTCTAATTCATGGCATATCATTCATCTATAATTATATCAGTTTAAAAATGGAATCACAAGATCAGAAATGTTAGATATTCTGTTAATACAGAATTGGTCGCAGCTAATTTTTATAATTTTCTCACAAGGATCTTTAAGGCAAACATAGTGCCATACTTACCCTAAATACAGGAAAAATCCTAACTAACAAATGTCAGGTGTTTGTCAGATACCATCTTCTAAAAGTGCTGCTAAAAACAAAACTCTCATCTAATCTTAGCAGCCTTTGAAATGATGTATCATTGTTCCTATAAAGATGGCTGTATTTTGAAATATGTTGACTTTTGTGGATTACTGTTTAATTTTAAAGGGTTTGAGTAGGTAGCTTAGAATCTTTCTGAGAAACTGTCAGTGTGGTAATGTAATTCCTTACCACTGGTCAGATAGCCAGAATTGAAGTGATTAATTTTATCTATGAATAGTAGAATGGGAAGTTGTAATTTTTATGGATCAAATTTGAGGCAGATAATGGAAAAAATATAAACAAACTTGGAGTGAGACTAGCATTCAGTAAATAGATGAGAAATCTAGTTTTCTACAAATATGGAAGAATTAATAGTTAAGTATTTTATTTTTTAGTGTTTCATAAATCCAAAAATGAAAATTAGTGTGATTCTACTATACTTTTTCCACTTAACATTTGACATTTCCATTTCAGGCCATTTATTTCTCAGAAAATTCACTTTCCTGACTTTTCTACCAGAGACATTCATAGGAATTATGTCGATTGTGTGCGATGGTTAGGTGATTTGATACTTTCCAAGGTATGGTAGCTGCTGTTAAGCTGTACTTCCACTGTTTGTATGAGTTGAAATTTTTCAAGGAACAGTTTTGTGCAGTTTGGTAAAATGGATAGTAGATGGGAAATTTTCTGGGGATTTTTTGTTTGTGCTTTTTTTTATGTCTAATGACATTTTAATAGATGTGGAAACTTGTTTTAGGCATAAAACATCCTGATGAGTTAAAATTTGTGTTCCAATAAGGTGACAAGCACTAACTTGTCAAGTGATACTGTTCTCTGATACTTGATGTAAAATAACCAGTATCTAAAGCCAGTAGTGTGTGTTTGTGTGTATGTGTGTATGTTTGTTTCATTTCAGTAAACTTATATACAAAAAGAGACAGCTGGATTTGGCTTAAGGGCTGGAGTTTGCAAGCCCTTGCTTCTAGTATATTGGTGTGTATGTGTATGTATATACATACATATATATGTATATATATACACACACAAACTTTTTGCTGATAATTAGAGATGTTGTTGATGTCATCTGAACATATAGAATTGTTATCCAGTTTCTTTTCTTGATGTGGATTTCAGGACATTTCATATTTTCTCGGCTTTATGGGTAGTTTCACCCACACCCTCCCCACCACCCCCTTTTAAAACTTTTGATCTTGAAATAGATTCACAGGAAGTATCAGTGATAGTGGAGAGAGATCCAAATTGTCCTTAACCTAATTTCCTCTACTGCATACATAACTTTTACTACAATATCAAATCCAAAAAATTAACATTGTACAATGTATGTGTATAGTTTTTGCATTTATCTGATGTGAATTTTGTCATTTCAAGAATGTATAGAATCTTCTTAAGATTTTTCTCAGTACAGTGCTATTCAACTTGTCATGTGTATCAGTAGTTCTCCCTTTTATTACTGAGTAGTATTTCATGGTATGGATGTACCACAGTTTATTTAAACATTCATCTATTGTAGGACATTTTGGTCCTTTCCATTGTTGGTCTATTGCAAGTAAAGCTGCTAATAAACGATCATGCTTTTTGTGTGGACTTAAGTTTTCATTTCACTGGGTTAAATGCCTATAAGGGCAATTGCTGGGTCATGGTTAAGTTTGTTTAGTTTTTTAAGAAACTGCCAAACTATTTTCCAGAGTGGCCGTGCCATTTTACATTCCCACCGGCAATGTAAGAAAGATCCAGTGTCTTCGAATCTTCCCCGGCATTTGGTATTGTCACTATTTTTTATTTTAGCTGTTCTGATAGGTGTGTAGTGATATCTCATCATGGTCTTAATTTGCATTTCGCTGATGGCTAGTGGTGTTGAACATCTTTTTCATGTGCTTATTTACCATCCATATATCCTTTCCAATTATGTCTTTCATATCTTTTGCTCATTTTCTAATTGGGATGGTGTTTATTTTTTTACTTTTTCACTGTTGAGTTTTGGGAATTTTTAATATATTCAAACTGAATTCTATATCAGGTATGTAGTTTGAAAATATTTTCTTTCAACCTGTAGCTTGTCTTCTCATCCTCTTAATAGGGATCTTTTTCAGAGCACATGTTTTTAATTTTGAGCAAAGTACAATTTAGTAATTTTTTAAAAAGTTATTTTATGGACTGTACTTTGTTGTATTTTTAAAGCTCTTTACCAAACTTAAATCTTAAAGATATTTTGCTATATTTTCTTCTAAAAGTTTTATGTTTTGTATTAAATGTGTGAGTTAGGTAGATGATTCTTTGCATATCGATATCCAGTTTTCAGCTTGAAAGACATGCTATCTTTTCGTTATTGCTTTTGCATCTTTGTCAAATATTTTATGAGATTATTTCTGGATTTTCATTTTGGTTACTTCCACCAGTACATATACACAGTTGTGAATAGAGAAGCTATATCTAACCCTTAGAATCGGAATTCTACATTATTAATCATTTTTAGAGGTGTTTTATATTGATAAGGTCATTTGCCTTTCCTGTTGAGTTTCTGAATAATAACTATATTTTTTTAAAGCCTTGATAGCATTTTTTGCAGGCAGGGGTGAGGGTTTTAACTGGTATGGTGTTAAACTTCCATATCAATTTGGTGGGTTAATATCTTTATTCTTCTTAGTGCTCCAGTCCATGAGCATGGTATTATATGTCTTTGTATTTCAGATCTTTGATTTTTATTATTAGTGTGTTTTACTTTTAAGCATATAAGTCCCATACATGTTTTGTTGGATATAAATAAGTCCTTTTGTTGAGTGATTTTAAATGGTATTTCTAATTTTTATTCTTATGTGTTCATTGCATGTATGTGGAAATAAACAATTGCTTTTGCATATTAATTTTGACTCCTGTGACTTAGCTGAAGTACTTAATAGTTCTAAAGATACTTTTGTCAAGTTCTTGGGATTTTTCTTTGTATGCTGTTACGTTGTCTGAATTGGATGCTTTTTCTTTCCTTCTCTTACCTTGTTATACTGAAAACTTTCAGTCTTTTGTAGAATAGCAGTGTTAGGAGTAGACATCCTTGACCTGTTGCTGATAATAGAAAGGAAAGAAGTCAGTCTTTTATAGTTACGTTTATTAGCTGTGTGCTTTTTTTGGGTATTCTTTACCAACTTGAAAACTGTCTCTTCCTAACTTTTTGGATTTTTTTCATGAATGGGTATTGGATTTTATCAGTGCTTTTTTTTTTCCACGCTAGTTGATATGGTCATGTGTTCTTCTTGCAAGATCCTTCTAATGGAGTGAAATATATTGGTTGGTTTTTTGAGGATGATCCACCTTGTAAACCTGGAATAAGTTCTTCTTGGTCATGCGTTATAATTCTTTTTATATATTCCAGGATTCTATTTGCTTATATTCTGTTAAAGATTTTTGTGTCTGTATTTGTGAGGTATGATCTGAAGTTTTGTTTTTCTACTGTCTGTCTGGTTTCAATATTAATCCTGGCTTCATATAATCAATTGGCAAGTTTTCTTTCCTCTTTTTTGGAGAAGTTTCTGTATAGTTAGTGGCATTTTTTCTTTAAATGACTTATAGAATTCTCCTGTTAAATAATTTGTACCTAGAAATTGGGGGGGGGGGGTGATTCGAAAGTCAAATCAAATTT
>JAGFMF010011725.1:3261205-3273139 GCA_019455555.1 Galemys pyrenaicus
ATCAGTGTATTTGTGTCTTTTGGGTATATTCCTAGGAGTGGGATTGCTGGATCCTATGGAAGTTCCATTCTTAGTAGATTGAGGAACTGCCATACTGCTCATTTGCTTTGATGAACCTATAGTATAATTTGTTTTTTGAGGATTTCATTTATCTCAAATTAAGGCCATTGAAATTTTTTTTTAGCCATTATCTTCCACTCTTCTTTTTGTAACTGATGTTTCAAGTGTTAGATCTTTTCGTTGTACACTGAGACTGACTGCCTGCCGGCTTATTTGTTTTGTTTTTAAAGATTTATTTATTTATGCATATAAGAACTGAGGTACAGGCCAGAGTTGCAGGGCGGGTGAGAGGATTCACCAGAGACAGAGTGAGGAGCAGAACAGGTGGATCCACTGAAATACACTGCTGAGGGGAGCAGCAGATGATACAGGACAGGTCTACTGCACCATGTGGGTCAGCCCCCTGGCCAGAGAGTGAACTAACTATGGCAGTGACTGTGGTTAGCTTCATAGTGCTGTGACTTAACCTCTTGCACCACCAGGAGGCCCTGAGACTTTCGTGTTTAAAGTCTGATTCCTCTTGTTCAGATCGGGAAATTTCTGTTCTGAGTTTAAAGTTACTGATTCTTTCGTGTCTTTTGCTGGTGGGCCTTTCAGTAAGCATCTGTGTTCTCTCAGTGTTGGTATCTGTTGTTTCTTTTCATTAAAGTTGAGTTTTTTGTTTCTGGGTATAAGTGATTTTATTATTGACATCTGGATATTTTCAGTATTTTATTACAAGTCTGAATCTTATTTAGATCTTCTATAGTAGATTTACTCTGATAAATAATTACCTGAGTAAGGGGAGCACAGCTTCACAATTGGTGGGTAGCAGGGTAAGTCTAGGTTCCCTAGTTGCTTGAACTTGGTGTCTCTTTACTATTGATACCACCTTAGCAGGTAGGATATGCCCCATTATTGCTTCCCAGCGAATCTTTACTGACATGGTAGGCATGGGCTCTGAACATCTTGATTCTCTAGGCCTCCTGATGAATGACCTGATTAATATAAAGGGTAGTCGAGAATAAGGAGTATGTACACTTTTAAAAACCTGGGAAGAGTAACTCTGGGTCTTTACTAGTTTGTATGATAGTGAGTCCATTTGTTTCTGTGATGTTTAACTGGAGTAGAGTGAAAATTTTCTTTCTTGCAAGGTTACCGGTGTCTTGGACTTTTAAAACTTTTTTTATCTAGAAAGAGTAGGGTGTTTTTTGTTTTTTTTTTTTTTTTGGTCTCTACCTGTTAGCATTGTTAAGTTGCTGCCTTCAATAGCATGTGGACTGGACTATGTTAATGGGGCAAAAGAAAATCTGAGAACTCAGTCAGTCTCCTTCATACCCAAAGATTCCTGACCATTCTGCTTTATGTAATCTTTCAGAGTCTTGGAGATTTGCTATATATTTGACACTCAGACTTTTAAGCTATATTTAGCAGAACAAAGAGGCTAAAGAAAAAGCCAGTAGCTTTTAAACTACAAGAAAGGAATTTTTGCATGTTAGGTGGGAAGTTGAACAAAATGAGCTATATTGGTAGTATCAAATCAGACCACAGCAGATTCATTTGGAGAATATTGTGAAAATAGTCTTATGTCTCACCCCAGATAATCTAAATCTGGCATAAGCCTAGGAATTAGTAATTTTAAAAACCTCCAGATAATTTTCTGAGTGCAGCCATCTATTGGTGTGGGCAGATTCTTTTTATCCTGTGCTTTAATTCTCTATGAGGGGACTCCATTAATTAAGGATTCTTTACCAGTGTTGTGAGTAAGAAGCACCTAGAAGAGCTACTTTGCAATCTTTGTGTTTTTAGCCTTCTTTCTGAGAGATTCTGTGTTTGTAGGGTTGCTGCCAGGATAAGTCCTTTGAGAAAATTCTATAAGCAACTGATCTAATAATACACTTAGGTAATAGTCATCAGACTAGGTGATCTCTGAGGTACATTATAGTAGAGAATGTGTATAACATAATCTGGGATTTTATATAGTCTAAAAAGTGCAGAGAAAAGAAAAAATGTGGGCCCTTCGTGAATCTTCCTGTGGCCCTATTATGAATCTGTATGATACCAGTGAACCCCACAGGGCTGTCAGACATGATTGAGTAGATTCTATCTTACACTCTTCAGCTACATTAGGGTTTCTCAGTCCTGGACCTATTAAGTTGGGCAAGATACTTTTTTGAGGGGTGGGGGACTCTCCTGTGCTTTGTAAGGTATTCAGAATCACTGGTCTCTAGTCTTAAATTGGCAAATAAACCATTAACTTGTACAGTAATATGAATAGTGCCCAATGTTAAGCAATTTTTTCCCTTTGTATTCTTCACTGCTAGCATACTTAATTATCATGTATGGAAAGATTTGAAGTTACAGGGTAGAGGAAGGTGTAACTCAAGTCTTCCTTCCCATCCCCGAATCAGTGTCTTGATGTTAAAACCACAGCTTTTATTGTCATATAATTTGATTTCTGTGGCCCTTTCTATGAAAATTAGCTTTCCTACAACATCTATTAAGCACCAATAATGTAGCACAGACTCTGGACAAAAGATTAATAGTTGCCTAGATAAAAGAAAATACATGGAATTAAAAGTAGGATGGGTATTTGGTTGGGGAAAGATAAAATTAATGTAATAAGAACAGTGAAGAACCATGTTTTCTAATGCAATGCTTGTATTTTTATCTTACACTTTACATCTCTGGATGCCAAATAATCTACAATCGAATTTGGTTTGGTCTGGAAGAGAAATTATGACTTCCAAAATGATTATTCCAGATGATGTAATGTTTTCATGTTGTCAGATTCTGTTGATAATCAAACTTGTCTTCAAGTGTGGACACTGACTCTGTAAATATGAATGAATGTATGTTATTGTGCTTATAGATGGATAACCAAGTTTTAAGGGCTGTCAATTCGAAAATTATAATAGGGAAAGAACTTTGTATTTAATATTTAGACTTCAGTTCTACAAGTAATCCATTTTTTCTTATTTTTCTCTCTTTTAAAGTCTTGTGAAAATGCCATTGTATGCTGGAAACCTGGCAAAATGGAAGATGATATAGATAAAATTAAACCCAGCGAGTCCAATGTGACTATTCTTGGACGATTTGATTATAGCCAGTGTGATATTTGGTACATGAGGTTTTCTATGGATTTTTGGCAAAAGGTAGCAGCATATTTTGCATTTTGAAATTATTTGAGCTGAAACCATTGTAATTTCAGTTTTATCTGTTGTACATTGACATTTTGTATTGATTGCTTTATCCTTTGTTATTTATTCTACTAGTGTGGCTTTGCATACCATCTTTGTAAATGAAATTGACAGGTATCAGCAATGAAAGTTAGGTTCACTTTATGTAACATTTGTTACAAAGATTTAATGTTTGTTAGTTATAGTGTTACATTTTTATGTAGCTTTTTCCTAGGAAAACTTTGAGAAAAATCATGTAAAATGGAGACAAAATGCCAGTTATCTAAAATTTTAAAGAAATATGGTGTTGGGATTTTGTGGTTAACAAATTACCTGGGAATTTATTTCTATAGCAAGGGTTTTTTTTTTTTTAATAGCTTTTGGTACATTTCTTTAAGGCAAAAGAAAGTACTAACAATGTAAAGTGTGAAACCTTTCATAAAAAAGGTTATGTAAATAACTTTTATAAGCATAAACACAGTAAAAGTTATATGCTTTTTTTCCCCCCCCTCAAAAACTAACTTGTTGGATATTATTTGTAGTGCAGTTGACTAAAACAGCAGGCCAAAACTGTAGGCAGAGGAACTTTTCTAGTTGCTCTTAATTACATACATGAATCAAAAAGACAAAAAATCCAAAACATAATCAGAGATTATAGTTTTTTCTGAAATAAGATTTCTTAGGATGACTTGGATATTTTGATGATTTGATGTTTTTAAAAATTTCTATACAGATGCTTGCATTGGGCAATCAGGTTGGCAAACTTTATGTGTGGGATTTAGAAGTAGAAGATCCTCATAAAGCCAAGTAAGTATTTAGAAATTCCTATTTGTAATTTCTGCCTTTCTCTTTAAAATATCATGCTAGTATAGAGGTCATAGATACCTGCACTGCCATCCTCAAATCGTTTGGAACATTTACGTGTCTTAGAGTTATTTTTAAATGTTTCTTTTTTAATTCTAATTGATGATTGTTCTTCATGAGTTCCTTGGTAACATATTATTTCTCTTTATATAATATGTATAGTGCCTCTTAAATTTAAAATATACGCCAATTTTTCTAAATTTGAAATTAAGCCCTTGGTGAAGTATATTCTATTTTAAATGCTTTCTGTATAATTTGAGTACCTATTTTCTAATTCATTGTGTTAGGTATAACATGTATGAATGGTATTTTGTTTAACCTGTTATGTTTTCTCCCTAGATGTACAACATTGACTCATCATAAGTGTGGTGCTGCTATTCGACAAACCAGTTTTAGCAGGGATAGTAGCATTCTTATAGCTGTTTGTGATGATGCCAGCATTTGGCGCTGGGACCGGCTTCGATAAAATACTTATCCTCAATCAAAACTAGAGTGTGTTTTCTGTGTACAATAGAGTTAATGTGTATCTTGCTAGTAAGGGCACATAGAGCATTTAGAGTTGTCTTTCAGCATTCAATCAGCTGAGCTGAATGTAGTGATGTTTACATTGTTTATACTCTTTGTACCGTCTTCTGCTCAAACTTTACTGCTTTTAATAAAAATTTATTTTTGTAAAGTTGTGTTATTTTAGTTTATTTTCATTGTGATGGAAAGAACTGTTGAAAGTAATAAAATTATGCCTTACTTTTTTGTAATTCTCAGTTTGTGTTCATTTATCTGGAGAAAGCTCTGTAACGTAAGCTCTAATACAGAATTTAACTCTTGGTTTTGCAACTAACTGAAAAAATTTAAACATCTTAACATCTCTGTTTCCTCAGGTGTGAAACAGGGATAACTACCTATTTCGTGGGGTTAGTTTAGTGATCAAGTGATTTACTACATGTGAAGGAAGTAGTGAGAAGAGAAAGTACTTGATGTATGCAAAATCTTAGTTTATGTTTTTGGTTTATATTTTACTAGTCTTCCTTCGCAGTTCTAAAAATACTGCCATTCAATATGCAAATGTACTTTTAGTCAGTTTATAGGAAATATTAAAACAAAAAGGAGCAGATCTTGAAAGCTTAGGTGCAGAGGGTTAAAAATATTCATATATTTAAAGGATGTGATTAAGAGAAATTACTGTAATAGAGGATATCATAGGGTCAAGAGTGTAATGGTTGTTTCATCCCAAACACAGGATGTTTTATGTATATTTATGCAAGAGAAACAGCAAAAATGAAATTGAGAAGTAAAAAGACCAGAAAGTTACAAGAGCTTATCCCAAGATCTATCTGGGTTATTAACCTGAAGTGAAGAAAGTCAATTCTACTTTTTTTTTTTTTTAAAGATTTATTTATGCGTACAAGCACTGGGGTACAGGCCAGAGGTGTGGGGGGTGAGAGGATTCACCACAGAGAGCGGGGAGCAGAACAGGCAGATCAATGGAAGTACACTGCTGAGGGGAGCAGCGGGCACAGCAGGAGAGGTCTGCGGTGCCATGTGGGTCCCCTCCCTGGCCGGCAGCAGGGATCAAACTGGTGCTGCAGTGGCTGCGGTCTGCTTCATAGTGTGTTGCTTAACCCACTGCGCCACCGGGGAGGCCCGTCAATTCTACTTTTATAGTGTGAATGCAGCATGGATGATATGTAAACAGGCATGACTGGATTCCAGTAAAACTAATTGTAAAAATGTTCAGTGGGACATCTGCCTACAAGCTGTAACTTGATCTTTCCTGTGGGCTCCAGGCATTAAAACTAAAGGACTCTAGAAGGACCCTAAGGTTGCTTCAACCAAATAGCTCACAAAGATCCACTAAACAATAAACTTAGACCACCAGAGACTAAAGATATCAGATTATAAGAAACCATGCTTAAATGTACAACTTCCTCCTGGTATATATTTTTATTTCACTTGTATAATCCCAGCACCTAGAACAGTGTCTTGCAAGTAGTGGGTACTAAATATTTGTAGGATGAAGGGAACAAAATGTGCAATCACAGAAGTAGTAAATAAGACACCACTAAACTGATAAAAAGAATTTGAAAAATGGAACTTTCAGAAATGAAAAATGTTGAT
Source organism: Galemys pyrenaicus (assembly GCA_019455555.1). Taxonomy (NCBI): domain Eukaryota; kingdom Metazoa; phylum Chordata; class Mammalia; order Eulipotyphla; family Talpidae; genus Galemys; species Galemys pyrenaicus. The sequence continues at coordinate 3,267,403 of JAGFMF010011725.1, forward strand.
ATAAACTGAATGACAGACGATATACATTGCTGAATTAGTGAAGTAGAGGAGATCTTAAATTACTTAAGATGTGGCAAAGAAAGTGGAGAACATGAGTGATAAACTACAAAGAAGTTGAGTACATTTAGTATTCAACTAAAAGTTGGAGAAAGTAAGGAGGCCATATTATTTACTTGTTCTCATATCTAAGTGCCATGTGGAGCATATGTGTTAGCGTTAGGGTAGCTGGCCATTCTAGCATCTTCATTTACCTATCTTGTCGCCTCCCACTTGTATAGCAGTCATAGCCACTAAGCCAGTCTGCTTCAGTCTGCCAAGCAAAGAACTTCACCCCAGGCTATCCTGTCCTGAGCACAAGCTGCCTCAACTTGTTTCTAGGTAGAAAAATAAACAACTGATGCCATATCTCTAGTTGTAGCCTTTTGTGGTTAGGCAAGTTTGTCTCTAGTATAACAGGTTCTTTGAAGGCCACCTGCCCTACAATTTGAAGGAAAGTATGGTGAGAAAGTCCCCAGGTGTTTCTATTTTAAGATTCATTTAATGCATAGAAAAAGGGGTGAGAAGATTCACCAGACAGTAGGGAGCAGAACAGGCAAATCTACTAAAATACACTAAGGGAGCAATGGTCGAAACAGAAGAGGTCTGCTATATGGGTTAGCTCCCTGGCCAGGGAATCAAACTCAGGCCACAGTGATGATAGTGTGATAGCACTGAGACTTACCCTTAAGGCTACCAGGGAGACCCCTGTTTCTACTTCTTTACCAGAAAGCACTAGGTGTTTTTGAATCTGGTGTGGCTTTTTAGAAACTCATGCACAAGCTAACCATTGCAGGAAAGGATTTAACTTGGCTACTTGAAGGGAGTTAGGAGATACTGAAAGGGTAGGTGCACGAGGTAGGGCAGAGAACAGCCACATACTGGTTCTGGGTTGGGCTACATTGGAGCATGTACAGACAGGTCACACTCAACCACACTTACAGTCTTCTCTAGGAAATTGTGATCACTGGCTTAGTTTTTTTTTTTTTTTAAAGATTTTATGTATACAAGAGCTGGGGTACAGGCCAGAGGTGTGGGGGAGTGGGGTGAGATTATTCACCAGAGACAGTGGGGAGGAGAACAGACAAATCAACTGAAATACACTGCTGAGGGGAGCAGAGGGCAAGGCAGTAGAGGTCTGCTGCACCATGTGGAGCCATTCCCTGGCCTGAGATGGAACTCACACTGCAGTGACTGCAAAAGCTCCATCGTGCAGTGCTTAACCCCTTGCACCACCAGGGAGGCCCACTAGCCTGGTCTTTTTGTCTAGTGTGGTGCTTTATGGTCAGTGTGGTGGTCCAAGTTCTGATTTTGTCCATGTGTTCAAATAGGACATTGGGCAACACGTCCTACTGACTTGCATTTCTGTTGCCTAGGCTATCTTAGTATGTAGTTTTTATTTCACTTTTTTTGGCAATGCCATGAGGCATTTTTATTAATCATAAGAATAATTTTCTGTAATATCCCAGGGCAAAGAATTTGGCAGTCTAATTGGGTAGAGGGGCCCACAGCTTGGTAGAATCAGTATGGAGTGCCTGGGTTCACAGAACAGCCTATTGCTTATTCCCATTGTTTGGGCACAAAAGGAAATCTATACCTCCCGGGGGGGGGGGGGAGGGGTTCTTTTATGGCAAATAATGAAACAAGCATCTGATAGATTGATGAGAAAAAGTCATACANCCCGGGGGGGGGGGGGGGGAGGGGTTCTTTTATGGCAAATAATGAAACAAGCATCTGATAGATTGATGAGAAAAAGTCATACAGAAGCTCAATAGTAACATGCATACATTCTGTATACATGGACAAGACCCAATATGACTTATTAAGGTAGTTTGCTTAGTGTTAATCCCATGTCTGCCAGATTGCCAGCTGTCTGATTAAAGTGCACCTTAAAGATGTAATACCCCTTTCTACTTTATTAGTATTCAGTGGTGACAGGTGGCATGACTCTGGTCTTCCAGTAACACACTTACATTCATTTCTAGATGTACATAGAACACTAGTGAAAGGGAGAAAAGCTCAAATTCCACATAACAAAGGTTGGACAACTAATAAACAGTAATTGTTGTATATAAAATTAGTTTCTCTAAACTAGCCGACTCTCAGTCCAGTAAATATGATGTTAGTAGGCATACTCAGGGACACCCAAGAACCCCAAACCTTGCATGCTCTAGATTCTGTCTGCATAAAGACAAAACATAAGAACTTCAGTAGAAAAAAACTTTAGGGCCTACTGGTGGTGCAAGGGGTTTATCACTGCATTATGAAGAATCCGTAGCCACTGCAGCACGAGTTTGATCCCCAGCCAGGGAGGTGACCCATATGGCGCAGCAGACCTCTCCTGCCTCGCCCACTGCTTTCCTCAGCAGTGTATTTCAATAGATCTGCCTATTCTGCTCCCCACTGTGTCTCTGATGAACCCTTTGTCTCTGGTGAACACTTTCCCACCCCGCCCCCAACCTCTGGTCAGTACCCCAGCTCTTATATGCATAAATAAAATATTTAAAAATTTATTTCAAAAATGAAAAAAAAATGTTGCATAAGTACAGCAAAGGCTGAAAGTATGATTTGCTCAGAGAACAAAAGGAATGATTAGGGTACAATATGGATATGGAGAAAACAGAAAACCTTCCTAAAACCTTATGATGTAGCTACTATTAAAATTCTGTTTTAGAGATTGGGAATAGGAGGCAGGCGAGTGTTAGGTTAACTAGCCTAATACTGTATAGCTAATAAGTGATAGAGATCTGAACTCGGGCAGTGAGGCTGCCCTAAATGAAGTGGTCTTATCAAAAATGATCTTTTCATTTGGAAGATACTTCTTAAGTAGAAAGTTGGAGACATAGATAGAAGTAAGTCTATCTGTTTGTCTTTGATTTTGCTATCTCAAAGGAGTTTCTGAAATAAAATAGGTGGATCTAGGAGCTTAAGGAGTCAATGTGCAGGCCAGAGGATTGTTCTGAACACTTTGATCCTCCATATGTAACCTGGGGCTGGGTGAACACATCTGTTGATGGAGGATGGGCTAAGCCGACATATTTTAAAATGGGGAGAGATTCTTGGGGAGGGGATATATTAGCTTCTTATCCAGGGGGTTATCCTTCTATCCAAGAAAACTGAGGCCTAAAGGGAGAATATGTATAGGCTGCAATCAGTACTTGAGGCAAGTTTATCGTGGCTATTTTTTTATTTCCTATTAACATTTTCTGCAAATGCATATAGAAAAAAATCAAAATTTTTCTCTTTAAAAAAATAAAACGGGGGGGCCTCCGTGGTGGCGCAGTGGGTTAAGCAACGCACTATGAAGCAAACCACAGCCACTGCAGCACCAGTTGGATCCCTGCTGCCAGCCAGGGAGGGGGCCCACATGGTGCAGTAGACCTGTCCTGTATCATCTGCTGCTCCCCTCACCAGTGTACTTCCGTTGATCTGCCTATTTTGCTCCCCGCTCTCTGTGGTGAATCCTCTCACCCCCCACACCTCTGGCCTGTACCCCAGTGCTTGTATGCATAAAATAAATCTTTAAAATAAATAAATAAAATAGAACGGGGCCTATGAAGCAAACCACAGCTACTGCATCATGAGTTCAATTTCTGGCCAGGGAGATGACCCACATGGTGCAGCAGACCTCTCCTGTTTCACCTGCTGCTCCCCTCAGCAGTGTGTTTCAGTAGATCTGCCTGTTCTGCTTCCCATTCCATCTCTGGTGGATCCTCTCACCTCCCCTGATTCTGGCCTGTACCCCAGCTCTTGTATGCATAAATAAAATAAATCTTTAAAAAAAAACCCAACACTTTATAATATACTCCCATTAGTTATGCACTACCAAGCTTCAGCCTGTGTTTTATATGTAAATTCACTCTACTCTCATTCAGCCATAAGCACCTTTTTTTTTTTTAAAGGTTTATTTTATTATTTATGCATTCAAGAACTGGGGTACAGGCCAGAGGTGTAGAGGGTGAGAGGATTCACCAGAGACAGAGTAGGGAACAAACAGGCAGATGGACCGGAACACACTGCTGAGGGGAGCAGCAGGTGAGGCAGGGAAGGTCTGCTCTGCCATGTGGGTCCTCTCCCTGGCTGGGGATCGAACTCGCGCTGCAGTGGCTGTGGATGCTTCATAGTGTGCTTAACCCCTTGCGCCACCAGGGAGGCCCCCCCATAAGCACCTTTATCACGCTTACTTCACAAAGCGGGAGGTGGGGCGGGGTGTGGACATTGATGCTCAGAGATACTAGGTAACTTGCTTATAGTTTTACAGCAAATAGGGAAGTTAGGTGAAGCTGTAAGAACTATAGTAAACTTGCCAATAAGTGCCAAGCAGCTAATCAACAATTAGTGCCTCTAAAATACTGTTTAGCAACACACGCACACAAAAACACACCGTATTTGCTTCAGGAGTAAGATTCAGACTCCAATACTTAGTGTAATGCGAAGCTGTAGGGCTGGTCATTCAGGTTAATTTTCTCACCCAGATATGAAGAGTATACCTACCTCATCGGATTTTTGTGAGGTTGGTAAGTGAACAGGCGCATTGTATTAGCTACCATGTTACACAAATATGAGTAACGCCTCGGCCACTGAATTCTGGAGGCGAACACCCCAACAACGCAAATCCTGCTTCCTCTCTGGCCGGAAACAGTCGCAGAGCCCCCTGGGACTTGTAGTCTAGTACTGGCACTGGCCCGCTTTTCTCCTGTGGTTGGAGGGACTGGTCATACGCCCCGGAAGTGCTTCTTGCTAGCGCGGTAAGGTTTGGAAGGGAGGGTCGGAGGTCACGGGGGCTGTAGGCGTTCCTGTCGCCGGCCTAGTCGCTATGTAGTGGCGGGCAGGCGCCCTCCTGGATATTCCGGAAGGGTCTTGGGCTCGACGAGGGCAGTAGCCCCTGGACTTCTAGTCGCCTGTCGGCCGAGCGGAGCCGCCACCGCCATGTTTGGCTGCTTGGTGGCTGGGAGGCTGGTGAGGATGGGGCCTGGTGGTAACAGGAAGAGGGCTGGGCTCCGAGGGCTGAGCCCCGGGAAGGGGAGGGTGCGCCGGAGCTAGGGATGCGGGAGCGTTTCTTGCTTCTTTTTGGTTGCGAGTGTGAGTGTGGAGACTGGGGCACTGTAGTTTTCTCCTTTGCCCTCAGCTGTTTTCATCCATTTATTGATTATGCATTAGGTGCCAGGCAATGCATGCTTTTTTTTTTTTTTTAATTGTCGCTGCATCTATCTCTGTAGCACTTATTTGGCATCTCTGACTTAACCCTGAAAATTTTTGAGATGATCATTATCATTCCCATTTTGTACTTGAGGGATTAAAGCTCAAGTTGGCAGTGGGAACATTCTCCTAAACTCATAAAGTGAGTTAAAGATAAATCGACATTTAAATCTAGTCTGTAGCATCCTTTCCCTCTCAGTTCAAGATGGTCGGGCAGTGTATGTTTGTGGGCGCCTTTTAGAAAGACCCTAGTGAAAATATGCTTGGATAACTGGGAGTTGGCTGATAGAAACGCTTGTAAGCCATTTCTGAGATGACTTAAGAAGGATGTGGTAGCGATTTCCTTATTTGATCAAAAGAGATAAGCTACCTTGCAAGAGTACTAGAAAGAAATGAAATAAGCACCTGAAATTGTTGAGGAATAAATTTGGAGGGTGAATATGGCTTGCCTTTTTAAGAAACCACCCAGAAAGTTCGGATCCAACTCCTTTCATGTAGAGTC
>JAGFMF010011725.1:3282947-3304780 GCA_019455555.1 Galemys pyrenaicus
ATATTTTTCTCTTGCCTTCTGACTTGTTTCACTGAGTATAATTCCTTCTAGTTCCATCCATGTTTCTATAAATGTCCCTAGTTTCTCATTTTTTATATATAAATTTTTTAGAATTTACATATATTTGACATCAATTGTAATCCCCATGTACATGTCTCTAAAAGACAGTATCTTTCCTTATTTTAAAACAACTAATACTGCTACCACACCTAAAACAAATAATAATACCTTATACTGAATTGAGTGTGTTCATTTGTTAAGATTTCCAAAGGTCTCAAAAGTTTTGTGTTTATTTATAAAATTTTCAAATACTTTTGTCCAGTGTCTGTGTAAGGTCCATAGAGCTGGCTCATAGAAATCTCAAGTATCGTTCATAAAAATAAAAATTTTATTGCATTTTCTATTTCTAGTAAATTATTTGGATTTATAGGTTTGATCAAATTTGACTTGAGTTAATTTTAACTATAATAGGTAGCAGTAGGTCTTTGTGGTCCAATTGTGGTTACCTCTTTTATGAAATTAACAGTCATTTCTATGCAGTGCCTAATTTGCTTATTCAATAGTGATTCAAAGTGATGACATTCATTTTCTGTCATTACATTTATTTGCTGTGAAGAGATGTTGGTATTATCTTTTTGTTTGTTTCTACAGGAGTAGAATCATAGTAAGATAAATGCTTGATTCTTTCTCTTTATATATGCAATAGTGTTCAAAAAAGTGTGATTTTCTAACATCCTCAAAAAGTAACTTTTTAAAAAGCATTATGAATTTGTAGATAGGTGTTTCTATGTATATGATGTGTTGTAACTGTTGGTTTATCATCATAATTTATTGAATCTAATTTTAATTTTCTAGTTTATTTTTTAGGCAGATACTATTATTTTCTTAACTTATCCATTCTTAAGAAATCTTCCCAAAAACACAGAAATTTTTTTGTTACCAACAATCTTAATAGTTTTTTTTTTTTTAAAGATTTATTTATTTATACATACAAGATCTCGGGTACAGGCCAGAATGCAGGGTGGTGAGAGGATTCACCAGAGACAGAGTGGGGAGCAGAACAGGCAGATTGACTTGAAACACACTGCTGAGGGGAGCAGCGGGCGAGGCAGTGTGCCATGTGCCATGTGGGTCCCCTCCCTGGCCGGCAGCAGGGATCGAACTCGTGCTGCAGTGGCCATGGTTTGCCTCACAGTGCGTTGCTTAACCCACTGCGCCACCAGGGAGGCCCCAATCTTAATAGTTTTATTGAGTTATAATTGACATACAATAAATTACATATTTAAAGTATACAGTTTGATAAATTTTGATATCTGTGTACACTGGTGAAACCACCACAAATAAGGTAATAAACAGTCACTATCCTAAAATTTCCCTAGTGCTGCTTTGTAATCCTCTTATTATCTCTTCCCTGACCCTAAGCAACTACTGATCTACTTTCTGTCACTGTAAAATAATTTTTTTCTAGAGTTTTATATAAATGAAATCATATAGTATATACTTTCTCTTTCTGATCTGGCCTTTATTACTCAACACAATTATTTTTAGATACATACAGGTAGTATTGTGTAAGAGCAATTGATTCCTTTTTATTGCTGCATTGCATTCCACTGAATGGATATATCACTATTTATCTGGATTTTTATCACTTGTTGATGGACATTTGGATTGTTTACAGCTTGGGAAAATGAAAAGAAAGCTGAAAAAAATAAGGCTACTATGAACATTTGTATACAAGTTTTTGTTTGGATATATGTTTTCCTTTTTCTTGGGTAAATACCTGGGAGCAGAATGACTGGATTATATGAAATTTATATGTTACACATTTTACAAAGCTGCCAAACTATTTTCTGATGTTGTTTGTATTTCAATCATCTGTGTGTGAAAGTTCTAGGTCCTCTATCACCTTGTCACCATTTGATATAGTCAGTTTTAGGCATACTTGTAGGTGTATATTGGTATTCCATGTTATTTTTAATTCGCATTTCCCTAGTGACTAATGATATTGAACACTTTTTCATGTACTTATCTCTGTATCTTTCTTGGTGAAGTCTATATGTTCAAATCTTTTGCTTGTGTTTTTTAGTTGGCAGTTTTCCTACTGAGTTTTAGGAGTTCTATATATTCTTGATATCAGTTCTTTATAGGAGATATGATTTGAAAATATTTTTTCCAGTCTTTGATTTATCTTCTTCACAGTGTCTTTTGCAGATCAGAAGTTTTCACTTTTGATGAAGTGCATTATTTCAATTTGTTCCTTTTAAGATTGTGCTTTTGGTGTTGTGCCTAGAAATCCTGGCCTAACTAAAGTCACAGGTTTTCTGGAAATTTTTTAGTTTTAGATTTTATATTTATAGCTGGGATCCAATTTGAATTAATTTTTTGTTTAACATTTTATTTATTTAAGCCTATAAGAGCTGGGGTAAGGCCAGAGGTGGAGCGTGAGAGAATTCACCAAAGACAGCATGGGGAGCAGAAGAGGCAGATAGACTGAAATACACTGCTGAGGGGAGTAGTGGGTGAGGCAGGAGAGGTCTCCTGCGCCATGTGGGTCCCCTCTCTGGCTGGGGATTGAACTTGCACTGCAGTGGCTGCTGAAGCTCCACGATGCGCACTCAACACTTTGCGCCACCAGGGAGGCCCTGAATTAATTTTTTAAACATTTATTTATTTATGTATACGACAACTGGGGTGTAGGCCACAGTTGTGGAAGTGAGAGGATTCACCAGACACATAGTGGTGAGCAGAACAGACAGAACTATTGAAAATACACTGCTGAGAGGAGCAGTGGGGAGGAGACAAGAGAGGTCTGCATGATTGGCCTCCTGGCCACTTGCCCGCAGTGACTGGTGATAGCTTGATAGCACTGTGTCTTTAACCCCTACAACCCCAGAGGTTAAATTTTAATTAAAAATTTTAATTTAAAATCTTAATTTTAATTATAAATTGAATTCATTTTTGTGTTTAGTGCATTATACAGATAGAAGTTCAAAAAAATTTAGTAAATGATAGCCAACTGTTACAGTACCATTTATTGAACAGATTTAAGTAATGACGTATTTTTACACATCCATCATTAAGCATTTTCACTTGATACTCATTTGGGAGCTATTCTTGGAAAGTGTAGGCTTATTTTGTCCTCAAACCCATAAGCATTAATTAAGGTGAATATTGATCACCAGTCAGTGGACCAGAGCCTATTGGTTGTTTTTGGAGACATACCAATTAAATTCGCAATTTAATTCTTCCATCTCACTGCTTTTCATTGCCCCAGCTTTGCCAACATTTTGAGTTTGGAAGGTATAAATTTCCTTTTATTTATGGTCATCATTGTATTCCCTACAGGAGATAATATGTGAGTAGTGAAAAATATTGTTTGCTGTCTTTTTTGCATAATGGTCTTTGTTTTTTTTTTTTTAAAGATTTATTATTTATGCATACAAGCACTGGGGTACAGGCCAGAGGTGTGGGGGGTGAGAGGATTCACCACAGAGAGCGGGGAGCAGAACAGGCAGATCAACGGAAGTACACTGCTGAGGGGAGCTGCGGGCGAGGCAGGAGAGGTCTGCTGCACCATGTGGGTCCCCCCCTGGCCGGCAGCAGGGATCGAACTCGTGCTGCAGTGGCTGAGGTTTGCTTCATAGTGCGTTGCTTAACCCACTGGGCCACCAGGGAGGCCCGCATAATGGTCTTTGAGTATTCCTTTTTCTTTTGTAACAGGCGCAGGATTGGGGCATTGTGGGGTCATAAGAACCTGACATTAATTCATTGTGCTATTTATCCAATCTGGAGAAAATTCAGCAATCAAAAATGAGTTTGTCTATTTTCCCAAACCAAAATTTTAACAATAATACTTATTCAATGAGATTTGTTATCTGTTGTGGAGTTAGATAAAGCAGCCTAGTCCTGACTGGAGAGTAACACTTGATCTTGTCTGGGAAAATTGATTTATTTCCAGTGTAATAATAAGACTAGTTCTTTCATTCTGCTGCCTTAAAAAAAGTTCTTAATTTTGATTATAATATGACTATTATTAGTTTTATCCTTGAAAACAATATTTTAAGGCAATATTTGTGATGGGTAAAACATGATACTTTATTAAAGAAAAAAAAGTAGCTTAAAATATTTAGATACTTTATTTCAAATCAACATTAAATGGATGATAAAATGCTGGTAAAATGTTTTAGTTGGTCCTTTAGTTATTTGTTTTGTAAAAACACTTTTTGGATGCTTAAAGTATTAGAAGAAGTCGAACTTGTTATTTATACTAAGGAATGGTGTAATATTAAAATATAAAAAAGGTAGACTTGTAATGGTTTTATATTTTTGAACTTTTGAGGTATCCTTTTAATCTTAGGATTATAAGTTTGATTATATTGGGCAAACACATAATGAGCACATTTTGGGAAGAGAGACTGGTTAAAGTAACTATAGGAAGTGTGATTGAACTGAGAATTTACTAGATACTTGTAGATTTGCTATAAAAATTTTATGGGAACAAGGAGTTTAGTAAGTTAGTTCACTGAAACAAATGTCATGTTAAAAACTTAGCAGTGTTTGTGGGTCCTCTCATGACTGATGAAGATTTCTGAGCTTTCCATGGAATAGTATTGATTGGTATTAGAGTCATGGATTGCTATATTTAGATTGAGAATTTGACTTCATGGCACCAGGGTGTCAGAGTTTTTATTTTTAAAGACTATTTATTTATGCATACAAGAGCTGGGGTACAGGCCAGAGGTTTGGGGCGTGAGAGGACTTACCAGAGACAAGAGTGGGGAACAGAAAGGGCAGACTGACTAAGGTACATTGCTGAGGGGAGCAGCAGGAGAGGCAGGAGAGGTCTGTTGTGCCATGTGGGTCCTCTCGCTGGATGTGGGTCAAATTCATGCTGCAGTGACTGTGGAAGACTCACAATGCGGTGCTCAGCCCCTTGCGTCACCAGGGAGGCCCTCAGAATCTTTTTTTAAATTAGAAATGAAACCTAGAAGTAAAATGTCTACATAAACTACTAAACAAAAAAAAAGTTGGACCAAATTATTTGCAGCATAGTAACAAAGGTCAGTGTCAAGAACACATAAGCAATTTATTTATTAACACAAAGCTTTTTATTTATTTTTAAATTAAAGACAAACCAGTATGTGGAAGGAGAAGCAGGTATTTTTTGAGAAAAAGTACATTGGGCAGGAGTTTATTAGAGTGAGAAAAAAAAAATGAGAGTGCTAACTCAGTGTTGGTGGGGTTGTGGTCAACCTTTCTTGAAAGACAATTTAAAAATAAAACACAAGAACAGTGTTGCCAAAATATTTCCATGTCAGATTTTTTTAAGTAGACATTGTATTTCTAGAAAGGTATTGAGTACTTTGAACATAAAGAAATGTATGTATGAGTAGCTTTTGTACCATTGTTTTCAATACAGAAAAATTAGAAACAGTTTAATATCTACTGTTAGATGTAGTAACTTATCTGTTGTCTTGGAAAAGACAAAAGTATGACAGATAATGAATCTTATCTCAAATTATTTATTCAAGATTTCTTTCTTGAGAGTTTTAAGTTTTCTTTCAAAAGTTTCTTTATCTTGCTTTTTTAAAGATTTATTTTATTTATTTATGCATGCAAGAGCTGGGGTGTAGGCCAGAGGTGTGGGGAAGTGGTGTGTGAGAGGATTCACCGGAGACAGAGTGAGGAGCAGAATAGGCGGATCCTCTGAAAGACACTGCTGAGGGGAGCAGTGGGTAAGACAGGAGAGGTCTGCTGTGCCATGTGCTTTAGCTCCGTGGTCAGGGACTGAACTTGTGCTGCAGTGACTGCCATAGCTTCATAGTGCTGAGACTTAACTCCTTGTGCCATCAGGGGGGCCCTGTCCTTTATCTGTTTTATTTTTATTTCTTACTACTATTGTTTTGTGACACGATATGAATTCAGTATATTCTTCTGTTATTTTTTCTATGTAGATTTCTATATGTGGTTTATATAAAACTTGTCAATATCTTTACATACATTAAAAAATAATAATATTGATTGGGGAAGTATAAGGGAGCGCTATTGAGTTATTGCAGTTTGTATGGGTTTTAAAATAATTACTGAGTTTATTTTGATTCAGAGAATATTAGAGACTCTTGGGTTCTTTTTTTTTTTTTTTAAAGATTTATTTATTTATGCATACAAGAGCTGGGGTACAGGCCAGAGTCCAGGGCGGTGAGAGGATTCACCAGAGACAGAGTGGGGAACAGAACAGGCAGACTGACTGAAACACACTGCTGAGGGCAGTAGTGGGCCAGGCAGGAGAGGTCTGCCTGTGCCTTGTGGGTCCCCTTCCTGGCCAGAGGCAGGGATTGAACTCGTGCTACAGTGGCTGTGGTTAGCTTCATAGTGTGTTGCTTAACCCACTGCACCACCAGGGAGGTCCTCTTGGGTTCTTAAAAGCAGTTATATGATTAATTACATTTTTTTATTGATGTTGAAACTATCTGGGCTAGGTGATGGTTAAACTTGAAAATATAAAATGGAGGGTTTGATATTAAAAGATGAGTATAAATTTCCTTCTTTTATGTATGTGTGCACATCAGAGCTATAAATCCTTTAAAAAATGCACCTGCTATACTCTGGTTTCTCTTCAGATCGTATAAATCTTTCGCCTTTTACTAAAAAATGCACCTGCTTAGGACATAAGACTTGGTCCTTAGAGAATTTTGAAAATTTAAATGAGTCTCTTACAATTTTGTCTTTAGATACAGCCCTTGGTATTCATAATGTGGAAGGGATTTAACCAAAAAACTTAGTAAAAATTACAAAATTCTAGGAGTTCTGCATAAGATTTCTTATAGAGAGTATATGCAAAGATGAGCACATATGAAGAAGTATCAACAAATTGAAATTTTTTAAATGGAACTCCTATTAGAAAATTTGGGTAGTTGTAGGTATTATGGTTTAGGTACTAAAAGTCTTTTTCTGTATCATGATACTTAAGTGATCTGTTTAAATTGTGAAATCTTGGGAACTATACCAGGAATTACTTTAAGCATTTCCATTAATTATAGAACAATTAAGTTCTTGCTTATGTAGTTAAGATGTTGCTTTATATCTTATTCCTCAAGTAATTGTGAATGTCTACTTCATTCTTAGCACCTATCCTTCAGAGTGATGACTGCTCTCAGTTAGGATCTGTATGTGTTGAATATTAAAATCTAAGACAGCGTTCAAAGGAAACAGGTTAGTGAGCTGAGATAATTGAAAATGGTTCTGTGGAAAATTAGACTGAAGCATGAACTTAAAGTATGAATAATGTGAATGGGATGGAAGTGGGAAGAAGGGAATTTAATTTGGGGTGATAAAAGTCAAAAGTAGTTATATTCACTGATTCTTTAACAGTGAAAAGGAAACTTAAGAGTGGCATGGTAGGCTCCTATTGGGGAGGTGTGTTGGGTAAGGTTTTAAAGGTAAAGTAGAGTTGTTATATGATAGTCATGCTATGTGGGGTTTAAATTTTTCTGGTAGACAAGTTTGAGCAAGAAAATATATTTAAAATAATGATTTGGGAAAATTATTGTCTGGGGTGGCTTGAAGGATCTTGAGATTAGCGTCAGAAAAGCCAGAAAGATTTTATAATGATTGAAGGAAACAGAGACAAAGACATACATACATTAAATATCTGCTGATGCTGTGCACTGTGCAAGGCTTTCACATGTATTATCTATCTACTTAATCGTTAAAAAAACACTTGAAATGGTATTAATAGCCTCTGTTTTCAAGAGACTGGATTTCAAAGAAGTTTAATATTTTGCTCAGAGAAGATAGTTGGCTAACTTTCAGGCAGTGTATACAGATCTACCTCTTTTAAACAGCTTTATGTTGTATTCAGTACCATAATTTACTTAGCTAGCCCTTATTAATGGAAATTTGGTTTGTTTCCATTTTTTTGTTGTTTTATTAGGAATGCTATAATAAATATTCTTACACATATCTTTGTACATATTTTCTAGCACTGTATTTCTGTAGAAGAAACTCCTAGAAGTGGAACTGAATTCCTGGATTAAAATGGCCTTTAAAACAAATGGTATAAGAGGCCTGGAGAAAGGGTACAGAATATGGATAATGGATCATGATTGTCATGGCAGTTTTTAGAGAGTCATAATAAAGGTACAGTGTACTTGGTACTACATAGAAAACAAGTAGAACATATTCTTGCCAAGTATGATAACAGAATATGAAATATTAGAATTGAAGACTCTAAGAACAATCTAATTCCTTAATTTTACTGTTGAGACTTGAGAGCTAAAAAGTTTGAGTGTTTCTGTGATAGAGCAGGGATTACAATCTAGATACTCAGATTTTTAGTTCACTATTGTAAGTATAGTAGATCTTTTCCCCTTCGAAAGTAAATTTAGGGTGAAAATAACAGTCACGTTCCTTCCTATTATTATATATATATGTGTGTGTGTGTATATAATTAATATGTAACTGCTATTTTTTGGACATTTTTTAATGGATTGTGAAATTTTGCTGTGTTTGAAGAGTATTAATGTTTAGTTTTTCCCTTCTTTTCTTCCTTCCTTTCCTATTAATCAGGTAAAGTGAGAAAGACACAGTCTGATCTTCAGATGGACTGGATTGAGACTAGAAGATGAAGTTTTTATATTTGTTTAAAAGGAAAAGTTGACATGAGTAAAGTCTTTCAGAAACACTGATATAGAGGATATGGTACTTTTTTCTCCTTGTTATATATGGCAGTATAGTACACATTTTGCTTATAAGTTATAGCTTGATTACCTATTCCTTATTCCATTTCCCCCCACTTTTGGTTACTATATATAAGAATAACTATCTTTGGGCCTCCCTAGTGGCATAGAGGGTTGAGCGCCACTCTGTGAAGCATCTGCAGCACAGCAGCGCGAGTTTGATCCCCAGCCAGGGAGGGGACCCACATAGCACAGCAGACCTCTCCTGCCTTGCCCGCTGCTCCCCTCAGCAGTGTATTCAGTCTATCTGCCTGTTCTGCTTCTCACTCTGTGTCTGGTGAATCTTCTCACCTCCCATGACTGTCCTGTACCCCAGCTTTGTATGCATATATAAATAAAAAAATTTTTAAAAAAGAGTAACTATCTTTTCAGGGCTTTTTTTTTTTTTTTAACAGTTTAGATTTAGAGCAAAATTGAAAGGAAAGTGCATCAATTTCTTACACGTGCATTGCATTCCCCAATATCGGCATCACTCACCAGAGTGCTACATTTGTCATTATTGTTTAACTTTCATTGCTCATCGTAATCACCCTAAGTTCAGTTTACCTTAGGGTTCATCTCAGTGGTGTGCATTCAGTGGTTTTGGACAAATCTGTAATATATATCCCAAATTGTAGTATCATATAAAGTATTTTCACTGTCTCCCAAATCTCCTTTATTCTGTATAGTTGCCTATTCATACCCTTATCCCCAAGCAACCACTAATTTTATATTGCCTCTGTAATTTTGCTTTTTCCAGATTGTCATATGGTTGAAATCATACAGTAGTTAGCCATTCCATAATGACTTCTTTCACTTGATATTTCTTACCTGTCTTTTCATGGCTTGCTAGCTGAGTAATACTCTATTGAGTGTCTGTACCACATTTTATCCATTCACATTCTGAAGGGCATATTGGTTGCTTTCTAGTTTTGGCAGTTATGAATAAAACAGCTATAAATATGTCTGTGCAGTTTTTGTGTACTCGGTCACTTTTAAGTCTGCTGGGTAAATATTAAGGAGCCCGATTGCTGGATCATTTGGTAAGTGTGTCAAGTTTTCTGAGAAACTGTTAAACTTGTCTTCCAGAGTGGCTGTTGTACCATTTTTGTATTCCCACCAGCAATACATGACAGTTCTGTTGTTCTGCATACTTTTGTATGCTGTTCTGCATACTTTGTGTGGAATGGGTAACATACATTGAATATTTGCTGAACTTGTATCAGTTCTAGTAGCTTATATTGCCCAGACCTTGAGCACCACTTTGACTAGAAATAGTAAGAAAGAGTGCAGTGACGCAAAAAAGAAATAAAAAGCCTAACAGTTGTTCTCTTTCTTTCTTTGTGAATGTGCAGGATTGATAAGTTGGCCCTTTCATAGTAAGAAATGCCTTTTATCTCTGGCAATGCTCTTGTTTTGAAATTTTTTCCCTAAATTTTATATAGTTTCTCTAGCTTTCTTAGGGTTAGTATCCTTGGGCTATATTCTTTTCTGCATGTTTACTTCTGACATAAATCTGTATGTCTTTTATAAACAGAATATAGTTTGTTGCTTTTTATTAAAAAAAAGTCTCATAGCTTCTGCCTTTCAAATGAAGTGTTTTTATGTTAATGTTATTGATGTAGTTAGGTTTAAATTTTTATCATGCTTTTTTGTGAGAGGAGGCTTCTTTTGGGCTGTTTTTTTAATACAGTTTCTTTAATTGATTATCAGTTTTATGCTACCTCTATTAGTTTTTTAGTAGTTCATTTAGGGATTATGATATGCATCATTACTTTTCATAATATACTATGAATTAATTTTAACAAAGTAAACATCTGTTTTTGACAAACTTGAAACTGTATTTGGTTATTTTTATAGGTCTCATTTCTAGTTTCTCATATATCAGTCCACTTAGTGAAGTTCTGAATTTAATTTAACAAAAACTTAAGGGTACAAATCACATTATGGTGATTTATTTTGAATGAAAAATATTTATCTCCATTTTTCTTCATACTAAAGTTCATCTTCATACTAAAGTTCAACATTGCACTTCTTAGTAGCATGAAGGAGTCAGATTTGGATAACTGGAAGCCAAAAGATAGTATTAAAAACTGAATATTTTCCCCAAAGTTCAGATTTTCATAAATTTCAGAGTTGAATCACAGAGGCAAAAATAATTATTTACTCAACCTTTTTTTAACTTAACCTGGTGCAGAGAAGCATTTCATAATTAATTCCAGTTAGAACTGGCAATTTCCTCAGTGGATTGCATCTTTAATTTTTTCAATTGAGAGAACTTAGTCTCTGGTATGTGTTCATCTCATTAATGCAGAAGTTATTCTAATTAGAATAAGAATCCATTTTCTTTCTTGTTTTATAATGTCAGATCTCTTAGTGCTTTATTTTTCTATTTGTACTTGTTTTCTCTCAGTGCTTTTTTCATAGTACTTTCTGAAATTCTAGAGAAAACTGTTTTACCTGAGTTGTATCATTAAGCTATAAGATGCATAAAAAAACACTTGAAAATCTTTTCAGCATTCATATAGTAGTTCAGCTGAGTACTGGTGTCCAGGTATAATAACTTATACATCTGTTAAGATCTTAATAGTTGTGAATAATGAGATGACCATGCTATAATAGTAGCTTAAGAAATTTTGGTTCATGTTACATAAAGAACATGAGAACAGTGCCTTTTACATTAAGTTATATAATTTTAATTCTGAATTTGGAAGGTTGAAGCAATTTCTCTTAACAAAATATGTAACTGGAAGAATTATGCACGTGTGTATATCTTGTTAAAGAAAAGTATTTCTAGAGTTCATATACTATTTGGGGAGTTTGTTTAAGCCACGTCCACATACTCCTTCACACACATAAAGTTCATCTTAAAACCTTCCTTTTCTCTGTAGGTTAACTATTTGTAAAGTGTTTCAAGAGACAATGAGGAAATGGCTCAATGCCTCAGTCAGGGAGAATTCCAGTGACATCTACAGTGGAGGATGGGAAA
Organism: Galemys pyrenaicus; assembly: GCA_019455555.1. Classification (NCBI taxonomy): domain Eukaryota; kingdom Metazoa; phylum Chordata; class Mammalia; order Eulipotyphla; family Talpidae; genus Galemys; species Galemys pyrenaicus. The sequence continues at coordinate 3,294,654 of JAGFMF010011725.1, forward strand.
CAGAAGAGGCCAAGAATGGAAGAGCAGGTGGGGGAGTAGGCCATTAGGTCAGATATTATAAAGACACAAATATGGAACTTTACAAATATTTTTTATTATGTCTGTAGTCTTTGATAAGTGATTGTTCTCAGTAGAAGAATTAAGAAGTAGTTGTTCAAATCACCTGTGGTATAAGGAAGAAGGATCATATCTTTATGTGAATAAAATGGAGTAATGAATGTGATAGAGTTTTGTAAAGTACTTTTGTTATGAAAAAGGCTATTGTTTCTGTTTCAGGCTTTCAGAGTAAATCAGGTGCCTTATGGCGAGGTCCTACTTTATTTTTTGGCAAAGGCCCTATTGTAAAGTAGTGTTAAATTTGGAATAAAATCCTAAAAGTATTAGTTCTGACATTAAAAAATTGTCTTTGCATTAGATATTAAAACCACTTTATTTGAAATAATTTTAAAATTAGAGAAGAAATACAAGAATTATATAAAGATGTCCTTTTATTTTTCTCCCACATTCATTAATTTTACCATGTTTTATTATTTCCTGGAGATAGAAATTTTTTCCCTGAAACTTTTGAGAAACACAAATTTATAATGCTCCTTTACTCCTAAATACATCAGGATATATTTCCTAGAACAAGGATATTCTTTTACTTAATCACAGTATAGTTATCAAATTCACAAATTTAACATTAATAATACTTCTCTGATGTGCAGCCTGCATTAAAGTTTTGCCAACTGTCCTAATAGTGCCCTTTCTAAGTTTTCCTTCCCTCCACTGGCATCCATTTAAGATCATGCATTGCATTTAACCATGATGCTTTTTTAGTGTCTAACTGTCATAATTGCTTAGTCCTTTGGTCTTTAGACAATGATATTAAACTTACCCATTAAAAAAGTCTTAGCACCAAGGAAGAATTTTTAAGAAATGTTAGAGTTTGATATAAATCATTGTTTGAATTTCTTTACAATTCTGCTTGTATTTATTGTTTTTTTGTGTGTGTATGCTGACATATATTAATGCCATAGCTTAGTTTTTGCTGCACATGATATAATGGTCTCTTCTTATTTCATCAAGCTCAGTTGCCAGGCAGGAAAAAACTTTTTCTTTTTTTAAAGATTTATTTACTTATGCATACAAGCACTGGGGTACAGGCCAAGGGTACGGGGAAGTGAGAGAATCCACCAGACAGAGCAGGGGGCAGAACAGACAGATGGACTGAAACACACTGCTGAAGGGAGCAGCAGGCCAGGCAGGAGAGGTCTGCCTGTGCTATGTGGGTCACCTCCCCAGCCAGAGGCAGGGATCTGCGGTTTGCTTCACAGTGCGTTGCTTAACCCACTGCACCACCAGGGAGGGCCCAGGAAGAAACTTTTAAACTTATTCTAGTGTTCACTATAAACTTGAATTAAGCTTGTCAAGGGAATTAGAAAGGACAGCAAAGTTCAAGATGTTAATAATTCTCTTTACACAAAGTAGAGATGGTGAGCCAGAATAGGAACATTTTGCTATCTTGACTTGCTTTCTTGATTGGTTTATTTTGAAGTAATGGAAAAACATCAGTTAAGATCCATATAAGATTAAGAACTGGACTGAATATTGACTTTGGAAGCTTAAGAGATTTGAATCCTAGTGATATTTGTTACTCGCTATGTAACCTTTACCAAGATACTGAACCTAAGAGAATTCAGGTAGAATGCATATACTTTATAGTGCCTGACATATAGTTGGTGCTTAAGAACTGGTTATTACATTAATAAAGCTACTGACATACAGCTCTAGAAGCGATATTAAAAATCATCAAAATAATGAAATCAGTTCAGAAAGGTTACTTACCTCATTGAAGTGTAAGCTTCCTGAGAGAAAGGACTTTTTGTATTTTTCATTTTATATTCTTTAGAGTGTAGAGAGCACTCTGATTAACTTCAGATTCTTGGTGAATATTGCTTAAGTACATATTATCTATTTTCTAGACATATTACAGTGTCAAATTATTTTTATTGATTTAAAATATTTCTTTTTGATAAATCTTTGAATCACATAGCTCTTAGAATATTTATTAGTAAAAAATGTAATTTCAGGCACATTAGTATATCAATGGAAGTGATGAAAAGAACTTTTAGAACTATATAGATGATCTCTAAATATGTTCAATACTAAGCTGATTAATTAGGCATAATTATTCAACTGTTTTTATGAAACTTTTTATTATGTCATCATAGCCAAAACCAGTTGATAGTGAGTTATTTTTGGCATTTTAGCCCTTTGCTGCCATCACACCTACAATATTTTAACTGGTTAATTCATTTTTAGATTTTAGTTCCCGTTTTGGGGCACTAGTAACAGTTATAAAGATTGGTATTTCGTGAGTTCTTAATTTCTTTGTAGAGGTCTTCCAAAGAATAAAAGAGAACATTTATGTATATATATTTAAAACTCACTTTTTCTTACCATTACCATATAGGCTGTTTGTTTTAGAAATCTATGATACATTTGGAGGTGTTAGTGATATTATTCTTCCCGTATCTTCAAATATTCTGCTGTTTCTACCAAGGAATTATTTCATCATTGCTCATCAGTTAATATCAACTTTGCAAATAAAAAAGGCTGAAACAAGAAATGGAAGAGTGATAGAGTTGTTGCGAGCCAAGGTTGGAAACTTTTTATGAAGGGTAAGATAGTAAATATTTTAGACTGAAGGCTGTATATAGTTTCCGTGGCATATTTAAACAACTTTTTAAAATGTAAAAATTATGTTTAGCTTCTAGGTCATACAAAAATAGGTTGTAGGCCAGAATTGCCCTGTGCATTCTCTATTGCAGTTGTAGTTTTCATATTGCATTATTCAAAAGATCATTATTCAAGGAATATAAAAGGAGACTGAAGGCACCATCTTTATGGTTAACTTTTTGCTTTTATTGAAAAGAATTGGGGATGCATAATTTTTCATTTATTGTTCCTAATGACAAAGAATATTGAGGGAGGGATAAGTTTTACAATTAATGGAAGAATCCAGAAATGAATGCAAAGAGACAGATATTAGAATTCTAGACTGATGATGGTGAATTTAATTTTATAAGCAAAATCTCAAACTGAGACTTCAGATATTCTTTTAAGTGAATTTCTCAAACTAAAACATTGATAATCAACAGCGTATTTCTAAGGACCAAGGAAATTATTACTTATTTAGCCTTTCAATAAGGAAGAATTAATAACAATAGTTTATAACAAATCTTCAGCATGTTAAAGAATGTGTGCTTATATTGCTTCTTTTGTAGTTGTGCTCTTTAAGTGGATGCAGTTTGTGAATAGATACAGCTGAAGGTGGATACATATACAAAAGATAGGAAGGCACTAGGCATAGAAATAAGTGGATTGGACTGACCATTCTAAATAACATTTTTAGTCTAAAACAGATTGTTCTTGCAAACAAGAAATAATTTGTTTCGTCAACAAACTATGAGCCATTAAAAGTTTAAAAATTTCCAGGTTTTGAGTCTTGTTTTTGACAATGAAATTGCTAGAAAAAGGAGCAGAAATAATGATAAACTGGAACCTATGAGAGACTCAGATTTAAAAGATGGCTATATTCCACATTCATCAGTGACAGCTGGTGAACAGTTGTATTCAGAGTGTAGTTCATTTTAGGATTTGTACCTTAAAAAATAGGGAAATGTGGAATGAATATTTGGGTTGCTGTACTTTCATTACTTATTAAAATTCTAATAAAGTTGTTTTTCAATGTGTTTTTTTTCTTCAAAACTTTTTTTTTTGTAAAATGACTTAAAAATACATTAAATAGAGTCCATTAGGGCCAGATAATAAAAGATGATGACCAATTTCCAAAAATAAAGGACTATTTTCCCAGAAGATACTCCTTTTAAGTTGTACGTTGTGTTAGGTTCTTAATTATGAAGGGAATCTTTCAGAAACAGCATTAAAAAGTTGGCTGCTACATTTGCTATTGAAATGACCTTGCAAATTTTATGTAATGTGTGTTTTTTTTTAAAGATCATGTCAGATATTTTACTTTCTTTGCTATTTTACTTTTTCATAATATGACTTAATGTAACTGATCCTGTTTTTCTTTTACTTTGTTATGAATTTAAATCCGGAATTAAACACTAATGGCATATTTTTTTCCAGTGTTTCTCCCCCATTGTTTTGTTTTTATGGATTGTAAACAAGGACCTTTTGTATTTGGAGAGCACCAACTACTGTGTGAGACCCATTTTGAAAATAAGAATGACTAAATGAATGAGTAAATTGCACAGTGAATGTCCTTGAAGATACAGACACTTTTGAATGCTTAAAGTTGCCTTGGTCAGAGAACTTTAAAATTAAGAAATCAGAATGTTTCCTTAGTTCCATTTTCTAATGAGTCGTAGGACCTCCCTGGTGGCGCATCAGGTTAAGCACTGCACTATGAAGCATCCGCAGCCACTGCAGCACCGTGTTTGAGTCCCAGCCAGGGAGTGACCCACATGGTAACGCAGACCTCTCCTGCTTCGCCCCCTGCTCTGCTCAGCAGTGTGTTTCAGTCGATCTGCCTGTTCTGTGCCCCCTCTCTCTGGTGAATCTTCTCACCCCCCACACCTCTGGCCTGTACCCCAGTTCTTGTATGCATAAATAAATAAATCTTAAAAAAAATAAAATGAGTTGTAGCTAGCTTCAGGTAGGGGACTTGTTCATTTGCTAAGAACTTAGGTGTGCTATGATGGAGGTTTAAAGTGAAGGTTTTCTTTCTGCCTGGTCAGATCACTCCTACATAATTATTGCATTAACTCTTTATTGATTGTTGGAACCTATTATGCAGACAAATAGCAGTGCATTTTCTGGACTTAGCTTAATTCTAGTTTTAAAACAAAATGGTAATTAAGGTATGCCATAAGCCCATTCATAACAGCAGCAGCAATAAAACTAGTAAAAACTGTCAGCTCAACTTTTTCAGGATTTTTGGAAACCAAAAGCTTATAGCATCCAGGGGAACATTTATTTATTTATTTATTTATTTTTTTGAAGATTTTATTTATTTATGCATACAAGAGCTGGGGTATAGGCTGGAGTCCAGGGTGGTGAGAGGATTCACCACAGACAGAGCCAGGAACAGAACAGGCAGACCCACTGAAACACACCACTGAGGGAGCACTGGGTGAGGCAGGAAAGGTCTGCTATGTCATATGGGTCCCCTCCCTGCCTGGAGGCAGGGATCTAACTGCTGCTACTGGCTGCGGTTTGCTTCACAGTGTGTTGCTTAACCCACTGCGCCACCAGGGAGGCCCTCTAAGGGAACATTTAATCTAGAAAAAAAACCCACTGCATCTTGGTAAGAACCATGAGCTGTATGTGACATTTCAACCTGTTCCCATTCTCTGCTTAACTTGATGGTAGCTCTGAAAATACCAGCTTATGTTCTTGTTATTCTGTATTGGTACCTGAGAGAATTGAATAGATCTTACTCACAATCAATTATAGTTGTTTTGCTATCTGGCAGCTCTCTGAAAAAAATAATTCAAAGAGTTGCCTTTTTCTCACCTAATTTGGAACACCTAATTTGGTAGCACCTCAGTGCTACCGTGGAAGTATTTGTTGAAAAATATTTATGGGCCAAAACAAAATTTACAGGCAAACATATTGGTCACTACTGTTGCAAGTGGCAACAGTTTGAGAAAACAATAGATTTACCAAAAAGTTTGACATGAAAACCTGGAATATGATAATTGGAGATTAAAGATTTTAGAATTCTCTGATCAAATTCTTGGGAATGTAAAGTATCCTACACATGTCTGGTACTGACTGTTCCCATGCTTAAGAAAAATCTTTGAAGGTCTGAGTTCTCACTTCTGGCTGATCTAGAGGCTCTACATAAGCAGGAAGTAAAGACTAGAGCAGAGTTGTAGACCTCACATACTAACAAATTTTCCCTCTTGGAAAGACTGGGAAAGTTTTTGGCTCCAGTAACTAATCATAAGCTAGTGAATAGAAATGTCATTGGTCCCACATGATAAAAACAGACTTGATATTATTCACTCAGAAAAGTCATTGAGCAAGGAAACATCTATGATAAATATTAGCAGCAGACTCAGGTGGGGTCTATCATTGTTAGAGTTTCCAGATTATAATAATGTTCAATTTTCAATGGAAAGTTATAATGCTTTTTCTACAGAAATGATCCCTGGGAAGCATAGACTTTGAACTTAACAGCCAAAGGCTTTCCATGAACAGTCTCAAATGTGCTCACGGAGTTAGTAGGAAGCCAGGACAATGATGTGCCATCAAATAGTGAATATCAGAAATTAAAAAAGTGAACTAAAAAATTTGGGGACTAAAAATTATAATAATTAAAATGGAAAATTCACTGGGGAGTTTCAGTACCAAAATTGAGTAGGCAGAAGCAAGTGAGCAAACTTGAAGAAATAGGTCTGTTATTTAATGTGAAGAGCAAAAAGAAAAAAAGATTATGAACATGAACAGAACCTTTGTTATGAGACATCATAATGTATATCAACATATGAGTAATAGTCCCAGAAGGAGAGAAAATAAATGAAGTAGAATATTTTTTTATTATTATTTTAAAAGGTATTATTTATTTGTTTATGCATACAAGCACTGGGGTACAGGCCAGAAGTGTGAGGGGGGTGAGAGGATTCACCACAGACAGAGCGGGGAGCAGAAAAGGCAGATCAACGGAAGTACACTGCTGAGGGGAGCAGCGGGCGAGGCAGGAGAGGTCTGCTACACCATGTGGGTCCCCCCCTGGCCGGCAGCAGGGATCGAACTCGTGCTGCAGTGGCTGCGGTTTGCTTCATAGTGCGTTGCTTAATCCACTGCACCACCAGGGAGGCCCGAAGTAGAATATTTAAAGAGAATGCAGTAGATCAGAATAGAGAGCCCAGAAATCACAAATATATGGCCAATTTATGGCAGTAGAGGGAAGTAGATATAATGGGGAAAAAACCAGTTCCTTAAATGATGGAAAAACTAAATTACCACATGCTATATCCTCTGAATGAAAAAATGAAACAGGACCGCTATCTTACACCATACACAGACATTAACTAAGTGGATGAAACACTTGAATTTAAGCCCTGAAGTCATAAAACTCATCAAAGACATAAGCAGTAAGCTACTTGACATTGATCTTGAGTTTTTGAATCTGATAAAGTAGAAGCAACAAGAGCAAAAATACATAGATGAGACTGGCTCATATTAAAAAGCCGCACAACAAATGAAACAAAAAAAGGACAACTTACTGAATGGGAGAAGGTATTTGCAAATCATAGGTCAGATAACTGATTAATATCCAAAATATATGACGAGTTTATTGAACTCAATAGCAGGAAAACTCCATTTTTTTAATTGAATAGAGGATATTAATAGACATTTTTCTAAAAAAGGCATAGATAACCTCCAAAAGAAAAGATGTTAAACATCCTTAATCAGAGAAATGCATCATCACCTCATACCTGTTAGAATGGCTGTTATAAAAGATTAATAACAAGGGTTAATGCATAGTGAAGAAAGGGAGACTTACGCATTCTTGGTGGTAATGTGAATTTCCATACTATTGAAAACAGTATGACGTTTCCTAAAACCATAACAAAACACCCCAAATCTTGAAAGCAGCGAAAGAAACAACTAAACACATACAAATATCTATAGTAAGATTAGTAGCTGAATTCTCATCAGGAGCCTTGAAGTCCAGAAGGCAGTGAATAAAGTATTGGGGAAAAAACCATGGCAATCAAGAATTCTCTATAAAAACTATTCCTTAGATATGAAGGACAGGCATAGATTAACAAAAATGGAGAGAATTGTTAAAAAGCAAAAACCCCACAAAACTCTCTTAACAATAAATGCTACAGGGAATCTGGCTGAAATGACAGGTCATGAGATAGTAATTAGAATTCAAATAAAGAAAAAAAAGGATACAGGTAAAGGTAACTACAGGTGATTATTTTTTCCTCTCAAATTTTACTGATTTGCCATTTGTTTAAATAGCTATATATGTTGGGAGTCTTAACTTCACATCTCTGTATGTGTATATGCCTCACCTACTAAATCTCCAGTGCCACATCCCTGTCACCTTATCATTTCTCTCCCTTTTTCCCTAATCCCTGTTCTTCCTGGTAACTTTGAGCCTGAGACTTACTCTTATTCCACAAAGAAGTGAAACTATATCCTAACTGGCCTTCACTTTCACTTAGCATAATTTCAAGAACAATCCATTTTGTCTCCAAAGGCACTATTTCATCTTTTTAATAGCAGAGTAATGTTCCATTGAACGTTTCTTGTCACTTCATATTTAGTTCGTTGCACAACTTGGCTATTGTGAATGATATTATTATAAACATAAGCTTGCATAAATATTTAGATTAGTCTCATTCTTTGGGCACATACCTGTGGTATGGCTGGATCATACAATATATCCTTTTGTGTGTATGTGGAATCTCATTACCATTTTCCATAGAGGCTGCTGCAATTTGCATTCTCATTAACTGGGTGAGTTCCTTTTTGTCCTCATCCTCGCCAACATTTGTTTTATCCATTGTTTTTGATATATAACATTTTCAAAGTGTGAAGTGATATTGTGGTTTTGATTTGCTTTTATCATATATAATTGATGTTGAACACTTATTTTCATGAGCCTTCAGGCTATATATCTTTGGAGAAGTGCTGTTTAGATCGTTTGCCCATGTTTTGATTAGATTGTTTGCCCATGTTTTGATTAGATTGTTTGCTTTTTTGTTATGGAGTGGGAAAAATGAACTACACAATGCAAGTCCAACAGGGGATTAACTTTGAAGATATATAAGGAATTTGTACTACTCAATATGTTTCCTTTTGTTTTATGGTTTCTTGTTACCAAAAAGTTTTAGTTTGATGTAGTTGCCTTTGTTTCCCTTGTGTTTAGATTTGTGTTCTTAAATATATCTCTGCACTTGATGTCCAGGAATGTATCACATATATTTTCCTTTTTGTATCTTATGATTTCAGTTCTGATCTAAGTTTTGAATGCATTTTTAATTAATTTTTGTGTGAGTTAACGATTAATCTAGTGTCTCTTTCCTCCTTTCTCTTTCTCTGTATGTAGTGCCCATGTTTTCCAATACCATTTTTTTTAAAGCTATTTCTGCATAAAAGAACTGGGGTACAGGCCAGAAATGTGGGGTGAGAGGATTCACCAGAGACAGAGTGGGGAACAACAAGCAGGAGAGGTCTTTTGCGCCATGTGGGTCACTTCCCTGGCAGGAGGCTAGGATCGAACTTGTGCTGCAGTGGCTGTTTGCTTCACAGTGTGTTGCTTAACCCACTGCACCACCAAGGAGGCTCCCCCAATACCATTTGTTAAAGAGGTTTTGTTTTATCAATTTTATAGTCATGGCTCCTTTGTCAAAGATTAACAGTCCATATTTGTTGTATGTGTTCCTGGGAACTTTATTCTATCCCATTGGTTTGTGTTTTTGCTTTTGTTCTAATACCACACTGCTTTTCTTACTATTGCTGTGTGGTATAGTTTGAAGTAAGGGACTATGGTATTTTTCTTTTCTCTCAAATTTGCTTTGGCTCTTGGGTCTTTGTGGTTCCATACACCTTTTATAGTTGTTTTCTCTGTTCCCTTGAAAAATGTTGGAAATTTGATAAGAATTGTATTGAACGTGCATCACGTTGGGTTACATGGTCATTTTACAGTGTATATTTTTCTACTTCATGGCAGAAAGTATCTTTCCATTTATTTGTATTTTACTGTATTTCCTTTGACAGTGTCTTAATAGTTTTCAGTGTATAGATCATCTTTGTTAAATTTACTCTCAGGCATTTCATCTTTTTGGTGCTACTCTAAAGGGATTTTTCAAAATCTAACTCATTATTTGAAAAAGAAACCTGCCATTTTACTGTATACATTTATTATTTCCATTAAATTCTTCATAGATTGTTTTGTATTTTCTGTATATATTTTGTCATCTGTGAATAGTGATAGTTTTCTAGTTTTGATTCCTTTTCTGTCTTGCCTAATTTTTCTGGTTAAGAGTTTTTTTTTTTTTTTTTAAAGATTTATTTATTTATGCATACAAGCACTGGAGTACAGGCCAGAGGTGTAGGGGGGTGAGAGGATCACCACAGAGAGCAGGGAG
>JAGFMF010011725.1:3304830-3321218 GCA_019455555.1 Galemys pyrenaicus
CCCTCCCTGGCCGGCAGCAGGGATTGAACTCGTGCTGCAGTGGCTGCGGTTTGCTTCATAGTGCGTTGCTTAACCCACTGCGCCACCAGGGAGGCCCTGGTTAAGAGTTTTAATGCTATTTTGAACATTTTTTTTTTAAAGATTTTTTATTTATTTATGCATACAAGACCTGGGGTACAGGCCAGAGTCCAGGTAGGTGAGAGGATTCACCAGAGACAGTGGGGAGCAGAAGAGGCAGATGGACTGAAATACACTGCTGAGGGAAGTAGCGGGTGAGGCAGGAGAGGTCCGCTGTGCCATGTGGGTCCCCTCCCTGCCTGGGGATTGAACTCGAGCTGCTGTGCCACAGATGCTTCACAGTGCAGCGCCCAACCCGCTGTGCCACCAGGGAGGCACCACATTTTGAACATTCTTGGTGAAAGTGGACATCCTTGTCTTGTTCCTGATATTAGGAAAAATGCTTTCACCATTTGAGTATGATGTTGGTGGTGGGTTTGTCATATATGGACTTTCTTATGTTTGTATATCTTTTATTCCACTTTAATTGAAAATTTTAAAATTCTAAATAGTTGTGGAATCTTACCAAGAGTTTATTTTTTTTAGCATCTATTCAACTAATCATTTGATGTTTCTCTTTCTCCTTATTGAAGTCTTAAATGCCATTGATTGAAATGTATGTGTTAAACTAGCCTTGTATCCCTGCAATGAATCTCCTTGGCTGTGATGAATGATTTGTATTGCTGGATTTGATTTACTAAGATTTTGTTGAGGGTTTTTGCATCTATGTTCATGAGAGATATCAGTCTATAGTTTTATTTTTTGGTGCTGTCCTTTTTTGGTTTGGGGTCAAGGTAATGTCCTGATACGTGTTTCGGAACTTTCCACCCTCAATTTTTTTTTTTTTTGTAGAATTTGAGAAGAATTAGTATTAGTCTTTGAAAGTTTGGTAGAATTCCCTCATGAAGTCATGTGGTCTTAGGCTTTTGTTCTTGATTACTCTTTCAGTTTCTGTGTTTGTGACTTATCTACTCTGTCTACTTCAGCCTGGTTCTCTTTTGAAAGATGGTATTCTAAAAAACTGTTCATTTCCTTTAAGATGTCCTGTTTGTTTGCATATAGATGTTCAGAGTAGTCTCTTATGATCCTTTGTATTTATGTGGTCCCTTTTGTAATGTTTGCTTCTTTTTTTCTCTCTACTCTCTACTTCGACTAGCTAAGGGTTTATTAATTTTCTTTATCCTTTCAAAGAACTGTCTCTTGGTTTCATTGACGTTTTCTTTCATCTTTTTGGTGTCTAGTCATCTCTTTCGGCTCTAATATTTTATTATATCCTTCTGGAGATTGTTGATTTTGTTTATTACTTTTCTAGTTCCTTCAGATATGATGTTACATTATTTGAGATTTTTCTTGCTTTTTGGTGTAGAGTTGTATTGCTTTGTACTTCTCCTATAATGCTGCTTTTAGTGCACCTCATTGGATCAGGTGTCTGTGTGTTCATTTTGTTGGTTATTTCTTATTTCTCCTTTGATTTCTTTATTAACCCAGAAGTTACTCAGAAGTATATGTTTAGGGGCCTCCCTGGTGGCGCAGTGGGTTAAGCAACACACTATGAAGCAAACAGCAGCCAACGCAGCACGAGTTCGATCCCTGCTGCTGGCCAGGGAGGGGACCCACATGGCGTGGCAGACCTCTCCTGCTGTGCCTGCTGCTCCCCTCAGCAGTGTGCTTCTGTTGATCTGCCTGTTCTGCTCCCAGCTCTCTGTGGTGAATCCTTTCACCCCCCCACACCTCTGGCCTGTACCCCAGTGCTTGTATGCATAAATAAATAAATCTTTAAAAAAAAAAAAGAAGAAGTATATGTTTAGATACCATATGTGTTCATTTTTTCTAGGTTTCTTGTGGTTGATTTCTAGCTTTATGTCATTGTGATGAGAAAAGGTTCTTGATAAAATTAAAATTTCCATATTTTTTTGAGATGTGTTTTGTGTCTCAGCAAATGGTCCTCGAGAAAGTTCTGTGTGCACTTGAGAAGAATATATGTTCTTTCTGTTGTTGTGGAAGACTATGTAGATAGCTGTTAAGTTCTTATGATCAATGGCTTCATGTTAGGCCACTGTGTTGTTGTTTACTTTGTGTCTGGATTATCTGTTCATTGATATAAGTGTTATATTCAGATCTTGTATTATTATGTTACTGTCAATGTGTTGCTGTTAGTAGTTATTTTATATATTTGTGTGTTGATTGCATAAGTACTGATGATAATTATATCCTCTTGATGAATTGTCCTATATTGATCATGTATAGTGCCTATCTTTGCCCCAATTAATTTTTTTTTTTTTTTTTGCCTAAAGTCTTATTTATCAGATTTGGGAATAGCAGTTCCTGCTTTTTAAATCTGTTATTGTTTTGAAATATTTTCTTCTAGCTTTTCAATTTAAGTCTGTTTGTCTTTAGATCTGAAGTGAGGTTCTTATATGCATAATATATAGATGGATCATGCTTTTTTATTCAAACTGTTGTGCTGTTTTCAATTAGTAAGTTTTGAGTGTATCTGTTGAGAAATTTGAGTCTTGTTAAGGTGCCTTTGTATGTTGTTTTTTTTCTACCTCCCTTTAATGTTTTTTTCTTGTTGACTTTTGAGAATTTAATGATCATGTGTCTTGGTAAAGGTTGTTTTGTTTTTAGATGTTTGGGTATCAGTTCTTCTCCCTGGAAATCCATGTTCAATTCTTTCCTTAGCTTTGGGAAGTTCTCAGTTAATGCTTTTTTGAATAGTGTCTGCTTCTGGAACAGTAATCTTGATGTTTGATGTGTTATTCGAGTCTGATAATTGTCATACGGTTTCTTCATTTTTCCTAAATCTTCTGCTTGGGTGATTTGTATAATTGTATTTTTAGTTTCTAAAATTCTCTCTTCTGCCAGCTTAAGACTTTTTACTATGCTTTCTATATTTATCCTCATTTCATTCAGTCGCTCTTTTTTTAACTTTTTTAATGTCTTCAGTCTTTGTAGGGAGAACTCATTTTGCTCCAGTCACTTTCCTGAGTTCCTGCCTGTGTGTTTTTGACATTGTTGAGTTTTTTTTTAAAATTATTAATTCTAAAAATCTTTGTCAGGTCTGCCATTTCTGTGTCTTTTATTATGGTCTATTCATTTCTCTTCTTCTCTTTCAGCTTTTTGTTATTGTTCAGATGTTCCTTGTCTCCTAGGCCTTATTTGCTTTTACTAGCTGGGGCACTGTGATTTTAATTTTGTTTATCTTTTTTGTTTTGCATGTTAGCTGGTGATGGGGGAGGTGAAGACTCACTCCTGGCTAAGAGGAAGGGTGGGTTATTTCTAGCATGGAGAATTTATACTACCTCTAATTCCCTTGATCTCAAAGCAAACTGTTCACTGTTTCACAGAGCTTAAATTTTAGGGCCCTGCTTCCTTGTCACTCTGCTATGTGGGGTGTGAGGTGCATTGCACAACAGATCTCTCTCTCTTTCTCTCTCTCTCCTTGCTTTTTGTCAGAAAGGCCTTCCAGTGCTGATGCTACCAGCAACCAGATTCTACACAAATGAACCAACAGTCTCAGTACCCATGTGTTAGTAGGTCTATAGTTCCTCTGCACTATACAAAATCCCTACATGTAGTCCATGTGTTCAATCAACACTCTATGCTTGGTTCCCAGTTTTTTCAACTGACTGATATGTACCTCAATCTGAACACAACTATCTTGCTTTATCTCTGCATTGTCCCAATAGCAAGTACCATTCTGAAATATATCTATTGACAGTGATAAACTGGTAAAATTTCCTGAGAGCATAGTTAGTTTTATCTGAGGTTTTATTTAGGGGAGAAGCTTATTCACATCTCTCTATACTACCATATTGTGGGGGAAGTCTCTACAAACATATTAATATACACCTTGTCACTCCTTTTTTCCCCCTATCTGATGTAGAAGACAACTGCATAAAACAAAAATTATTAATGTGACATTAACAACAAGGGAGAGAAACTATAGAGGAACAAAATTTTTATACACTAATGAAAATAAAGTAGGTTGTTCTAAGAAATTGTAATACCCAATGCAATCATTAAGAAAAAATATATATCAAAAGGAATGATAAGGGAATTAAATAAACGGTATACATGTATTTTCAACATGAAAAAACAAATGATTCAGCTCTCGATTCAAATATACAAATTGGTTAAAAGCAAAGGATGAGAAAAGATACATGTCAACAGTAGCTAAAAGATCTGGAATGCCTACACTAAAATTGTGCTATATAGAAAGATAAAAATTGTTATGAGAGATAAAGAAGGATTTTATATAATGATTTGAGTTAGCCTATCAAAAAGAAATAGCTATAAATTTATATGTACTTAACAAAAGAGTCTCAGAATGTAGGATATAAAAATGGACAGAATTGAAGGAAGTAATAGTCAATTCAACAATAATTGCTGAAAATGTCAGTACTCTACTTTTAATAGTGCCTAGAAGATATTGACAAATCATTCAGAAAAGATGATTTCAACACTGTAAATCCAATTGTACCTAACAGACATAAATACATCTTTCTACCCAAGAGCAGAATACTCATTCAAGTACACATGTAACATTTTCTTGGATATACCATATATATCAAAACAAGGCTCAGTATATTTTGAAAGGCTGAATTTATACAAACTATGCTCTCTGACCACATTGATAGAAATAACAGTTAAATATGAAAATTCACAAATATATGGAAATAAAAGTTAATAATTAAAAAATACTGAGAGTCTGAATCTAGTCATTTTGTTCATAAACTTAAAAATTTAAGAGTTTTGATATTCACAGTGAATGTTCTAGTTACTGGAAATATGTATTGTCCAGAATGTGTTTCCTAGCATTTGATTACAAATTTTATAGTCATGTAAAAAACAGAAGGTTACATGAAATTCTATTCAGTGTATGATTCCCCCCTCTCCTTTTTATTAAAGTAAGTTTTTTGGTTATGTCTTTTGTGCATTAATACTTTGGCTTATATTTCTGAAGGGTAAGTTAGCTGACAATTAGAGGCTCCTATGTATTCTCAATATATATATATAGGTAGGTAGGAAGATAGATATATATACATAGATATCTATATATATTTATAAAGGACAAAAGTCACTAAATATTTTTCATTTGGTAATAGATCAAGTGTTGAGTGGGGTAGTCCATGACCTTTAATAAAATTTGCTATGTTATTTATTGCTAATAATGGCAATTTAAAGGTCTTTTTGTAGTGGAATTACTAGAAAATGTCAAAAGTTCTAAAAACCTTTAAAAAATATCCTCCAGAGTTAGAGTTCAGAATGTTTTATCCAGTTAATGCTCATTCATTAAGTTTTCTCATTCTGTTAATTTCTATTTCTAACTGCAGTGATTTTAATAAGTTTTAGGAAATTAGCAGCTTTTTTTCTGGTGGGGAGAATTGTTGGTGTGATAAAAAATAAGTAGCCTTTTTATGTTTATCTAAAAAGAGACAGGCTTTCACATAAGATTTTTTTTTAGTGCATATAGAGTAGAGGTTCTTCATGTATTTTTAAAGGGATTTGTATGGAAATAAGTTAAACATGTGGTTCATGTTAATTTCTTTCAGGAGAAGGAAGCCAGCACCCTTTTGGAGCCATGAATATTGTAAGAACTCCATCTGTTGCTCAGATTGGGATTTCAGTGGAATTATTGGACAGCTTGGCTCAGCAGACTCCTGTTGGCAATGCTGCTGTATCTTCCGTTGACTCATTTACTCAGGTAATGCAATGTACATTTCATTATAAAAAAATTACAAGAATTGCCGAAGACCAGCTACGACAGAAGGCCAGGTCCCCAAAGGATTGAACGGAAGTCAGTGAATGAGGGGGGTCCGGGGTTATAAAACTCGAGTTGGGGTATGGTATGCGTCCTTGCTGAAAAGTCTCAGCACGTCTTTATTTTATAGGTTGAGAAAGGGGCGGGATTACATCAACATGTGCATTGATCAGGAATGACTACATTTTTTCCTCTCAAGAGTGGTTTGGGGTCTTTATACTAGTGTTAGTTATGATTGGTTAATTTATATTATGGCAGGTATACTAATTTTATGAAATCATAATTATTCTATTTTCACTCTGAGCATAAAATGAATTATTAGCTTAAGGTCAAATTGGTGTCAGCATTCTACTGTAGGTCAGCGGGAAGGGGAAGGTACCCAAACCAACACTGGAACAGCATCTGTGCCCTTGTATCTGTCCTTCACCAGGAATCACTAGTTTCCTTGTCTCTTAGATGTAGTTGATGTTTGTTGCCAAATTATCTTAAAGGAGGAGGGGTTCTGTAACTATTATCAGAGATTGCAGAACCTACCCTTAAAAAATGCAAAGCCATAAATTTTAATTAACAGAGTCACCTGAGGAACGCAGGATCCACCCTTAACAAAGGCAGATATTCAAGACCTTTCACAATGGCCCAATCTTAAAAGTCATGCTTTAATTCCCCAAGGCTTGTATACAGCCCATAGTAAAATGTTTGAATTTAAAAAATTTTCCTAATAATCTAATTTTAGAATTTGTATTATAATATCGCCAGTTGGCAGTAGTCATCAAAATGCGTGGCAACCAATTACTTTGTTTAAAAGCCAATCATACAACCAACCCCATGGATGATATTCCAGCAAGCACTTTTTTTGTAACTTTTAAAACTTTAATTATTAAATCGGCCAAAACAAAAAGGAGTCCGAGGAGGGCCAACTGTGGAACCTCTGATTTTTCAGGGCAATTCCCCTATGACGGGCTTTTGTCTCACAGCATAGTTAGGTGGCCCCCATCAGAGAATCATATTTTATGCTTTGAAATGGTGTTAGGAAACATGTAAAAATGAAGGAAAACTTACAAGTTTTTGGCTTCTAGGGATATTTAAGTTTGCTTGTGTTCTAGGTATATGTACATGTAATTGTTTTGATAAGACTTCTGTTTTTATAACTGTAAAATAATGTAAAGTCATTTTAAAAAGTGGGTTTAAATATCAACTTTCCTTTTTTCCTGACTAGACACTGGGTTTAAGTTGTGAAGATGATAAAAATCTTTGTTCTTACAGAGCTTAAAGTGACTTAATTCTTAAGGTGTGACCTTAAACTGTTACAGGGCAACCCTAATATAAAATGGGTTCCCCTTACTGGGTTTTCCACCCGCGCGCTCAGAAGACTTTTAAAGTCCCAACTCCAGGTACACGTGGCAAAAGTTATTAACACGTTTTATTTTATGAAAGAAGGGGAATAAAATAGTAATAACACCAAGGGAAAAAGAGAGGGATACAAATCCACAAATACCCTACCAGATCTAAGCAATGGCGCATTGAGAGCTGGCTCCGAGTCGAATGAGATGGCTCTGAAGGAAGAGAGATGTCTCCCGAAGTAAGGGGTCTGGCTCCTCAGCCAGAGAGAGAACCCCAGGCTCAACTCTGGTTTTATAGCCAGCCTGGCTGCTTACCTCCACCCTCAGGTCCCAGTGATCCACTCTTCAAAAATCATCTTATCGGATTTGTGGTTCTGGAACACTGATGGTCTGGAGTGGGGGTTGGAGTCCACACACCCATAATCCATTTAGGACCACCTTTCCCCCTAACAAAACCTCTGAGTAGTAAAGACCTGAAAGGAAATATGATCATGGCAGAGCTATAGCTTACTGTGAAGGCCTTGAAATAGAGTTTTATTTTTGAAGAATGATATGAAGGTCTATGAGTGAGCAAGGCTGAGAGAAAACGAGTTGGACATTATGTCTGCAAGATAAATCATATAAGAACACATTTACTGTTTTGTTGTTTTTTTAAAAGATTTGTTTATTTATGCATACAAGAGCTGGAGTACAGGCTAGAGTCTGGGAGGTGAGAGGATTCACCAGACAGAGTGGGGAGCAGAATAGGCAGATAGACTGAGATACACTGCTGAGGGCAGCAGCGGGCCAGGCAGGAGAGGTCTGCCTGTGCCATGTGGGTCCCCTCCCTGGCCAGAGGCAGGGATTGAACTCGTGCTACAGTGGCTGTGGTTTGCTTCATAGCGTGTTGCTTAACCCACTGCGCCACCAGGGAGGCCCCAGAACGCATTTACTTTTGTAAGAACTTTGGCTTATATTCTGCTTGGAAGGGAAAATGAGTATTTTGAACACAAAAAAGTCTGGTCTAACATATTTTAAATTGGTCACTTTTGAATCTTTGGAGAGAAACTGCAGTGGGACAAAGATGGAAAGATCAGGAGACTCTTGTGAAAATCAAAGTGAGATATGATGCCTTGAACTAAATGATATGAAGAGGCAGAAGTGGAGGTGATGAAAAATAGTTGATTGATGGAGATAATTTGAAAATAGACTTCATAGAATTGTGTGGTGTGGAGCACATGTGAAGTGTAAGGCAGAGACATCAATGATGGTTCTAATATTATTGCCTTGAAGAACTGGAACACAAATACTGTAAAAAGAATACATATGTGTTGGGAGTGGAATGAAAGGTTGTATTTTTGGTTGTACTATGTGATGCTTGCTAGACATATAAGCAGAGATGACAAGTTTTAAGTTTTAAGAGAGGGTCTGGTTAGAGATTAAAAAAATTGGGAGCCATCAATGTAAAAAGATGGTATTTAAAGTTGTAGGGCGATTGTAATCACTAGAGAAGTAACTACCGTCAATAAAAAAGTTGGCTAGTGACTGAGGTGGGACGTTTCTAATTTGCATTTTAGAGATGAAGAAATCTAAAAGAAAAAGAGGGCTAGAAAAGGGGATACCCCAAAAGAGTTGTTTGGGAAACAAAGCAAAGACTGCTTTTTAAGAGGGAAGACATAATCAGTAATATATTGCTAGTGATTCTAGTAACATTAGAGTTAAGAATTAACTATTTGATTCAACAAGATAGAAATCATTACAGGCTGATTAGTTCAGAGAAGTGACAGGGAGTTTGGAGTGAGTTTGAGCGAATTAGAGGAGAAACCTGAAATAGTGAATATAGATGACACATGATGAATGACTTATTTATTTTATATGTATTTTACATCATTCTTCATTTTTGTGCAATATATACTTTCTCTTCTCAGGTGTAGTCCGCATGAAATTTCCAGCACCATTTTACCCATGTACCTTAGGCATGGTCCTTTTTGTTCTGCCCACCCCTGTTTTGATCCTTCTCCATCCTCCTCCCCTGTAAAATGTCTCTGATTTGTAGTTGTATGTTGATTTTGATTTTTAATTTATTATAATTTTTCCCCCAATCCCTTATTTGGTTAATTTACATTCCTCCTATAAGTGAAACTATCTGATATTTTTCTTTTTCTTTCTAGCTTATTTCACCGAGCATAATCCCTTTTAGCTCCATCCATGTTGCTGTGAATGGCATGAGCTTAAATTTTTTGATTGCTGAGTAATACTCCATTGTGTATATATATCTTCTGGATCTAATCATCTATTTTGGGACGTTTGGATTGTTTCCATAACTTACCTATTGTAAAAAGTGCTGCAGTAAAAATAGGGGAGCAGGTATCCTTTTGAATTAATGTTTTTGTGTCCTTTGGGTAGGTTCCTAGGAGTGGAATTGCTGGATTATATGGAAGCTCCATTTTTAGTAGTCTGAGGAACCTCCACATAGCTTTCCATAGTGGTTGGACCAGTTTGCATTTCCACCAGCAGTGTAGTAGAGTTCCTTTTTCTCCACATCCTCACCATTTGTTGTTGCTGGTTTTTTTTAATAAGTGCCATTCTCACTGGTGGTGTCTCATTGTGGTTTTGATTTGCATTCCCTGATTACAAGTTATGTTGAACATTTTTTCATATGCCTGTTGGCCATTTGCATTCCCTCTTTGGAAAGTGTCTTTTTAGCTCTTCTGCCCATTTTTTGACTGGATTGTTGACTTTGTTGAGTCATGTGAATTCTTTGTAGATCTTAGTTATCAGTCCCTTATCAGTAGTATCATGCAAAAATTTTTTCTAATCAGTGAGGTGTCTCTTTGGTCTCTTTTTGCTGTACAGAAGTTTTTTAATTTGATGGAATCCTTGCTGTTCGTCTTTTCCTTCACTTTCTTTGGTTTAGGTGATATGTCTTTAAAGATGTTACTGAGATGTATGTCATGTATTGTTTTGCCTATATATTTTATGGTTTCAGGTCTTATGTCTAATTCTTTAATCTATCTTGAGTTGGTTTTCTGTGTATGGTATGAGGTAGTAGTCTAGCTTCATTTTCTTTGCATGTTGTGGTCCAGTTTTCCCAGCACCATTTATTGAACAAACTGTTATTGTCCCATTGTATATTCTTTGCTCCTTTGTCAAAGATTAGTTGTCTCTATATGTATGGCTTTATTTCTGGGTTTTCCATTAGATGCCTTGGTATGTGCGTCTGTTGTTGTTCTAGTACCATAATGTTTTAATTATTATGGCTTTGTAGTATTATTTGAAGTCTGGGAATGTGATAGCTCCATTATCCCTCTTTTTAGTTAGGAGAGTTTTGGCTATTTGAAGTTTTGGTGGCTTGAATTTCATCAATATTTGTTCTATTTCTTTGAAGAGTCTCATTCAAATTTTTATTGGAATAGTGTTGAATCTAAATTGCTTTTGGTAGGATGGGACTGTTTTATTAATGTTAATTCTTCCAATCCATGTGCAGGAGATGTCTTTCCATTTCTTTGTGTCTTCTTCTATTTCTTTTAACAATGTCTTGTAGTTTTCTTTGTATAGGTCCTTCACCTATTTTGTTAGGTTTATTGCCAAGTATTTGATTTTTTGTTGCTGTTGTTTCAAATGTAAAAGGGATGGTAGTTTTCATTTTGTGTTGTCCTTGTTCAGTTTTGATATTATAGTGTTGGTTTCATAAAACATATCCCTCCCCTCTCAATTTTTTGAGTTTGTGTAAGATAGGCACTAGTTCATTTCTGAATGTTTGGCAGAATTTATTTGTAAAGATGTCTGGTCCTTGATGAATGACTCTTGATAAAGGTTATAAAGGATAGCAGATAAATGGTTTGGTTGCTTGAGGCTGCTCTGAGAGGAAGAATTTTTTTCTCCTGTTTTTAATGGAAATAGGAAAACATGTTCACTGACACACTTTGAATGAAACAGTAAGAAAAACATTGGTGTTGAAAGAATTACTGAAGTGTTCCCCTAGAGTAGGAAATAAACATATATGGAGGTGTTCACTTTAGGTAGGCTAATGAACAGTGTTCATTGTAGTGGGCATGAGTTTGGAAAATGTGAGAATTTGCTTCAGTTCTCTTAATTCCTTGTCTTTGCTCAGTGAAATAGGAAACATATCATTAGCTAAGATTGAGAGAAAGGAAGTATTGGAATTTTTTTAAAAAGTATTGTTAAATAGGACCTCATGGAGAGGAAGAGGATGAATGGGACTGGGGAAACTTTATGGGTTTGCTGAGCAGCACACTTGAAGGTTATGACCATGAACTTAAGGTAGACTTGTCTTATGAATTAAGAATGACAGATTTTGGGCCTTAAATTTTTTTTTCAATAATTAAAAAAACAAACTGCTGTACTGAAAAATTTTAAGAGTTACAGTATCCCATATAAGTTGTATTAGAAAAACACGTACTGTGTTGACTTTATATCTGAGAAAGGCAAGATGATATTTTACTTTCTGTATATTTATATTCAAGCCATTTGATAAGACATGCACTTTTTAGTATATATTTTATTATGAAATAATTTGAATATACAGAAAAATACATTGCACAAGTATTTATTGTGTCTTGCTGTGTGTATGGCACTTTCAAAGTAGATAAAATAGGTATGTTATGAAACAACTGTTCTTATAGAGAGCTCTCTTTATGGTGGACTAGATGCTAAGATTTTGTGTCTTCAAGCACTTAGATTTATATTTTGCTTCTAAGAAAACAAAATAATAAAATTCTATAGATGAAGGCATCTGTTGTTTTCCTTCCAGGTAGCTACTCATTTAATTTTATTTATCTTTTCTATTCTTATTTTAGTATTTAAAAAATAGTATAAATTCACACAATATGTATAGTTTTATTGTACGTGTGTTTTAACATGTTTCTAATTCTCAATACTCATATCACTTAGTTTAGGGTTTTTTTAACGATTTGTTTTTATTTATTTATGCATACAAGAACTGTGATGTAGGCCAGAGGTACGGGGGTGGGGGATGAGAAGATTTACCAGAGACAGAGTGGAGAGTGGAAATGGCAGACTGACTGAAATATACTGCTGAGGGGAGCAGCGCGTGAGATAGGAGAGGTTTGCTGTGCCATGTGGGTTAGCTCCCTGGCTGGAGATCGAACTCAGGCCCCAGTGGCTGATGATTGCTTGATAGTGCTGAGACTTTAATCCCCTGTACCACCAGAGAGGCCCGTGAGTGTGTGTGTGCGCATGTTTATTTTTTGAAGTAACATTGTTATAATATATGTGATTCAGTGACATAGGATCACACATCCTCAAATGGCATGCCCTCACCCGACACTCACCACCAAGGCACCCATAGTCTTCCAATAGAATCCATTGTGTCCCACACCCCAATGTGTTTTTCTGCCTCCCACTTGTAACCAGGATTCCACTGTCAGTTTTCCGCTTGTTACTGGCTTGGCTTTATCTGACCTTTTATTTTGTTTCCCTATATTCCACATGGGATTGAAATCATTACTTGCTTTGCTTTGCTCTGCCCCCTCTAGTTCCATTCTTTTGTCACAAAATATAAGTCTAACAGTCTTTTTTTTTTTTTCTTAAAATTCAGTTTTATTTGATTGTGTATATATACCATTTTTTCTTTGAAAAGAAGTAAAATTATCAGTTTTCACACTGTTTTTGTTTTTCAAGCTGAATTCAGTTTGCTAAGAATTTATTGAGATTTTTGCATTTATGTTTATCATGCTTATTGGCTTGCGATTTTTTTGGTGTGATGTCTCTGTAATGTTTCAGTATCAGTGATGTTGGCCTCACAGAATGTGTTTGGAAGCATTCCTTCTTTCACATTTTTTTGAGGAGTTTGAGTTTGAAGTTTGATTAGTTCATCTTTGAAGGTTAGGTAGAACTCATTACTTAAAACATCTTGGCTTGGGCTTTAGTTTTCCAAACTTTCACTGCTCTTTAAATTTTCTGATTTGCACTTATTCTGTTTAGTCTCAGAGGGTTGTAGTTTTCTAAGGATCTGCCCATGTCATCTAGGTTGATGAATTTGCTGGCTTCTAGATGTTCATAGTATTCTCTATGATCCTCTGTATTTCTGAAATGTCTGCTGTAATATCTCCTCTTTGGTTTCTTATTTTCTTTATTAGAATTTTCTTCATTTTCCTTAGTAAATGTAGGTAAAATTTATATTGTTGATTTTTTTCTTTTAAAAGTAAGCTTTTGGTTTCATTGAGCCATTGAACTTTTTATTTCTATTTTATCTATATTCTAATTGTTAATATTTCCTTTCTTATATTGGCTTTTGGTTTTTAAATTTTTTTTCCTAGTACACTGATGTAAGTACTGATACTTTTTTTTTTTTAAAAAATTTTATTTATTTTTGCATACAAGAACTAGGGTACAGGCCAGAGGCGTGGGGGCAGTGAGAGGGTTCACCAGAGACAGAGCTGGGAACAGAACAGGCAGATCAACAGAAACACACTGCCAAGGGCAGCAGTGGGCAGGAGAGGTCTGCCGCACCATGTGGGTCACTTCCTTGGACAACAGTAGGGATCGAACTCGTGCCGCAGTGACTGTGGTCTGCTTCATAGTGAAGGTCCAGGACTGATACTTTTTTATTTGAGCTTTCTTGTTTCTTATACATGTCTATAGTGCTAATACTTCCCTCTCAGTATTTCTTTTGCTGTGTCCCAGATTCTGATAGGTTGTGTCTTCATTTACATTGATCTCCATATATTTCTAAATCTTCTTTATTTCTTCATTTATTCAGTATTTATTCAGGTATGTGTTGTTCAATAGCCATATATTAGAATTTCCCCTGCTTTTTTTGTGTGGTTGATTTCTATTTTAACACCATGTGATCAGAGAATATACTGAGTATGATAATAATTGTGAATTTACTGATTCTGTCTTGTAACACAGCATGTTGTCTATCTTGAAAAGCGTTCATATGCACTTGAGAAGAATATATGTGTACTCAGCTTTTTGTGGTTTCACTGTCCTACAATGTCTACTAAATGCATGTGGTCTAATTCCTCATTTTAAGCTAATGTTTTCATGTTGATTTTCTGTCTGGTTAATCTGTCATCTGATGAAAGTGGGATGTTGAAATATTCTACTACTATTATATGCTACCATATTTGGTTTCATAGTTGATTATAGCTGCCTTTTAAATTTTGATGGTCTTTATGTTTGATATATATCTATATATATACATATATATAGAGAGAGATGAGTGTTATGTCTTCTTGATTTATTTTTTTCCTAAGATTTTATTTTTTTGCATAGAAGAACTGGGGTATAGGCCAGAGGTATGGGGCAGGGGGTGACAGGATTCACCAGAGACAGTGGGGAGCAGAATAGAAGGGATCCACTGAAATACACTGCTACCGGGAGCAATGGGTAAGACAGGCGAAGTCTGTGCCATGTGGGTTAGCTCCCTGGCCAGGCCTGTGGATAGCTTCATAGTGCTGAGACTAATCTCTGGACTACCAGAGAGGCCCTTTTCTAGTATTTTAAAAGACTTTGTTTCTATTTTGAATTTGATATTTTAAAAAATATTTTTAAATATTGATTTTTTTACCTTGATATTGGTTATTAGTGATCAGTGAAATTTCAAGTACCTTGACAATGATTCTTTTGGATTAAATTTCCATGATTTTATTTAACAAAAGTAAAACCCCTGGGCCTCGCTGGTGGCACAGCTGGTTGAGCGCCGCACTGTGAAGCATCCGCCGCACATCAGTGTGAGTTCTATCACCGGCCAGGCCAGAGAGGGGACCCACATGGTACAGCAGACCTCTCTTACCTCGCATACTGCACCCCTCAGCAGTGTATTTCAGTCAGTCTGCCTGTTCTGCTCCTCAGTCTGTCTCTAGTGAATCCTCTCAGCCCCGCCGACTCTGGTCTGTACCCCAGCTCTTGTATGTATAAATGAGTAAATCTTTTTTTTTTTAAAAAAAAAAGTAAAACCCTTAATTTTTCCTTTTGTATAGGAAAGACACAGGAGGGTCCTTCAAGGCTAGTTTTATATTTCTGAGAAAGTGATGTTGCAAAGATTAGGTTTTTTTTTAAGATTTATTTATTTATGCATACAAGAACTGGGGTATGGGCCAGAGGTATGGGAGGTGAGAGGATTCACCAGAGACAGAGTGGGGAGCAGAACAGGCAGACTGACTGAAACACACGGCTGAGGGCAGCAGCGGGCGAGGCAGGAGGGGTCTGCTGCGCCATGTGGGTCCCCTCCCTGGCCGGTGGCAGGGATCGAACTCGTGCTGCAGTGACTATGGTTTGCTTCATAGTGTGTTGCTTAACCCACTGTGCCACCAGGGAGGCCCGCAAAGATTAGTTTGAATGAATTGAAGGCAATATTATCTTTAGTAGTTCATTTACTTTTGGGTTTAGTGCTCAAATCCATTTGAGTCTCAGGAAATATGAATCAGTTTCTATCTAGCTTTCACCAAAGAACCTTGCAAAGTTTTACTGGATTTCTTCATTTGAGGCTCAGTGAGAAGAAACATGCCAGGAAATAGAGGAAACGGAATAATGCTCCTTTTCTCTTTATTATTAAAGGCAAGTAACAAGTTGCTCCTTTATTATATTATTTTTTTCCATTTATCAAGAAAAAGATTTCTTAGAAATGGTTACTATTTTATTTATTTATTTATTTAATATATTTTATTTATTTATACATACAAGAGCTGGGGTACAGGCCAGAATCTTGGGAGGCGAGAGGATTCACCGGAGACTGAGTGGGGAGCAGAACAGGCAGATCAATGAAATGCACTGCTGAGGGGAGCAGCAGACGAGGCAGGAGTGGTCTGCTAGCCATGGGTGTCCCCTCCCTGGCCGGCATCGAACTCATGTTGCTGTGCCGCGGATGCTTCACAGTGCAGTGCCCAACCCACTCCTCCACTAGGGAGGCCCGAAATGGTTACTATTTTAAATGAAAAAATAGGTTGATTTGAGGAGGGTGGCATAGTGATTCAGAGATAGAGTTATCAGCTGTTATTTTGAAGGAAAATATTTTTCTTTTTTCTCCAAAACAAATGATAGGGGCCTAAAATATTTAATAATCATAGAATTCATTGAGAAATAAAATATTAAATGAAGATTGTTGAGTTTGTGCTACAATATCATTTTATGATTTCCTTCTACGTTCATCATTAGACTGTCTTTGTTTTTTTTTTTTTTAAAGATTTATTTATTTATGCATACAAGCACTGGGGTACAGGCCAGAGGTGTGGGGGGTGAGAGGATTCACCACAGACAGA
>JAGFMF010011725.1:3326216-3346684 GCA_019455555.1 Galemys pyrenaicus
CCCTCCCTGGCCGGCAGCAGGGATCGAACTTGTGCTGCAGTGGCTGTGGTTTGCTTCATAGTGTGTTGCTTAACCCACTGCGCCACCAGGGAGGCCCTAGAATTGGTTTCTAAAGGCATCATTAAAGCCAATACCCTGGAGTGTATTGCCTGTATTTTCTTCTGTATGTTTTATGGATTCTGGTCTTATATCCAAACCTTTAATCCATTTTGACTTAATTTTTGTGATGAGAGTGGTCTAGTTTCATTTTCCTGAATATTGCTGACCAGTTTTCCCAGCACCTTTGGTTGAAGAGACTTTCCTTTTTCCATTGACTCCTTTGCCATAGGTTAACTCTTCACAGATATGAAGCTTTCTTAGTTTTCATTTCTGTTTAATTGGCCTGTGTGTGTTTATTCCAGTACTATAGTGTTTTGATTACTATGGCCTTGAAATGTAGTTTGAAGTCTGGGCCTGTGATATACCTCCATTTTCCTTTTTTCAAAATCACTTTGGCAATTCAGGTTCCATATAAATTCCAGTAATGTTTGTCCTGTTTCTTTGAAGAACTCTGTTGGAGTTTTGATAGTCTATAAATTGCTCTGGGTATGATGAACTTTTTAAAAAATATTTTGGGGTTACATATTTTTCTCTTCCATATGTGCACGTGTTCTACTTAGCCTCCACGAAATCACTGATGCACATACCCTCTGCCTCCTTCCCTCACTACTCTTCCCTCTAGTAACCATTATATTCTATCACTGAATTAAAATTTATTCCTAGTAAACCTTGCCTGTGATTTTTGTCAGTTCGTTTGTTATTTATATTCCTCAGATGAGTGACACCATCCAGTATCTGCCCTTCACTCTTCCTTCATTTAATCACCTTGCAGTCCATCCATTTTGTTTCAAATGACACAGTTTCATCTTCTGCCACAGCTGTGTGGTACTCTATTTAGAGTATATACTCCATAATTTCTTTATATGTTTGTTGAAGTTGGTTTGTTCCATGGTTTTGCAATTGTGGACATGGCTTCTATGTATGTAGGCATAGATAAATCTTTTGGTATTAAATATTAAAGTCTTCATGATTGGGTATTTAGTAAAGATATTGCTGGATCATATGGAGTTTACATTTTTATTTTTTTAATCTCCATGCTGTTTTCCAGAGTCTGCAAAAATTTGCATTTCCATAAATAGTGAACAAGAATTTCTCTTTCACTGCAACTTTATCAGAGTTTGTTGATTCCATACTTTTTTATATAGACCATGCTCACAGGGGTGAGTAGGTATCTCAGTGTGATTTTGGTTTGCATTTCCCTTATAATAAGTGATGTTGAATAGTTTTTTTTCTTATGTCTGTAAGACATTAGAATGTCTTCCTTAGGAAGTTTCTGTTTAGGTCATTTGCCCCATTTCTCTGTTTTCTTTTTTGTTGTTTCATTAAACTCAAATTTTCTTAGTTCATTGTTCATTTTTGTACAGATTTGATTACCCCCTTCAGGTGTAATCCCCATAAATCTCCCTCTGCCTACCCCTGTCTTGAAACCTTTCCCTCTCCCTTCCCTGCTATATGCCTCAGATCTATAGTTTGCCTGCAAGTTTTGCCTCTCTCTCTCTTTCTGTCTCTCTCTTGCATGCGCACGTGCTCTTTTTTTTTTAAATTTTGTTCTGCTTCCCTATATTCTTCCTACAAGTGATACCATCTGATATTTTTTTTTTTCCTTCTGACCTACTTCTGTGAGCATAATCCTTTCCAGCTCCGTCCATGTTGCTGCAAATGTCATGAATTTGTCCTTTTTGGTTACTGTATAGAATTCCATTGTGTATATATACCACATCTTCTTGATCCATTTACTTGTTTGGGAGCATTTAGGTATTTATATATCTCAGCTATTGTAAATAGTGCTACAATAAACATAGGAGTGCCAGTATCTCTTCAAATTAACTTTCTTGTGTCGTTTGGGTAGATTCCTAGCAATGGAACCATTATGTCTTATGGTATTTCCATTTTTAGTAGTTTGAGGAACCTCCACACAGTTTTCCATAGTGGTTGGACCAGTTTGTATTCCCACTAGCAGTGTTAAGAGGGTTCCATTTTTAAACTACATCCTTACTAGTACTTATTGTTGCCAGTTTTTTTAATATGGCCACTTTCACAGCTTGAGGTGGTATCTCATTGTGGTTTTGATTTGCAGTTCCTTGATTTTAAGTGATGTTGAGCATTTTTTTTTCATATTCCTGTTAGCTACTTGCATTTTCTCTTTGGAGACATGTCTTTTAGCTCTTCTGCCCATTTTTGGACTGGATTATTTAAGCTGTGTTAGCTCTTTGTAGACCTTTAATATCAGCCTCTTACCAGTTGTGTTGAGTGCAAATATTTTCTTCCAATCTGTAGGGTATATCTTTTTTTGTTTATTGTCTCCTTTGCTGTACAGGAGTTTTTTAGTTTTATGTAGTTCCAGCTGTTTGTCTTTTCCTTCCTTTTCTTTGCTTCTGGGGATGAGCTCTCAAAGGTCTTTCTGATATTATGTCATGGAGTGTTTTGCTAATGTTTTCTTCTATGTAGTTTATGGTATCAGGTCTTACATTCAAGTCTTTTACCCATTTTGAGTTAACTTTTGTGTATGGTGTGAGGTAGTAGTCTAGTTTCATTATTTTGCATTTGGCAGTCCAGTTTTCCCAGCACCACTTATTGAAGAGGCTTTCCTTGTCCCAGTGCATATTCTTTACCCCTTTGTTATAGATTAGTTGATTAGTGGCTTTATTTATTTTTTAAAGATTTATTTATGCATGCAAGCACTGGGGTACAGGAAAGAGTTGCGGGGGGTGAGAGAATCCACCAGACAGAGTGGGGAACAGAATAGGCAGATCAACTGAAACACACTGCTGAGGGGAGCAGCGGGCACAGCAGGAGAGGTCTGCTGCGCCATGTGGGTCCCCTCCCTGGCCGGCAGCAGGGATTGAACTCATGCTGCAGTGGCTGTGGTTTGCTTCATAGTACGCTGCTTAACCCACTGTGCCACCAGGGAGGGCCCGATTAGTGGCTTTATTTCTGGGTTTACAATTTGATTACATTGGTCTGTGTGTCTGTTTTTGTTCTAATACCATGCTGCTTAAATTATTATGGTTTTGTAATATAGTTTGAAGTCTGGGAGTGTAATACCTCCACTCCTCCTCTTTCTAGTCTTGGCTATTTAAGGTCTTTTTGCAGTTCCATAAGAATTTCGGCAAAATTTGTTCTATTTCTTTGAAGAATGCTATTGAGATTTTTAATAGAATTACATTGAATGTATAAATTGCATTTGGTAGGATGGCCATTTTGATAATGTAAATTTTTCTGATGCATGAGCAGGGAATATCTTTCCATTTATTTGTCTTCTGTTTCTTTTATTATTGCTTTGTAATTTTCTTTGTGTTAGTCTTTGACCACCTTTG
This sequence comes from Galemys pyrenaicus, assembly GCA_019455555.1. NCBI lineage: Eukaryota > Metazoa > Chordata > Mammalia > Eulipotyphla > Talpidae > Galemys > Galemys pyrenaicus. The sequence continues at coordinate 3,329,633 of JAGFMF010011725.1, forward strand.
TTAGGTTTATCTCCAGGTATTTATTTTTTTCCAGTATACTTGTAAATGGGATAGTTTTTAACTTTCTCTTACTCAAACAGATGGTTTTCAATTCTATTCCACTGGTCTGAGTTTCTATTTTTGTTCTTCCCATACTGTCTTGATTATTGTTGCTGTATAATATAGTGTGAAGTCAGAACGTGTGATGCTTTTGTATTTTTTCCTTTTCTCTCAGGGTTGTTTTAAGCTCTTAAGGGCTTTTTGTGGTTCCAATTAAATTTGATAATTGTTCTATTTTCTTGGAAAAGTCATTGGTATTTGGATAGGTATTGTATTGACTCTGTAAATTGTGTTGGATATGTGGACATTTTAATAATCTTAATTGTAATCCATGAACAGAGGATATCTTTCCATTTCTTTACTTCTTTTAATATTTTTATAGTTTTCAGTGTACAGTTCCTTCACCTCCTTTGTTCAGTTTACTTCCATGTATTTTTTTTTTTTTTGGCATGATTGCAAAGGGGATTGTATTCCTTACTTTCTGAAACATTGACTATAGAAATGTGGCAGATTTTTGCATATTGATTTTGTATACTGCCAGTTTGCTCATTTATTATTTCTAGAAATTTTTTTTGTTAGATTCCTTTGGTTTTTCTAAGTATATGTCATTTTCAAATAATGATACTTTGATTTATTTTCCAATTTAGATTCCTTTTATATCCTTTTGTCTAAATGCTTTGGTTAGCACTTTCTATTCTATGTTGAATAATAGTGGTGATAGTGCATCTCCCTGCCATGTTCCTTAGGTTAGTGGAGATAACTTGTGGCTTTTTACCATTGAATATGATGTTGGCTGTGGATTTGTCATATGTGGCTTTTGTGTTTAGCTGTTTCATTTATTACCTTTGTTTTTAGTGTTTTTTTTTTTATCATAAATGGCTGTTGAATCTTTTAAAATATTTCTTTAGCATCTATTGAGATGATCACATTGTTTTAATCTTCCTTTTTGTTGATCTGGTGCATGACATTGATTGATTTACATATGTTGAATCAGCCTTGCCTCCCTGGGAAGAAGCCTTCTTGATCATGGTGGATGATTGTTTTAATATGTTTCTGTATTCAATTTGCTACATTTTGCTGAGGACTTTTGCATCTTTGTTCATCAGAGAGGTTCTCTATAATTTTCTTCCCATATTGTCTTTGGTTTTGGGATCAGAGTAATGTTGGTCTCATAGAATGAATTAAGGCATTTTCCTCCCTCTTCAGTTCTTTGAAAAAATTGAGTAAGGTAGGTATTAAATCATCTTTGAAGGTTTTGGTAGAACAGGAGAAGCTATTTGGTCCTAGGCATTTGTTCTCAAGGAGACTTTTTATTACTCTCAATTTTAGCACTTGTGATTGGACTATTTAAGCTGCCCATTTCATCCTTGTTCAATCTTGGGATGCTGGATGAGTAAAAATAAACCCATTTCTTATATGTTGTCCACTTTGTTTGCATACAGACATTTGTAATAGATTTTATGGTCCTTTGTATTTCTGCCTTCTGTGTTGTAATTTGCCTCTTTCATTTCTGATTTCTTTTGAGTTTTCTTTTTATTTTTTTCATAAGCATGGCTAATGTCTTGTCAATTTTGTTTCTTTTTTTAAAGAACCAGTCTTGTGTTTCTGATATTTTGGACTTTTTTCTATTTCAGTTATTTCTGCTAATTTTTATTTTTTTCTTTTGTTCTGTTGGTTTTAGATGCTCTCATTCTTTTTCTAGTTCCTTTAGCTGCAGTTACATAGTTTGAGATTTTTCTTGTTTTTTTCATATGGATCTGCTATAAACTTCCCACATAATACTGCTTTTCAAGCATCTGTCTTCATTTTGTCTCTATTTTCATTAGCTTCTAGATACTTTTTTGATCTTTTCTTTGATTTCTTCATTGATTGAGGAGTTGTTCAGAAGCATTTTGATTAGTATCCACATGTTTTGATTTGTTCCAGGATTCTTTGTGGTAAATTTCTAGCTTTGTAGCATAGTGGTCTGTGAAGATCCTTGATCTAATTTCTATTTTCATAAACATGTTGTATATCCCAGTATATGATCTATTTTTTTTTTGTATATGATCTATTTTATTATATGCTCTTGAGAGTGTTCCATGCACAGTGGGGAAAGTATATTCATTTCCTTTTGGAGGGAAAGTTCTATAAATGTCCAATAGATCCATCTGTTTAACACTTCATTTAAGGCCTTTATTTCTTTATTAGTTTTCTGTCTGGATGATTTATCCCTTCGTTTCAGTTGTGTTGAGGTTTCCAGCAATTACTGTATTTTTGTCAATACATTGTTTTAGATCTGTTAATAGTTTCTTTATGTAACTAGGTACTCCTCTGTTGGGTGCATAAATATTAATAATTTTTTATATCTTGGTGAATTGTTCCCTTGACCACTATGTAATTATAATCTTTGCCCTGATTGCCTTTTTTAGTTGAAATTCTAACTTATCACATAAGAAAATCAGTTTCTGCTTTACTCCTGGAGTTACTAGCAGTAAAATTGTTCTCTCTGTTTCTCTTTTTTTTTTAGATTTGTTTATTTATTTATTGCATAGGAGAATTTCAGTGTAGGCCAGAGGTGTGGGGGTATGAAGAGACAGCAGAACAGGTGGATTTACTGCCATACACTGCTAAGGGGAGCAGTGGGCGAGACAGAAGTGGTCTGCTGCACCTTTTGTGGACAAGCTCCCTGGCTGGGCATGGAGCTAAAGTCCTAGCAGTGATAGTGCTGAGACTTAAGCCCTAGACCACTAGGGAGGCCCCCATATGACCTGTTCTAACCTATTACTTTAGTTTGTTTTTTGTCTTTCAGTTTTTAATGGTTCTCTTGTAAACAAAGTATCAAGAACTAAAACTTTCCACCCACTTTGTTAGCCTATGGCTTTGTCTTTTTTGTTTTTTTTTTTTTTTGGTCAATTCAGTCCATTCACATTTATGGTGATTATTAATATAAATTAATAAATTTTTCTGTTATTTAGTTTTTGATTTTTTTTTCTTATTTTTCTGTTTATTTTGGTTGGATGACTTTCCTTCACAATTTTAGCAATTTCTTTGTTTCCTCATCTTTTGGTCTCTATTCTAAGCTTTGATTGGTGGTTACCACGATTGAAGTTTTTAACTTAAATTCCTATATATTCAGCTCTTTGTGAGCTAGTGTCTGCTTTCCAACATTTAACTTTACAGGTTCTATTCATTTCTTCTGCCAACACTTACCTCACCCACACACATACACTTTGTTGTTGACTCATAGTGTTATTGGAGTTATATTGTTATTGTCATTTGTTAGGAATTTGTTTTTCATTATTTCTTGTAGATGAACCCTTCAAAATATTTTTTGAAGGGCAGGTCTGGTGATGGTAAACTCTGTTATCTTCTGTTTGTATGGGAAAATCTGTATATCATACTTGGATGATAATTTTACAGAATGCAAAATTCTTGGTTGGCAATTACTATCTTTTAGGATTGTGACTACTTCTACTCTCTTCTTACCAGGAGAGTGTCCAAGCTGAAGTCCAAGAAGATCCTAATTTGGGAACCTTTTTACTTATTATTTTTCCCTCTCTTTCTGCATTTTTTTCCCTTTATTATTGACTTTTAATAATTTGACAATGATGTGTCTATGTAGATCAGGTCTTTTTGCACTTAAAAATTTGTGTTCTCTCTGCTTCTCTGACATCCATGTTTAATCCCTTCTTTAGGTTTAGGAAATTCTCAGTTGTTATTTTTTTTGAATAGTGTTTCTGCTCCCATTTCTTTCTCTTCACTTTCTGGCATCCTGATTATTTCTAAGTTTCCACTTCTAATTAAGTCTGATACTTCTCATAGAGTTCCTCCTTTTTCCTTTGTCTTGATTGTCTCTAAATGGTTGATTTTTTTCATTTGCATCTTTTACATCTGAAATTCTTCTGCCAGTTTAATTTTGAAGCGCTTTCTAAATTTCTCTATTTCATTTCTTTTTGTGATCTTTTTATATATTTACTCTCTTTGGTGAAGAATGCTCTTTGTTCCTGGGTATTCTTTCTAAGATCATGCACCTGCTTATCTACCTTTGACTACATTGTTGTAGCTCATTTAACATTTTTTTTTTAAGATTTATTTATTTATGCATACAAGAGCTGGGGTACAGGCCAGAGTCCAGGGAGGTGAGAGAATTCACCAGAGACAGAGTGGGGAGCAGAACAGGCAGACTGAAACACATTGCTGAGAGGAGCAGTGGGCGAGGCAGGAGAGGTCTGCCTGTGCCATGTGGGTCCCCTCCCTGGCCGGCAGCAGGGATCGAACTCCTGCTGCAGTGGCTGTGGTTTGCTTCATAGTGCGTTGCTTAACCCACTGCGCCACCAGGGAGGCCCTCATTTTTAAGATTGTTGTTTTGATTGTTGATTGAAGTCTTTGATAGTTCCTCTATTTCTGTATCTTTTGTATTTGCCCCAGGACTTCTGTTCTCATTTTGCTTTCCCAATCTTATGTTTGGATGCTTCTTGCTTCCTTAGCATATGTTTAGCCTTATTTTCAATGTGTGTGTGTGGGGGGGGGGTTGTTGAGGGGGTTCCTGGGTATTTAGGATTTTTTTGTTTCTCTTAGTTTACTTTGGCATGGCAGGGATGGGGATAGTAGGAGGGGAGTCTGGCTTAATACTTGATCTCAGTTTGAGGAGTCCTATACCTCCTTTTTTGTTCACAGTGTCACCTTGTGGCAGCATGTGAAGTGGCACTGGGTGAGGGAACGAGAACTCAAAAGTTCATGTGGAGCTATGATAAGCCTAGAAGTGCTACATCAGAAATAATGTTCAGTCCCCATGCAAAGGCAGTCTCAAATTTATTAGTACAAAGATGGAGCCAGGACATAGGGAATGTACATTCATGAGGGAAGCATTACCCAGGATGTAAACTAGGGTGGAGTGACCAGGGACTAATGCCTGGGACCTCCTTTGTTCCTGCTAGTCAAAGCATATTATCTCTATTCTAATATCTGCCTATTGTTTTCAGCAGATACTGTTACCCAGTATTCCTCATACCAGGACTTTTACCCTCAGTAAGAGGCTCCCTGCATGACCCCATACCTAGCTGACAAGCAGGAACTCTGGGCACCAAGACAATATCCCCAAGAGCAAGTTGATATTCTGTGCTTAGGTGCTCTAAACTTCCCATCCTGCTTCCCTGCTGCTCGTTTCTTCCAAGGACTGATCTATGAAGCTCATCTTTGGTAGGATGAGCTAGATCTGGAATGCCAGGCTAATGCTTCTGGACCAGTTTGTATTTGGCCAGAAGGCAGCACTGTGTGTGTTGGGCAGATGTGAACATTGTCACTTGGTTACTCACCTGCTGCTGCCTTTTGCTCCCACATCTGAAGGGCTTCAATATCTTTGTGCTGTTTACTTTCCTACAATATTTTAAGTTATCTCATAAGTCTTTACTGCTCTTGTACTTTTTAATGGAGTCAGGCCTGGCTCATTTGGCTTCTCTTTGATGTCTTCTGAGAAGGTAGGAGGAAAGGAACTTTTGGTGGTCAGGCTGATCCAGAGTCCCTATTTTCTGGGTCTGTACCTGCAGAATTAGTATCCCACTTAAGATTTACACCTACTTGTGTGTCAGCAGAGTTCCTCCAGTGTTTCACAGTGTCCCAGGTTGCTCCCATGATGGTTTGGGTCATTAATCCCCAGCCCAGTCAAGCTCCTCTTCACTTCCTCTCCTTCCCTTCAGTGGCCACCAACCTTTGATATTTCCATGGGGAAATCTCTATAGACAGCACAGAGAATTTAGATCTTCCTTTGAACAAATACTAATTTTTTGTAATTGTTTTTAAGGTATAGGGTTATTCTGACCTTTGTTCTTCTATGATGTAGGTGGAATGTTTGTAAAATGAAAATTTTGTCAATGTTAATTATTCCAATCAAAGGACATAGAGTATCTTTCCATGTCCTGTATCTTTTATTTATTTTAGTAATGTCTTACAGTTTTCACTGAATAAGTCTTTCACCTCCTTTGTTTAGTATTTAATACTGCAATGAGACATCTTAACATTTCTGTTATGCCTGGATTTGAAAAAGGCAAAATCAATTCGTTGTCAGAGACAAAATATTAACATAAGTTAAAAATACACAGTTGGAAGAAATAGTCTCAGTAGCTATTTAGTATACTAGGTTTATTATATGGAAAAATCATAACACCATTTACCACCTGTGCTCAGAGAATCTATTGAAAAAATATTTCTAAGTCATTTAGTAATAGATACATACTGATGAAAATATAATAGGTGATAAGAATATAAGCAACTTCATTAGAATTTTAAATAGTGAGAAAATATATGTTCCATGTTTTCATAGTATTGATATTTGTACCTAATAAGGTTATTGTCTTCTAAATATTATTAACTATGCATTAGTTTTTATGTATGAACCTGAAATATATCCATATTGTAAATGCTGATTTTAGATTTCAAATACATCTCTAATAACTTCTACCATATCATTGTTTTGGTTTTTGTTCTTACATCATCAAAATAGAACCCTTGAAGAATTAATTGAAAACTGATGAAATAATTTTATTGAAGAAAAGACAGCTGTCTTTCTTGTTCCATAGTTCTAAGACATTTTTATTTTTAGATTTATAGTTGCCATTAAAAAGATCAAACTTTTTCAAATTCTGAATCCAATTACCATAATTTTTGTATGCACACCCACTGCAGTATTTAGCTATTTTTAATAAATGTTTTATTGAGATAATATTCATATACTAACAGTTTAATTCAAAGTTTACAATTCAATGTTTTTAAGTATATTAAAAAATTTGAACAACCCTCATTATAATCTTATTTTATATTTTCACCCCTTTAAAAAGCATACACCCATTAGTAATTAACACCAAGCCTGCCAAACCCCACAACCCCCACTAGTCCTAGTTAGCTACTAATCTACTCTTTCTATAGATCCTCCTTTTTGAACTATTTTACATAAGTGGAATCAAATTGTGGGCTTTTATGAGTGACCTTTGTTTAGCATAATATTTTCAAGAGTCTTCCAAGTTATATAACATAGATCGGTACTTCATTCCTTTATTGCTAATAATAATACCTTGTATGAATAGTGCTTTTATCTATATATTAGATGACAGACACTTGGGGGTTGTTTCCATTTTTTTGTTAGCAATAATGCTGTGGACATTCGTTTGCAAGTTTTTAAATGAGTATGTTTTCGTGAGTGGAGTTACTGGGTTATATGGCAACTACGTTTAAATTTTTAATGAACTACTATTCTAAAGGAACTGTTTTATTTTACATTTCCATCAGCTATTTATGAGGGTTCAATTTCTCCACGTTCATGCCAGTATTAGTTCTTCTTTCTTGATTGCTGCCATTTTGAGCAGGTGGAAACTAAAGAGATTTTAGATATGTGCACTGCAGAGTTGTTGGTAGAGACCCATGTAGCAGGGATCTTAGTGGGCCTAACCCTGTAAATATGCAAGCTGAAAGCCACTAGGAACAAGCTCTTAACTCAAAGTTCATTTTTGGGAGTATGCAGTATGGAAAAATGTACACAAAGGAGACAATGGGGACTCTTAATTAAGGGAAGTTAGGGAAGGGTTTTTGGGAGTTGGCAAGAGACATGTTAATATTTGATATGATTTCTGTCTTTTGTAAGTTATGTACATTTGGTAACCTGGAATTCTTTTTAATTCTCAGCACTTTAAGAAAATATCCATTTATTTATAAAGAAGATATGCTCTAATATATTTATTGCATAAGTTAGGGTAGTAGTCTTTAATTTTTATATTTTGTTAGGTATTATTTTTGCCTTACCTTTTTTTGTATTTTTAAAAATGCATCTGGTCATGAAATTGTGATTCAATGTGTATGTATAATGCAACATTGCATACATACATACATATATATTTTGTGTCATTACAATACTGGCTCAGTGTTAAATCTAGACAACATGAAATTATTGGACTAAGGAAATTTATCTCCTTAACTTCTGGTGCACATCAATTGAAACTGGGAGAAAGGTCATTATTCAAAAGTGGCTGTGTTTTTTCAGTTATGTGAGAATACTGGGAGGAGACAAAGTTAATAAAATTTTCCCTAATTAAAAAAAAAGTGTTTAAAATAGGCTTATAAAAGTATGCTGGCAGCATAGTAGTGTCTGCTGTTTATCAATTTTTGATTGATTTAAAAAATTCATTACTTAAGTATTAAAATTAATCTAATGTCTTTGATTAGTCTTGGGGAAAATCTCAATTATCCTCCAAAATTTATAGTGCATTGCATCCTATCTTGCTCAGTACAAAAAATTACACTAAGAACATTGTTTCTTGGAAGCATAGTATAATTTTACATTATATTGTAACCTGTAGATTTAGATGTTCTCAAATTTTTTGCTTCAACTGATTATTTAGCATATCTGCTACATTAGTTCCTTTATTGCACCCTTTTCTATCACCTTGACCAAAAAAAATCTTAATTATGAATAAGTACAAACATAACTTATATTTTTGTTATTGTTAAAATACCACTGAGTGTTACAGAAGAGGATCCTGTAACCACAATCTAAATAATTTCACCTTTGCTATTTGTGCTGCTTAGCAATCTTAAAATTTTTGATAAATTCTTCCATATCCTTTGTAAGGTTATTTTTTATATATATATATTTTTTAATTTTTCTGTTCATACAAGAACTGGGGTACAGGCCAGAAGTGCAGGGGGTAAGAGGATCCACCAGAGACAGAGTGGGGAGCAGAACAGGCAGATTGACTGAAAGACACTGCTGAGGGGAGCAGTGGGCAAGGCAGGAGAGGTCTGCTGCACCACGTGGGTCCCCTCCCTGGCCGGCAGCAGGGATCAAACTCGTGCTGCAGTGGCTGCAGTTTGCCTCACAGTGCATTGCTCAACCCACTGTGCCACCAGGGAGGGCCCCTTTGTAAGGTTATTTTTCTTCTCTGGCTGCCTTTTTGATTTATGCTTCCTTTTTTGTTTTGTTAGAAAATGATTTGTCTGATTAACTTTTGTTTTTGTTCTTTAATCCTGCTTGGTATTTTCTGAGTTTCTTTAATCTGTGGTTTGATATTTGTCATTAATTTTGGAAAATTCTTGGTCATTGTTTCTCCCAGTTTTTTGGGTATTTTTCTTTCTCTAGTTGTAATTACATGTGTTAAGCTACTGATACTGTCCCACAGCTCATTAAATATATGTATTATGTATATTTGTACTTATCTGTCTGGGTTAGTTCATTTTCAATAGGCCTGTATTCAAGTTCACTAATATTTCCTTGTTGTGTCACGTCTCCTGCTAGGTCAGTGAAGGCATTCTTCATTTCCATTACTGGGTTTTAATTTTATAATATTTTCATTTGATAATTACCCTTTAATTTCACATGTCCATTTTTTCATGAGTGTTTAACATTAATCATAGTTACTTTAAATCCCAACATATATGTCATATCTGAGTCTAGTTCTGATGATTACCTTATCTCATAGAAATATGTTGTTTTGTGTTGCACTTTCAAATTCTTGGTCATTTTACTTTTTTTTTTTTTAAAGATTTATTTATTTATGCATACAAGCACTGGGGTACAGGCCAGAGGTGTGGGGGGGGTGAGAGGATTCACCACAGAAAGCGGGGAGCAGGACAGGCAGATCAACAGANGTACACTGCTGAGGGGAGCAGCGGGCACAACAGGAGAGGTCTGCTGCGCCATGTGGGTCCCCTCCCTGGCCGGCAGCAGGGATCGAACTCGTGCTGCAGTGGCTGCGGTCCGCCTCATAATGTGTTGCTTAACCCACTGCGCCACCAGGGAGGCCCCATTTTACTTTTTAAATCCAGTCAGATATATAGTTTTAATGCTTGGAAACAGGCATTCCTTTCTTCTGCTAGGCCTTTATTGTGGAATTAGTAGTTGGGCTTGGTTTTGAGATTATTATCAGTTCACCAGAGTCTGAAAATTTCCCTAGCCATACCACGTGTTTTGGGTGGGGACTGGTTTACCAGAAGTTTTCTTTCTGTTTCTCCACCCTCACCTTTTCTCTTTCTGTTGCACCTCAGAGGTCCTACAAGTTACATTTAATTGCTTAATGCTATTTAACAGGCAGTGGGGACTAAAGTAGGGAGTTGTTGTGAAGATATCCTATTCTAATTTTTTTATATAGATATTTAAAGAGAAGATTTATTAGGGAAAGGGATAGAAAGGTAAAGGACACTTGCATAGACACAAGTGGGCAGAAAGAGCTGCCCCAAAAGGGACAGATTTGCTGAGAGAGGACTGCATGGTTGCAGGCCAGCAGCCTTGAGGAGAGCTGCCTCTCTTGAGGGAGGTCAGTGAAGAGAGGCCCTGGCAGGGTACAGGTCATGGGCAGGCAGGAACGCTGCTGCCCTGTGGAGGGAGAGAGTTGGTGAAGAGAAGCACCTGCATTGTCACAGGTGGGCAGAAGGTGGCTGCCTCCTCTGTTCTAATTAAGCCAAAGTCCTTGGTAGTGGCCATGTCACTGGGTCTTGGGGATGTTATCTTTTTATTCATGTCTCCCCCAGTGTAATTCTAAGCTCAAAACATTTATCTGGCCTTCCGGGTGGCGCAGTGGGTTAAGCAACACACGATGAAGCAGACCGCAGTCACTGCAGCACGAGTTCTATCCCTGTTGCTGGCCCAGGAAGTAAACCACATGGCGCAGCAGACCTCTCCTGTCTTGCCCGCTGCTACCGTTGGCAGTGTATTTCTGTTGATCTGCCTGTTCTGTTCGCAGCTCTGTCTCTAGTGAATCTTCTCACACCCCACACCTCTGGCCTGTACCCCAGTTCTTGTATGCATAAATAAATAAATCTTTAAAAAACAAACAACATTTATCTGCCTCTGCCTCCAGGATAGATTTTATTTTCTCCTGTTTTCTTCTCCCACATGTAATGATATTTTAACAATGCATATGAGTAAAAGTTTTTATCTGTCAGATTAAGACTTTTGTTCCTTGGCCTGATAGGAGTAAGAAGTCCCAGCAAATGATTGTTTTCTCCTGGCAAGGGCTGCTTTGCCCTTTTCCCCACTACCCAGTGTGGAGACTTTTCTTGTACTCTCCAAATGTTTTTTGGTTGTCCTGTGGGCTTCATGGAGAAAAGGACTAAAACAGGTGGAGACTCCCCAGAGGCTTCACCCTTTCTAGGCAGTCACCCTAGCTGAACTCATCCTTTTTCACCTGTGTGTTTTCCAGGTAAACCATTGTCATAGCTTACTTCCATGTTAATTGATTAGCAACCTCAGCACTTGGATGGGTTCAAGAATGCTGTGAACTTGTTTATTTTTCCTTATTGTAAATTTGACAGCATCTCCCTGGCTTTCTACTTCCCTGAAAGGAAACCAAAATTCCCAAAACAGATTTAAAAATCCCAGTGCTCTCTATATATTTCTTATCCATTATATCCCTCTCATCAACTGATACCTAGTCATTTTTTGAGCTAGTAGACATCAGATGGGGATGCTTTCTACTCCCTATAGCCCAACTTCTATAACTATCCTTTCCACCATTGTTCCGTTCACAGTGGATGAAGTATTCTTTCCACCTATGTACATTCATTTTTGTTTTAAACCCCATCCTGATTTAACTCCAGGGATCTCCCTATTACTATTATTTTTTCACTTGAATATTTTAATCCCTCTTTCTACCTTCAGTGATCAAAAAAGACAAACATGTCATTTGCAGCAACGTGGATGGAACCAGAAGGGATTATGCTAGCCAAAAATAGAAAGAAAAAGATAAATGCCAGATGTTCTCACTCATGTGAAATATAGAGAAACTAAGCAAAAAGTCGAGAAAAAGTAAAAAACTAGCAAACTGACCACAGAACTGAGACATACAGCAAAGTAGGTAGGAGGTGTGGCAAAAAGGAAAGGAAGAACACGAAGGAATATGCTGATAGCTCACAGATCATAAGGTGGCAGGAGAACTATGGGGACTACAATGATGTAAGAAAAAATAATAATAGTAAAATCCCTCTTTTGGCTCCTTCCCAACAATGTTTAAGCACATTCAAGTCTCTCCTCTCTTAAACAAAAAGTTCTCCTATGACACATCCCTGCCCTTGCTTGGTATGCTTTTCTTCATAGATTTCTGTAGAGTTGCTATCTCTACATCCTTATAACTCATTGACTCCTCAACATTTTGCAACCTGATTTAAGTTAGAACATTTAATTAGAGTACTCTACAAAGTCATCATGGGCCACTCTGGACAAATCAATTTTTATTTTACTCAACATTGCATGTTTCATGAGATCCTTGAAATGACTGAACTTTGTCTTTGTTCCTATAATATCTACCATATTTCTTTCATGTTTCTTTCTTCAAGGACTTGTCTCCTTATGTCATTCTATGGAAACCCATGAACTACTATCTTAGAGCCTCTGTTTTTTTCTCTATACTTTTAAACCAGTATTTTCCAATGTAAATATAATGTGAGCTGTGCATAAAATTAAATATTTTCTTGTAGCAACATTAAGAAAGTAAATTATTTAAATAATATGTATTTAATCCAATGTGTGCACAATTTTGACTTGTAACCAGTAAATTAAATATTCCACTTTTATTTGTACTCTTTTCAAAACCTTGCATTTATTTTATACTTATATTTCATCACAACTCAAATGCCAATTTTCAGAGATTAAAGTGACATATAATAGTAAAAAATTATAAAGTATTATTTGTTTGGAAAACATCTTCCATTGATTTAACTTTTGAATTTGAATTAATTAAGACCAAATAAAATTTGAAAATTCACTTCTCAATTGCATTGATTGACCCCCTTTCATGTGCCCAATAGTCACACAAGGCTAAGAAGCTACCATATTGGAAAACACAGTTCTAAAGTGCTCTAATTTACTCCAACACAATTTGATTACTCCAGAGCTCTTTACTTAGCTCCAGAATCTTATTTCCAGCTGCTTCCTGAAAAACCTTGTTTTATAACAATTTCTTTTTTTTTTAAAGATTTATTTATGCATACAAGAACTGGGGTACAGGCCAGAGACATGGGGGGTGAGAGGATCCACCAGAGACAGAGTGGAGAACAGAACAGGCAGATTAACTGAAATACACTGCTGAGGGGAGCAGCAGGCAAGGCAGGAGAGGTCTGCCGTGCCATGTTGGTCACCTCCCTGACTGGTAGTGGGGATCGAACTCGCACTGCAGTGGCTATGGTTTGCTTAACAGTGCTTTGCCTAACTCATTGCGCCACCAGGGAGGGCCCTGTCTTATAACAATTTCAAAATCAAATATGCAAAGCACCTTATTTCCTCAGCCTCTCTGCCCTACAGTCTTCCTTATTTTTGAAAAGGACATTTATTTCTATCAGACTTGTTGCCCAGAGCTTGAACACCATTATTGATTTCTAATTCCTTCTTACTGTATCCAATTAATGACTATGCTAAGTACTTTCATGTCTTCCTCTAAATGTTCTTGAGTCTATTCACACTTCAATTCAACATCATCCATCTTGGGACCTTGTAAATGTCAATGCTGATTCAGTAGGTCTGTTATGGATTTGCACTTCTAAAAAGCTTCCAGGAAATTTTGCCTGTGACACAAAACTTGCTACTACTCCATTAACCACACTTTGCATAGGAAGAGTTTAGAAATTCTTTGAGAGTCTCTTAAAGAGTTTATTGGCTTTTAATCCTGCCTTTCTCCAATCCACTAACTATACTTCAGAGTGATCTTTCTAATGTGTAAATCTGTTCATCCGAATCCCTGGCTTAATATCCTTCAATAGGGCCTCCCTGATGGTGCAGTGGATTAAGCAACGCATTGTGAAGCAAACCTCAGCCACTGCAGCACGAGTTTGATCTCTGCCACTGGCCAGGGAGGGGAACCACATGGCACAGCAGACTTCTGCTTCGCCCGCTGTTCCCCTCAGCAGTGTATTTCAGTCAGTCTGCCTGTTCTGCTCCCCACTCTGTGGGGATCCTCTCACCTCCTGCAACTCTGGCCTGTACCCCCAGCTCTTGTGTGCACAAATAAATAAATCTTTTAAAAAATTCTTCAATAATTTTTCATTGACTTGTGAATTAGGTAGGGAATCATCACATGTCCTCCTTACATCTTTATCTCCTAACACTCACTTTCTTCCAGGCTTCATCCCCTAAGCCTACTTGCTCATGTTTGACCATGTGTGTTTAACTAGAAGGCTCTTTATACATGTTTCCTCTTCTCTGCTTGGTATGCTCGTCTTCCATTTCCTTTGCTTTGGTAATCCTTCATAAGTTTCAGCATATATTTCACTTCCCCTGAGAGCCCTTTTCTGACTCCCCCAAACCAAAGGAGACAATGGGGGCTCTTAATTAAGGGAAGTTAGGGAAGGGCTTTTGGGAGTTGGCAAGAGACATGTTAATATTTGATATGATTTCTCTCTTTTGTAAGTTATATACATTTTGCAGCCTGGAGTTTGTTTCTTTTTTCCCCCCACAGTGTTGATATGGCATGTTGCTACTACATTGTTATTGCCTGACAGGTGGTAAACCTCTTGAGATCAAGAACTATCTTTTTAACTGAAATTTAATTTGATTGGAAAATAGAAATGCTCAATAAATTGTTTTGAAAGGCTAAACAAGATATGAGAGTAATGTACTTTGTGAAGAAATAAGTGCTTCCTTGACAAAAATGGCCTTATATACCTGGTGGTTTCCAATTTAATGGATTCAGAAGGAGTCAAAGAAAGGGAAGGTATGGATAGAGTTTTGTTTTTCAAAAGGAGATGATATTTTCAAGATCTTAATTTATCCCCTATTTCTTGAAAATGAGGTATGAACATCATAGGAAATATATATATAAATTTCTTAAATATGGCATATATTTCAAAATAAATTTAGTTAAACTGTATTTCTGGATAATCAGTGTCCCACTGAAAAGGTTACCCAAAAACCATCACAAAGGGAAGGAAAGACTGAGAAACAGTAAGTTAGGAATGGTGCTGGCTTTTTAGAAGGGCTGTTGGTCTTTTCCACAACAGTCATACGATCTCCCACCAACCTAGAAAGCATAATTCACTTTGAGAGCTAAGCCTGTTCCACAGTTCAACAAGGAACACCCAAGTGATCAGAGATTGGATTTGGCACTGGAAAGAGTCACATGGTCATCCCCAATATCATATTTGAATTCCCAGGAATATCTGTTACTGCCCTGGGGAGCCCAAGGAATTCTTTACCCCTTTACCCCTCCTCCTCTGACTCTCACAACCTCCGGTCTGCACTTAGTAGGAATACACAGGAAGTGACAATGTATTCGGTTGGTCTAATGGCTAGTTAGGGCTGCCACACAGCATATCATATGCTAGGCATATTGCTAATGTTACAGGGCAACTTCAATATAAAATGGGTTTTCCTTCCCCCTAACACTAAGACAATATACTTCTCAGAGAGTAGGGTCATGCTCACTGCTCTCTATCCTCTCAACCTCTGCAAACAAGGAATCTGCTAGCCCCAAGGTATGAGAAAGAGCACTCATACTGCTCTCAAAAGAAAAGAAAAGATACAGTTTTCATCAAGGGGCTTCAGGAATAAAAGCCTGAGGCCATGACCACCCTCCATGGTCCTGAAACACTGGACTTATGTCCAGAGTGTGTAATAAAAAAACTACACATAACTGTTAAAGGGCAGGGAGAGGAGAGACCCAGAATTTTTATTTTTATTTATTTACTTATTTTTAAAGATTTATTTATTTATGCATACAAGCACTGGGGTACAGGCCAGAGGTGTGGGGAGGTGAGAGAATCCACCAGACAGAGCAGGGGGCAGAACAGGCAGATGGACTGAAACACACTGCTGAGGGGAGCAGTGGGCGAGGCAGGAGTGGTCTGCCTGCACCATGTGGGTCACCTCCCCAGCCAGTGGCAGGGTTCGAACTCGTGCTGCAGTGGCTGCGGTTTGCTTCATAGTGCATTGCTTAACCCACTGCGCCACCAGGGAGGGCCCCCCAGAATTTTTAAACTTACTTACTTTAAATGGGTTCAGCCATGGGCCACATTAAGACAAATATATATGACCTATATGACCTTTTTTTTTTTTTTTAAATATTTATTTATTTATGCACACAGAGCTGGGGTACAGGCCAGAGTCCAGGGCGGTGAGAGGATTCACCAGAGACAGAGCCGGGAGCAGAACAGGCAGACGGACTGAAACACACTGCTGAGGGGAGCAGCGGTCCAGGCAGGAGAGGTCTACTGCACCATATGGGTCCCCTCCCTGACCAGTGGCAGGCATCGAACTCGTGCTGTAGTGGCTGCAGTTCGCTTCATAGTGTGTTGCTTGACCCACTGCACCACCAGGGAAGGCCCATATATGACCTTTAATGGAAATGAACTCCAATACAATTAGTAAACAATACAGAAAGACAAAGGGTTTAGTTACTAAATAAAGCATCCAAAGTTACCCATCCCCTCCAGGGCAAAAGTCCAGCTAAATAGGGCTGGCCCAAAGCAAGGCCTGAAAACCTGCCAGAGCTCTAAAGCACCTTTCAGTGGAGACCCATAGAAAAGGGTCAGAAAGAGTCAGGCAAATCTAGGAAGAAAAGGGCAAAATAAAAATTAAGGTAAAAGCTGCCATTGTTTGCAGTGGGTTAAGCAATGCACTATGAAGGAAGCCATAGCCACTGCAGCATGAGTTGGATCTCTGCCGCGGGCTCAGGAGGTAACCCACAAGGTACAGGCAGACCTCTCCTGCCTTGCCCACTGCTCTCCTTGTCAGTGTATTTCAGGAGATCTGCCTGTTTTGTTCCCCATTTTGTCTGGTGGATTCCCTTACACCCCACACCTCTGGCCTGTACCCCAGTGCTTGTATGCATAAATAAATAAATCTTTAAAAAAAAGGAAAGCTGCCATTGTTAAGCTCTCCACAAGTATCTCACCTACATCTGTTTCAACCAGTCCAGAACAAGAAGCAAGCAGTTTTTTCACATGTTTATCCGGTCCATGTGCCTCCTCTAGGTCTCCTTGCTGCTCTCCATCCTGCTTTCTCCCTCCCTCCCTCCCTCCCTCCCTCCCTCCCTCCCTCCCTCCCTCCCTTCCTCCTTCCCT
>JAGFMF010011725.1:3367669-3384101 GCA_019455555.1 Galemys pyrenaicus
CAGAGAGCGGGGAGCAGAACAGGCAGATCAACAGAAGTACACTGCTGAGGGGAGCAGCGGGCACAGCAGGAGAGGTCTGCTGCACCATGTGGGTCCCTGGCAGGCAGCAGGGATCGAACTGGTGCTGCAGTGGCTGTGGTTTGCTTCATAGTGCATTGCTTAACCCACTGCGCCACCAGGGAGGCCCTATTTTATGTTAGTTATAAATTAATTGGGAGTTCATTTTTATTATCAATTTTTTTTCATTGTCACCACATGATACCCACCATAATGCACCCGTAGTCCTCCCCACTTTGCTTTCTACAATGCACTCCACTTACGTAAGCCTTAATTTTACAGACAGATTTTTGGGTTTGCTATTTCAATTTTGGCTGGCCCTTTAGTTTGTATCACATATAAGTGAAACTGTCTGATAATTGTCTTTCTCTTCACTTTGCTCAGTATTTCCTGTCTAGTTCCATCCATGTTGTAACAAATGGCAAGAGTTTATCTCTCTTTTTTTTTTTTTTTTTAGTTGCTGAGTACGATTGTGCATGCCATAGTCACATTTTTATTGATTAGCACTAGCTACTATCCTGAGTTTTTACATAAATTACTTTTGGTTTCCTTTCAATTTCAGATGTCTTGACCATCTGGGGACTTGTGGCAGAATTTGTGCAACGGCAGCTGTCCCTACACAAGGTAGAATTTGTATTTTAATTCCAATGCAGGAGACTTAAGGATTCTTCCTCCTTAGTTTTTCCTTTGTTATTATTTATTTATTTATATATTTTTTAAGGATTTATTTATGCATACAAGCACTGGGGTACAGGCCAGAGGTGTATGGGGGCGGGGGTGAGAGGATTCACCACAGACAGAGCGGGGAGCAGAACAGGCAGATCAACGGAAGTACACTGCTGAGGGGAGCAGTGGTCAAGGCAGGAGAGGTCTGCCTCACCATGTGGGTCCCCTTTCTGGCTGGCAGCAGGGATTGAACTCTTTCTGCAGTGGCTTCGGTTTGCTTCATAGTGCGTTGCTTAACCCACTGCGCCACCAGGGAGGCCCTTTGTTATTTATTTAAAGACTTATTTTTTATGCATATAAGAACTGGGGGTTCAGGCCAGAGGTGTGTGTGTGTGTGGGGTGAAAGGATTCACCAAGACAGAGTGTGGAACAGAACAGGCAGATTGACGGAAATACACTGCTAAGGGAGCAGCAGGCAAGGCAGGAGAGGTTTTGCTATGCCATTTTGTGTCTCCTCCCTGGCCGGGGATTGAACTCATGCTACAGTGTCTGCCTTGAGCCACCAGGGAGGTCCCCTCTTTAGTTCTTAATATTTTGCTGGGAGAAAGATAGCAGACTTTAGAGCTACCCAGTTTAATTTACAGTCCTAGTGTTTTATGATGCTTGTACTTAGGACTGTGGTTAGTAGGTTCATCTTTAAATAACAGATTTGTAAGTTCTGTTTTTTTGGTGCCATAAAATGTATCACTGATCAATCTGGGTGTGTATAGTGGACCTGGGTGATGTGTGATCTGATGTTCCTCCTATGGCTATAGGAAAGCTCAGTGCTTCTCACCTTGCCTCTCTGTTGGGATTCGATTTTTTTTTTTTTAAGATTTATTTATTTATGCATACAAGCACTGGGGCACAGACCAGATGTGTCGGAGGGCGAGAGGATTCACCACAGAGAGTGGGGAGCAGAACAGGCAGATAACAGAAGTACACTGCTGAGGGGAGCAGCGGGCACAGCAGGAGAGGTCTGCCGCACCATGTGGGTCCCCCTCCCTGGCCGGCAGCAGGGATCGAACTCGTGCTGCAAGTGGCTGCGATTTGCTTCATAGTGCGTTGCTTAACCCACTGCGCCACCAGGGGAGGCCCTGGGATTCGATTTTAACTGAAATATAGTACGACAAGAACTGAACTCAATTGGCAATAATTTACAAATGATTTTTCCTGTTAATTCTCAAGTTTAGAGAATTAACTATATATACAGTTTTGGATTCTCTCTTTTCTTGAAAAAAATAGCATATTTTGCAGTGTCACTTTTCCATCCTGTGTGGTGACACTTGGCTAGAGTTCACAAAGGCTGTCCTTTAGCTGAGGCATGGACTCTATGGCTACCGTATTTCTGCTTGGCTACCTCTTACTCCCTCACATTCTTTCATGGCCTCTGTTGGAATTTCAGTTTGTTTTTTTTATTTTTTTATTAAAATATTTTAAAATTTACATCTACTTGCCATCAATTGTAATCCCCATGTATTCCCCATCACCATCTCACCAGTGCACCATCACCTCAGTCCCTCGTGCTCCCATCTTCCCTCCACCCTCCCCCGCCCCTCGGAATTTCAGTGTGTAAGTCTTGGCATATGGTATTTCCTCTGTTGGAATTTCAGTGTGTAAGTCTTGGCATATGATATTTCCAGGGAGACAGAGACTCCGTTTGAGAGTCAAAGTATTTGCTTCTACCCATCAGCACAGATCTTCATATTGCCGCATGTGCCTTGGGTGCTGACCTGATTTTAAGGGACAGATGTAAAGCCTAGAAGGGGGAAGGAGAAAGCAGAGATGCTCCTCTAATGGTGTACGATTTAAAGCACCACACAATTTACAAGAGTTATCTCAGCTGAAGATTAAAAGCTGGTATGGCATCCATACCAGTTTTCTCAGTCCTCCTAGCCTTGGAATATACAAAGATGAGGGATATGCTGTTAGGATTGAAACAGTATGTGGACTGATACATAATAAAACTTATTTGAAACATAGTAAACTTATTTGTTTTTTTTGTTTTTTGTTTTACCACTTTATTTTTTCTTTCTTTTTTTTATTAAAATATTTTAAAATTTACATATACTTGCCATTAATTGTAATCCCCATGTATTCCCCATAGTAAACTTATTTGAAAACATAGAATTATATATCTGTAATGAATGATAGAGATCATGAATCTTTAATACCTAAGCTTAATTCTCATATTTCTGGATAACGACCCTAAGAATTTTTTTATCCCTTCAATGAATCATCTTTGTTGTCCCCACCCCCTTCTTTCTTCTTCAGGGGGTTCAGATTCCAGGATTTGGAACTTTTACTTTGATGAGACAAAAGCTTGAAGTAGGGAACAAGCTTATTGTAATTCAGAGACCCATGTTCATTTTGGCAGAGAAGTTAATACAGAAGCATGGACTCAAACAGAACAAAGTATTTATTCCTGGTAAAAAATTTAAATATTTATGCCATTTCTAAAAGGTTGACTGGCATGGAAATGAAAGTGAAAGAGCAAGACTTGGCAAATTGCTACTTTATTGACTTCTGGTTTGAGGGGCTCACTTTTCACCTGGCACCTTTGGCGGAGTGAGGGGCCACAACAGAAAAATAGCAACCAGATTTCCAGTAGGTCATTTTAAACATCAGTAATTAACAGGCGTGAAAAGGCCTGATGCAAATTTATGTAAATGTCACATCATAGAGTTGTATGTACTTTATTCTTATTTCAGACCCTAAGAAATCATAAAAAGCAAATAAATAGGGTGGTCTCTGGTTGAGAGAATTGCAGTCAGTATTAACTATGGAAAAGATTACAAACCAGTGTTTTTATTACTTAACCTGAAATGATAAAAATTTTAAAAATTAGGCTAATAAGTCCAAAAAAGCTTATTTTCATTTGTAGACATTTCTAATTACTTAAGAATAGTATGATGCCTGGAGGAGAGAGTTAAATCTCACTGCAGCATGTCCTGAAAAATAATGGTCTGAAAACATCAGAAAACCCACTGATGACGAAAGTTAATTACTTTGTCTCTAGGAGAAAATCAAAAGCTCATGTGCCATATTGTTTAGAAGTTAATTGTTCTAACTTTAAACAAAGAGCATGATACTTTTAGAGAAAATTATCCAGATTAATATTTATTAATAACTAATTATGGTAGTTGTTGGAATAATGTTACATTGGATACAATTAAAAGCTTCACATGGTTAGTTCTATTTTTGAGGATAAAGCAACAGTTAGATAATTCTTTGTATTTGATATGTCCACTTCCTCTTCCCAACTCCAATTGTGTTTTTCTCCTCTAGGTGATATTCCAGTTGTTCCACTTAATTTTGTCATGATATCCCTGGAGAGTCCATTTAACAGGGATACAGTGGAAGGATGTGTGAAGGAGACGTTGCTTTTTTTATCACGATCCATTTCCATCAAACAACATGTGCAGTTTGTATTCAAAGGAATTGGGGTCCTTGTGATCAAAGATGACAAAGTGAAGATGAGATTTTTTAAGGACTTCCTTTGTACAATGGATGGAAGTGGGGCATTGGTGAACATTCTAGCAAATGTAAATTGTTTTCCTTCTATCCCTCTCTCAATTTTAGCTCTGAATCATCTTGTAAATGTGTTATCATTAAGGGAAATTCAGGTTGACATATTTTAAATGGCAGTTACCCCAAGTGCAAAGAGATGCTCTGACAGAAAAGGTTAAAAGGACAAAGGTTCTTTAGGTTTTTAATAAATACCAACTGAAAAAAAAATAGCCATGATTTCATTCTGAATGTTTTATAGAGTTTGAAGTTCTCATGTGTATATTATTTTATTTGAATTCCAAAGCATTATAAAAGCAGCATTATCATCATCCTGCTTTTACAAATGAGAAAAATGGGGGCTCAGTGAGGTTATGTGGAAAGCCTGAAGTCAGGGTGCTAGTAAGTGGTAAAACTGGAATTCAAGCCTAGACTTTCCAATCTCTTTTTTGATGTTTATAATTTTTTTTTTAGGAAAATGGAAGTCCCCCAATAAAATCTAATTCAAGTCAATGATAAAACCTAATTCAAGTCCAGGAAATGTTATCTTTAGCTTTTAATTTGCCATGTTGGAGAAGAAATTTCATATAGACCCATTATTATTGACCCTTGTAGCTGGTGCTAAGTTGGCTAGAGCAAGTTTAAGTAAGCAATGAAACAGTCAACCCACCTGACCAACTAAATCCATAATGTGCCTTAATTAGGCACTTTGTATTAGAACATACAAAGCTATTCTACGAATTGACTATATTATCAGGAAATATTATATAATTCTGCGTTACATAGAACAAAGCCTTACTTTTCAAGGAAAGACAGTGAAGTTCAATGCATGCAAGGATTATAAACATGGTCTAGTTCCACACTAATTTCTGCTTTTTTCATGCAGTGCTGGGATGGGGGCTTAGGAGATGGAGTTGTGCAGAATGTAAGCTCTAGTGTTTTTTTCCTAACCTGGCCTCACACAGAAGACCAAAGCAGATAGAGAGCTTCTGTATATATCACGAAGCTGCAGACACAGAGGCACCAAGCACACGGGCGTGCTAAAAGGCCAGATAAGACTGACTACAGAAAACCTTTTCAACTATCTGAATCTACTTAATTATGGAAACTTAGGTTAATCCAACATGCATTAGCATCTATAGAACACATTTTGGGGAAGCTGCTGCCAAGTAGTGGGAGTGATTGTTTCCTCCCCAAATGTCCCTGTGTTTGAACTTGAGTGCTGTCCTGTGGAATAGTCCTCTTGAGAAGGTGTGTGCTTATTTCAGTGCTGATGCTTTTGCTCAAAATATCTTTAAAATCTCTTTTGGGAATTCCCTTCAAATCTTTCTGTAAGACATATCTTAATCCCTAAATAATAATTTTATGTATCTGTATTAGTATATAATAATTTGATTGTTATTTGCTGTTATGATGATTATAGTTGCTCATTTGTTGAGTGCTTATGATGTTCTGGCCACTTTCTAAAAGCATCTCATAAAAATCCCTTAAACTGGATCCTATTATTATTTCATATACATAAGGTCAAGAGCTACATAGTCGTTAGCAGTTTGGGGGATTGACCATGATTCCACTGGACTCCAAAGTCCTTCTCTTAACTGTCCATTCTATAGTCTTATTTGGGTCAAAAGTGGGATTGGCCAGTTTGCTCATTTTCCTGGTAGTTATCAAGAGGTTCACTCTTAAAGATGTTTAAAAGAAGTCATGAACTCTGAAGACAATTTCCAAAAAGGAAATGGTTTGAGAAAAAGCAGCATCGATGAAATTGCTAGGTGACTACTCAGGATGATTATTTTGATAAGTCAGATCATTATTCATTGAATTTTAAACTCTGGACTTTAAGCACTAATTAAAAAAAAAAAAGTTATGAGAGTAACTTGATAGCTTTGCCTCTGAGATAGCCAGTACTTTGATTAGTCTTTGTCCCAGACCACACTCAGGTTAACCCTTCTCTCTCTGGCCTCCAGAGACCTGGCACTGTGGACTCGGTGTTATCTAATGAAGAGGACATCAGGAGGCATCCCAATAGTGCGCTGGCATTTCCAAGGTTAGAGCTTTGCTGCACAGCCTCTTCCAGCACCAGCAATCCTTGCTGGGCTTTTGGTCTAATTGTGTAGTGTACTTCAAACTTTATTTTTTTTTAAACACACTTGTGTACGTGC
Source organism: Galemys pyrenaicus (assembly GCA_019455555.1). Lineage (NCBI taxonomy): Eukaryota > Metazoa > Chordata > Mammalia > Eulipotyphla > Talpidae > Galemys > Galemys pyrenaicus. The sequence continues at coordinate 3,374,101 of JAGFMF010011725.1, forward strand.
GTGCGCACACACGTGATGCAGGTTGAGGGCGTGGGGTGGCGGGGAGAGAATATAGGCGGGATAAACATGTTAAACTAAGAATGCTTAATAAAAGCCAGGAGACAGGATTTATTTCCAGCAAAAAACAAAAGGAATTGAAGATATTCCTTCTCTTATCTCCTTGGAAACTGACATATTCTAATATTACTTCCCATCAACTTTGTCCCTGTAAATTTAATAAAATTCTTTCATCTGCTGGGCTTTCACCTACTTTACACCACTTCCTCTGAACTAGCTGCTTCCTTTTTCTTCAGTCTAGCCTACCTTCTGTCTTAAGATCTGATTTTTACCACTGAAAGACAAGTTAAAATAAGGGAACAGATTTACCTCAAGAGTACATTGCAGGGCCTCCCTGGTGGCGCAGTGGGTTAAGCAACGCACTATGAAGCAAACAGCAGCCACTGCAGCACCAGTTCGATCCCTGCTGCCGGCCAGGGAGGGGATCCACATGGCGCAGCAGACCTCTCCTGCTGTGCCCGCTGCTCCCCTCAGCAGTGTACTTCCGTTGATCTGCCTGTTCTGCTCCCCGCTCTCTGTGGTGAATCCTCTCACCCCCACCCTCTGGCCTGTACCCCAGTGCTTGTATGCATAAATAAATAAATCTTTAAAAAAAAAAAAAAGAGTACATTGCATGTTGGAGTCTCCCTGATGGTGCAGCGGATTGCGCGCCACACTGTGGAGCATCCAAAGAACAGCAGCATGAGTTCGATCGCCAACCAGGGAAGGGGCCCACATGGCGCAGCAGACCTCTCCTGCCTTGCAGGCTGTAACCCTCAGCAGTGTATTTCAGTGGATCTGCCTGTTCTGCTCCCTGCTCTGTCTCTGTATTATAAATATGTAGATTTACAATTTCAATAATTTTTAACAAGTGAAACAACATGATGTAAAACTAAGAGTGCTGGGATAAAAGTCAGGAGACAAGTTTTTTTTTTAAATTTTTTTTTTTTTATTTATGCATACAAGCACCGGGGTACAGGCCAGTGGTGTGGGGGGTGAGAGGATTCACCACAGACAGAGCGGGGAGCAGAACAGGCAGATCAACAGAAGTACACTGCTGAGGGGAGCAGCGGGCACAGCAGGAGAGGTCTGCCGCACCATGTGGGTGTCCCCCCCTGGCCGGCAGCAGGGATCGAACTGGTGCTGCAGTGGCTGTGGTTTCCTTCATAGTGCATTGCTTAACCCACTGCGCCAACAGGGGAGGCCCCAGGAGACAGGTTTTATTTCCAGTTTGGTCATAGCTCACTCATTGTGTGATCATGTTCTTAATCTAGTTGCGCACCACTATGATGAATTTCATGTGGAGAAAGTTTGGGGAGTAACAACAGATACTCTACTGTTTTGTCATGTGTCTTGAATCTGTAACAACCTTTTGTATTTGTTGATTTGTAACAAGACTTTTCTGGAAGGACTGTATGACACATACCTCAGCAAAGATGTAACTACGTCTTAGAGATTAGTTGGTCCAGTCCCCTCGTTCTGCAAAAGAAATGTTCACACTTCTGTGTCACCGAGCCACAACTAAAACCATGGCTCCTGACTGTTTCAGTGTTCTTTCCACTGCACGATGTTGCCTCATTAATTTAAAATATATCAATGAATTAAAAATAATTCTATTTTGCTCATATTTTAAAAGGCAATTTGTGGTTGTTTTCTTAGATATATTTTGGTTTATACATTATAGGGGTGAACAGTTGCCATCAGTCAAGGAACAGAGAGGGGAGCTCATGTTAGAGGGCCTAGAAATGTACATGAGTTCTCACATACTCAAAACAATTGTGTTTAGTTTGGCCCTTGAATTTCCTGGAAGTACCCATCACTCTCAAATCTAACTCAGAAATCCATACCTGAGAACAAAGATCTACAGCTGCACACACAAACTAAACAACCACCTCCCCCCATAGTACCATTGCAAGTCCCTCATTTTTGTCTGGGAAGTAGATGGCGAAGAAGGGAGAAAGACTGAAGAGGGTGATGGTTATTTCTGGACTTACTCTGTCTACCCAGTTATGAATCCTGGTCTTCAAGCTATCTAACAACCATTTTTCACTGTATCACCACTGTGGTACTTGGTTATAGTAATAGAAAAGACAGACAAATTCAACTGAAACCAAAACCAGGAACTTATTATATCCAGGCCTCCAGAGCAGTGTCTCTATATATGAACTGCCTTTGAGACCTTATCATAGTCTTGGTTGGTCCCCTGATTTATCCTCAAAGAGAATGATTTCCTGATTTTTATTCAGTAAATCAAAAGACTTTGCCCCCTTGAGAGAAGGGGCTTATTTTATCATCAGTGAGTTGGCTGGATTACTTGTCAGAATTGACAGTTTATAATCACCCATTCAAGTCCAATGTAGTGAACAGACATCTCTGTTTATTCCTAGGATTGAGTTCAAGGAGCTGGAGAACAAACCTCTTATGGAGACCATTATAGAAGAAGGTGAGGAGAATAGACAAAGAAAATCCAAGTTAAAAGACAAGTCAAATAAAGGTGGCATCAGAGGTAGGCTGATGGTTTCTAGGTATACTCTGTCACTCTTTACTGCTTATGAGTCTAACCATATTACTTAGCAACTCCTATGTCCAAAGTGAATATAGTTTAAGATTATCAATAATCACTGTATCCTCTTAAGAAACACCTGCTATTCCTATAATCTTGTATCTCACCTTAATCAGTTTATAACTCTTGGGCTCTTAGATTATGATCTCTTTGCTGGCTCATTACTTAAAGGGGTCAAAACTCAGGCCCCTGGGCCCAGGCAGGTAATATAAATGTGTAAAGCAAAGTGGATATAATGTAATAGAGAGGCATGTTAGCATAAATAATAATTTTTATGAAAAATAAGAAGTGGTAGTTTACATTTTTGATCTGACTTAATAGAAGATAATTGGATTCTCATGTCTCTTCATTTAATCTGCTGAAATGTGTTTTGGTTGAAGCATTTTCAAAAATGTGTTTTGGTTGAAGCGTTTTCAAAAATGTTGAAAGGACCCTTGGGATCCCAAGGAGTTTCTAGACTACCTGTTGAGGACTTTTTCTTTAGCAGATTGTTGACTTGTGGAAATATGGATGAAGTGATATATAATTTTTGGATTTTTCAAGACAACCCCAAATCCTGACTTATGAGAAATATGATTGTTAAATGTTGACGACTAATTGATGTCAAAGCAAAGCATGCTGATTGGGCCAAATGAAAAATTATCAGTGGGTAAACACTGGCTTGTGTATTCTGGTTTTGCATTATGTAGATGCTACAAGATCACATGTATACTGTTAGCCTAGTATTCACATGTTTTTATTTCTTTAGCCTCATCCATCACTATTTCCTATAGATTCCTACTTTTAGCAAAAGTTGTCTACTCCTTTTCTTTTAACATGCTTTGTCCGTTTCTGTTTTCATGCTTTTCTTCACTGTTTCTTTCACCTAGAATGCCCTTCTTTTTCTAACAGTCTCAGTCCTGCTCACCTCTGACAACCATTTTGACATCTCATTTCCTCCATGACATCTCATTTCCTTTTATTTCCTCATTTCCTTCTCTTGTCACTGGATATGAAGTGGTTTCTTGGAAATTGCCAGATCCTGAAAGGTCACATTGTTGATTTGGGATTTAGACATTTTACAGCATTCTTGAGTTGCACTTTATGCAAGGCACTTAGCACTGTTGACACGTAGTAAAACCTCCTTTATGTTTTATGCTTGTATCTTTCTTTCCACTCCAATTCTATTGGTATAAAGGTATAAAAGATAAAGGTATAAAGTCTTAACTTATTTGTATTTTCTGAAGTGTGTGGTAAATTGTACAGTAATATATTTTTTTTAAAAACCATAGTAGGACAGTGGACAACATTTTAAAGTTAAAAATTGTAACTTATGTGAAAACTTTCCTTGGTAAAATTGAATCTACAAAATCTGTGTTAAGTACAAACCACCCATTTAAAGTTGAAAAGAAACTCATTTTCATTCATTCTACAGAGATCTTTTCACCGAAGAAACCTGGGGATAGATCAGTCCTCTCTCCTTCCAGAATGTTGGGTGTAAACTCACAGAACAAAGCAAAGCAGAGTGAGAAGTTAATGAACCCTGAGTGGTGAGGCTTTGGCATTTTTCCTATTGTACTTTACTAAACAGATTTTTGAGTAATATCTTGATGCAGGGAATTTAAATGGGTTCATTCATCCCATATTCTTGACTAGGTTTTATGTGCTAGATGATGGGGATAATAGAGATAATCAGGCCACACCATCTAGGGGAATAGCCAGGCAAACAGAATGATAAATTGAAGTTTGGTCGGATAAATGCTATCATAGAGTGGAAACAAAACAGACAGAGGAGGAAACATCTAACTTTACATGGGATATAGCCAAACTTCCATTGTTTTCTGAGAACATAGAATATTATAATGTTTGACTGTTTAGAGCGGTTTGATATTTAGAGCAAAAATACTTCAAAATTAGGAAAAAAGAAAAATTTTGACTTTCAAAAAATAGGAAAGCAGTTTTGCTTAACATTACTGGCTCTCAAACCTTCCTTGAGTGAATGAATCACAATTTAAAATAGCTACGTCTTTTTGTTATGTGTCAAAGATTTCTATTTTTTCCTTTTCCTTTGAGGCATCAAATTTCCCCTTTTAGACCGAGGCGATGGTGCACGGGTGAAATGGTGGTGGGAACTCCCTGGGGACTACAAATGATGTCAAATAAATCTAATAAAAAAACCAAAACAACAAATTTCCCCTGTTAGCTCATCAAGAGTCACCCAAATTCAAGTACTTGTTGAACTCTTACTTTATGCTTTCCATGTGCTGTCAATCTTCAGTTTATTAATGTATTATGTATCAACTCTTGTGTACTAGAGTCACTTATCCAAAATATTTGTTTTGGATAATCCCACTGTTTTAAAGCTAATTGAGAATTAAATGTTTAGTATTTTGGAATTTAGCTCAGTCAAGCAAATGTCAGACACCAATGTGTGCTACCACTAATCTAGATGCTGAAATTAACAGAGCTATAAGATATATAAAAGACAGATAAACCTTCTTTCATCAGACTTAGTCTTTTAGGAAGACACTAAAGAAAAATATGAACATGAAAAAGACACGAAAGTAAGTAGAGGCTGCAAAGAGGATAGAGTAATTGTTAAGGATTATTAGTTTCCAAAGAAGTTGACCAAAAAAATGTATATTTTTTGGTGTATACTTATTACAAAAGTAATACATGTTTATCACAGAAATTTTGAAAAAAAGAGAACAATAAGAGATATAAAAAAATCATTGATAACCTCACTAAAGAGAGGAAACTTTGTGTTAGCATTATATTGTATATTCTTCATTTGAAACCCCTGGACTGATGCTGAAGAAATAATGCACATGATAAAATAAAAATACAGTGGCCACAAAGAGGGGGCAGTAATTATTTAAAAATTATTAAAAAAGTTTTCCTAGCATTTACAAAACATGTGTTTATGTTTATATTTCAACCATAAGCACATATTAAATATTGTATCTTACAAAGCTTTGTTATATTTAACAGTAAGCGGTGAAAATCTCTCTATGGCTTTAAATATTCCAAAACATTAACCAATGATTGCACGTTACCTTACTGATTAAACTTTTTATTTAACCACTACCCCGTTTTATATTTGTATTTTAGTTATTTTATAAATAATATTACTATAATATAATATTATAATATAAAATAATAATAAATAAATATTATTACACATAATTCTTTGCACCCACCTGCATATTTCGTAGGACAAAAACCTTTAAGTAAAATTTCAGAGGTAAGTGATGCCCAATTTTCATGTCTTTGATACACATTATCAGTTATTTTTGGAATGTTATATCAAATTCTCTTAGTGACAGAAGGCCTGCTGTCTTCTCTACAACTGTTAAAAGTGGACACTGTATCCTCTATTGGCTCCCAGTTCTTACCAAGTGTCAAACCAAAATTATTATTATGGTCTGCAAGAGCCTGCCTGGTCACTTATTTCTCTTCTAGTTTTACTCATTAATTCCTCTCCAGGTAATCACTCTGAACATGGGCAATTCCTCCCACCTCCTCCTACCCCCTTTAAGGATTTTGCTCATTTGCTGTCATTCATGCTGCCTGGAAAGCCTTTTCCATCAGGTATCTCCATTGTTCTAACCTCACTTTCTTCAGGTATTTACTCAAAGGTCACCTTCTTAAGATTGAGAACTTCCCTGGCCATTCCTTTTATGGTTTAATGCTTTGTCCCTCCAGCATTGCTTGGTTCTTATCATCATGATGCAAGTATAAATTCACTAGCTTGTTTTATTGATTGTCCCCATTAGAATGATAATTCCACAAGGACAGGAATTTTGTCTGTGTTTGTGTTTTGTTCCTCACTGCATTGCCCATGTCTAGAATACACAATTAACACTCAATACATTTTTGTAGAATGAAGAAATTTTATCCCCATTTCACAGAATTGATAACTGACTGCCAGATTACTCAGATTGTCTAATCCACTCAGCCTATAAGCAAAAAACCTGGAATTCAAACCCAGGTTTATCTGAACAAAGCATAAATTCTTAACCTCTGTGCATACAGATGTTCTGAAGAAAACAACTGAAATATTTCTCTCATATTTGTACTTGCCCCTAACTTGCCATTGCTGTACAGGTTCGACTATGTTAAACATTAATTAATGTTTCTATAGTTTATCACCTTCAGGTTGTCCAAAAAATGACAATGAAATGAAGCCTAAGACTTCTCCAGACCCTGGTTGCCATGGTCATAACAAAGCTGGACAGGTACAGTGTCTTCAAACAAACAAAAAAATTCAATTAGGATCTTTTCCTGACTTTCGTTTCTCAAAGATAGTTGTGGGAATCACTCTTCCTTGATCATAATGTATGTGTATAACGCAAGTACTCAGGACCCCAAACTGAACTGTGATAAATCTAGCCAAGATCTATTAGTTAGAAATAGGATTGGGAAGTCTCTGATTTTCAGTTGTTCTAGACACTCTGACTCAGAGTTTACTACATACTTTTGAATATTGTGGGAGCCCCCTCTGCAAATCTCATTTTGCTAATTGTTATAATGCATCATTTTATAAATATGATTCTTGATATACCTAGTATTTAAAGCACTTGTGAAGGGGACAGAAAGCAAAAAAATATATATAAAGTAAAAATTAATTTATCCTAAAATTTTATGGATTAGGAACTGTGTTATGTGTGTTTGCAACGAGCACAGCGGAATTCCCCATTGTACTACAATGAGGAGAGGAGACGGAGAGAGATAGAAGATGAACAGATTATACAGCAGTACCAAATATGGAAGGACCAAGAGGCTATCTTCAAACAGCAGGTATTCAACACCTCAATTTAAGGGTATTTAACATGGGACAATAGAACATGATCAGCAAATGCCGTTTAGACTTTCGATATATGTCTGCTCTGTAACTTATGTAACCATGTTCTTAGTACTGAACTAAAACTTACATTGTGTCCAAGTATTTACTACTGATGAGTAACACTGGCATGAATATCATGCAGCTGAATGTTTGCCAATGTCATTGATGGTTCTCCCCATGTGGAATGAGTCAGAAAGTGGAATGAATGGATTTATATGTCTTTATTTTTTATTTTGGATAAATTATAATTTTGGTCAAAGAATTTCCTTTAAATTCATTACTTATTTCAAGCAAATTAAGACAGAATGACACATTTTCATTTACGCTGTCCAGATTGCTATGCTCTCCAATAACTGACCTCACTGTCATTTCCTGCATCCACAATATCATATTTAACTATTTCTGTAAATTTCTACTCCTTATGATCCCCATGGAGGTCCTGGTGCTTAAAGCCCAAGATTAGGAAATAAAACACATCCCTTAACCCACTTATAAAATTGTAAATACATGCCCTCCAAAGGGCAGGTTTCTACTTGGGTAGATTATTTTAATGTAATATAATTAATATTTTAAAGGTTCAATTTCAGTATGTGTTTTTTCATTTTTGCAAAGATGAAAAATCTGGCTATTAGAGAACAGAATCAAAAAAATGCTGCCTATAATCTTGGAGTTGCTGAAGCTATGAGAATGCACAAGAATGAGAAACCTGAATTTTATGTAAGTGTTTTCAAATTTTTTTATTGCTAGTATTTGTATTTGTGTTTGTATTATAGTTTGTGCTTTTTTTTCTGAGTGCAATATAATTTTTTTTTAGTATGGTAACATTGGTTGACAGCATTGTATGTGATTTAGGGAAATAGGTCATAACTCTTCACATGAATATCATCACACCACACCCACCACCAAAGCACCCATAATTCTCCACCATAGACCACTGGCTTCCTATCCTGTAACTCCCTCCTGTCTTCTGCAAAATATGAATTCTGCAGTCATATTTCTAAGGTTTTGTCTGTTCCTTTATATTCCACAGATGAATGAAACCATCCAGTATTTGTCTTATTTGTTCTCATTTACTTCACTTAGCATAATCTCCTCCCGTTCCATCCATGTTGCAAATGGCAAGATTCATCTCTTTATAGCTGAGTGTATTCTGTCATGTATATATACCACGTCTTCTTATTCCAGTCAACTGTTTTTGGGCATGAAGGTTGTTTTCATAATGTGGCTATTGCAGATAGTGCTGCAATGAGCAAAGGAGTGTAATAGTGCCTCGTATTAGTGTTTTTGCATTCTTTGCATAAATACCAAGAGCAGAACTTCTGGATCATAAGGCGTATCTATTTTTAATATTTTGAAGAATATTGATATTGTTTTCCAAAGGAGTAAAACAGTCTACATTCCCACCAACAGTGTAGAAGCGTTCCCTTTTCTCTGTACCCTTGCAAGTATCTGTTGTTTTTTTACTATGGGCTAATTGAATAGAAGTGAGGGTGACATCTCATTGTGGATTTAATTTGCATTTCTCTAATGATAAATGATGTTGGAAATTTTTTCATGCACCTGTTGTCCATGTAGGTCTTTGGAAAAGTGCCTATTTAGCTCTCGTGCCCCTTTTTAATTGGGGTATTTGTTGTTTTTATTGAGTTGGATGTGTTCTTTGTGCAAAAATTTGAAAAGGCTTACATAAAATTCATCCAACTTGGCTACTACCCTTTGTTAGATACAAATGCGAAAATATTTTCTCCCATTTGGTAGGATATATTTTCAGTTTAATGATAGTTTATTTCATTGTGAAGGAACCCTTTTGTTTCACACAGTCCCTTATGTTTATTTTGCTTTTGTTTTCCTTGCTGTTGGACTCACTTTACCAGAGATATCACTGAAGTCAGTGTTGTGTAGTGTTTGCATTTTGCTTTCTTCTATGTATTTTATGTCCACTTTGACATAAGTTTTGTGTATGGAGTGAGAGAGTGGTATAGTTTTATATATATACATATATATAACTTATTATATATGTAAATATATATATATGCAGTATGACTGTGATATTCTGACATCATTTCTTGAAGAAACTTTCTTTTCTCTATGTATACTCTTGGCTCCTGTCCATATGCATATATTATTTTTAAGGTCTCTAGTCTACTCATTGATTGATGTATCATTTTATTTTAATATGATGGTGTTTTTATTACCATAGCTTTGAAGCATAATTTGAGGTCTGGGAGTATTATGTTTTTTTTTTTTTCCTTTTAAAAGATTGTTTTGGTTGTTTGGGGTCTTTTGTGGTTCTATACCTATTTCAGTAGTGTTTGCTGTATTTCTTTGAAAAATGCCATTGAAACTTTGATAGAGATTGCTTTGAATAAGATGGTCATTTTAATATTAATTCTTCCAATCCATGAGTAAGGAATATCTGTTTTCTTGTCTTCTATTTCTTTTAAAAATGGCATAATTTTCATTGAGTAGGTCTTTCTACAAGCTTTTTTTTTTTTTTAAAGATTTATTTATTTATGCATACAAGCACTGGGGTACAGGCCAGAGGTGTGGGGGGGGGTGAGAGGATTCACCACAGAGAGC
>JAGFMF010011725.1:3388530-3410265 GCA_019455555.1 Galemys pyrenaicus
CTCTCTGGCCGGCAGCAGGGATCGAACTCGTGCTGCAGTGGTTGCGGTTTGCTTCATAGTGCGTTGCTTAACCCACTGCGCCACCAGGGAGGCCCTCTGTACAGTAGAACTTCTTAAAAGAGTTGCCTATACTAGGGCACTCTCCATTTAAAACATAATGCAAACCACAGACGTGCTATTGTGGTCAAGTAAACCCAGATATGAAACTTGGTTCCTTTTCTTATCTTGCACTAAACCCACATTTTTCAAAGAATTGTACACATTGTAAGCTATATTGATGAATGGTGGCATGACCATGGTGTTTAGATGGTAGGGTAGGCAGAGGACTTTATACCATATCAAGCAAATATTTTTAAATTCAAACAGCAAATATGACGTTTCTTAAAATGCCTGATTAGTCACCCTGTCACCCCTCTAAAGTAAATTTTAAAATTAATTAATTTTTTAAAAATTTATTTATTTATGCATACAAGAGCTGCGGCACAGGCCAGAGTTGTGGGAGGTGAGAGGATTCACCAGACAGAGTGGAGAGCAGAACAGGCAGACTGACCGAAACACACTGCCAAGGGCAGCACGGGCACAGCAGGAGAGGTCTGCCACACCATGTGGGTCCCCCCCCTGGCCGGCAGCAGGGATTGAACTCGTGCTGCAGTGGCTGTGGTCTGCCTCATAGTGCGTTGCTTAACCCGCTGCGCCACCAGGGAGGCCTGCTAAAATTAATTAATTTTTAATTGAGGTAATTAAAATTATTTGGATACCCCCATAAGGTATTACCACCATAGTACACCCACTGCCAAATCACGCATAGTCCACCACCATAGCCCATTGTGCTCCCTTCCCTGTTTGTTCTTACCCTCCCCCACTAAGTACTTCAGTTCTGTAGTCGGTTACTAGGGTTAGTTTTTAAGCTTCTCTTCATCTGATTATTTGTTTAGTTACTTTATATTTCACAGGTGAATTTGAGCCTTGAAACTTTGAGCCTTGAAATACTTTAGCTCCTTCTCACTTTTCCACCTACCATAGCTCCTGCTCTCTCTCCTCCACTTGACAGAGAATGCCAGTTTTTTCTTTGATGTTCACCAATTCTCAGATCCTTGACTAGTCAAAACATTAAAGTACTCAAAAGTTCCAAAAGGACTTCCTCTGTTCAAAGGAATCTTCTTTTTAGAAGGCAATTGTGCTTCAAAACAACAAAACCCCTGCTTATTAAAATTTTATAATGGATCAGTGAAAAGATTAGAGTCTGTAAAAAATATAGTGGTTACCAGAAAGGGTGTGGGAAGATGGAAGCGAAGGGAGGTAATGTGATAGTGTATTGGCATTGGAACCGTGGTGGGTAAGTGAAACATGTACACATGTCAAGGTGTGAGTGTTGTACTCCCCAAATTATAAAGTTATGTTAAAATGAATGGCAAATCAATAAAATTTGATTAAAAAGCTATGAAGGAGCCTTCCTGGTGGTGCAAGGGATTAAGCACTGCACTATGAAGCTATCCATAGCCACTGCAGCACAAGTTTGAGCCCTGGCCAGGGAGGGGACCCACATGGCACAGCAGACCTCTCCTGCCTGGAACGCTGCTCCCCTCAGCAGTGTATTTCAGTCGATCTGCCTGTTCTGCTCCCCACTCTGTCTCTGGTGAATCCTCTCACCCCCCACACCTCTGGCCCATACCCCAGTTCTTGTGTGCATACATAAATTACAGCTGAATCAGTGTTTGTTAGACGAACGTGTCCATGCTATTTTATGAAGTGGGAATTGGCACATTACTGATTTTTGTCAGGTGGGTCCTGATACCTACCAGTAAACAATCTTTCAGGGCAGGTTTAAGCAACAAGTCATATTTAGTCAACTCCCTTTCAGACTTTGATAAGAACTGATAGAAAGAGTTTCAGCATGTCAAAAAATAGAAACATATAACTGATTTTAAGCAGGCTTAAGGTGATTGACAGCAGTAGTGACTATGTGTGCGTAGACTAGAAAAAGGAAAACATCAAAAATATAGGGACATTGTAATTAAAGAGTATTACAATAGTACAGTCACTTCTTTGATGTCATGACCTTTACCTTCTTCTTCACACTGTTAGATATATTCTCTAGCCTGTCACTTCTGTTTCTTCCCTCTTTTTAGCCATTCATTTGTATGCCAGTCTCCTCCTACAAAATGTCTACAGCAATTAGCATGCTGATTACTGCCATCTAAGAAGATGCAACAAAAGGAAGGAAACACAAATTAGAGGAAGTTCATTTGGAATAATTATTCAGAGGAGTTAAATTTGCCTCAAAGAATATTAATGAATTTAAAACCTGATTTTTGTTAATAAGGGAAAGGTTTCTATCTTAACTTAAACCAGGATTGAAGATGAACGGTTCTAGACCCATAAAATATCTGAGAGATAGCAGTTCTGCTGTTTATACAGTGTTTGTGCCTTTTAGTATAGTTCATAGAGTAGAGAACAAAACAAAAAGAGGTTCTGTGTATTATGAAGTGAATGGGACTCCTAATGTTCACGCATACTCTTCTCAGGATATGAATTGATCAGGCTGTTCACTTCTTCCTAGGCACTTGGCAGATAGAAACGCTGAGCTGGAGCGGGTGAACAGAATTAACCAAAGTTTACAGAAGGACTGGGAGAAGAATGCGGAGATGAAGAGGCAGCGGGATCTGGAAGCAAAAGCTTTTGAGAGGTAATACCCAAGTTCTTTGTTTGCAGAGAAAATCCTTTCTGCTCCTTGTTTGGTTTCCTCTAACTAACCCTGGGATGGCAGGTAGGATTCAAGTGCTAACTCCAGCTGATTAGTACTGGTTACCTAGAGAACTTCATGGAGAAGAGAATTCTGGGTTTCGTGGAATATACTACTCTGAGTAATTAAAAATGCCTGTTATGGACATGCGATCAGAGAATATTGTGTCGTATGTTGTGTACTTAACACCTCTGTTCTAGTTTTTGCCTCTGCTTATGCTAGTTTTAGTTTCTCTTTTGGCACATGGGGAGTTTTGAAGAGAGGAGGGTGAGTTATTTTTCTTTGGAAAAACTAGCAGCAAGTAGGGAGAGTAATTTTCCATTTGAACGCACGCAAAGCTTATAGAATGAATGGTCTTTTTTAAGAGCAGAATGAAGGGGTTGTGAAGAAAAGATTGGCAAATGGAAAAGTGAGATGCCTGTTGGGGAGCCAACCAGGAATATCTTCCTTTAATGTGTTCTTATATTTTTCTACCTCCTTTCCCCAGATATCTTATTTACAATCTAGGATCAGAGAATCTAGTTATGGATTTGAAAATTAACAGTAACTTTGGAGAGGAAGCTAATCTTTTTGTCTTTTATTTGTAAGATAGGAAAAGTAAACACTTGTCTATGTTAGTTAACATAGGAGTTTTGGGGATCAAATAAAGACATAGGAAAGTGTTATACTTAAAACACTTTACAAATATGAATATTATTTTTAGATGATAAAAAATTACTGAAACAGAGCAAGTCTATATAATAAAAGTTATTAAAACCTGAATAGACCAAAAATATTTTAGAGTGCCAATTATCAACCATTTTTTATCATGATACAATTTCTTCTAGTGGATCTCAATTTGTAACTCCCCTTTCCTTCTACAAGATAAACAGGGCACTTCTTGTTTATCTTTCTAATGGGTAGGACCCATATTTTGTGACAGTGGAAGGAGGGATTATATGGAGAAGAGGTTTTTAGGAAAGGGGGTTGTTTCATAGGAAAAAGAAAGAGGGAGAGAAAGAAGAGTTGAGGCTTTTAAGTCATTTTCTCAGTGCCATGGGAAGTCAGGTAAAAGGCAGTAACATAGACAAGTAATTAATATCAGGTCGACTTTAGTTGGATTTAGGAACTTTGCATGACCAACAAGGAGATAAAAGATAGAACAGTTAACGACTTGAGTAATTTTACACGGGGAAGCAGACACATTACCTGAAGAGCTAGGTCAAATTACAGACATTGAATCAAGCAGACAGCAAGTAGGAAGAAGGAATTACTGGTGTTAAAAAAGAAAACAAAGAAAAGCAAAAACCGAGTTTACAAATATGCTGTTAGCATGATATCCCCTGCCCCATCACCAATTCAAGGCAGGGCAGGAAGCTCTTCCCCTGCCCACTTGGCCTTCTTCCTTTCAGGCTGCCTTTGATGATGCTTTCACAGAACTCTACCCATTAGAAGGGTAGGGGAACACTGGGCCATTCTGTGTAATTAAGCAAAACTGTTGAAGTGGAAAATCAGATACTGTTATTCTTTTTCTATTTTGGGAGGTTGTGCTTTCTGCTGCACACCCTTTTCTGCCTCTCCAGAGGGATTTTTCATTGCAAGTCTGCTCTTAACTGTCTGCTGGGATTTTAACTGTTAAAGCAGCAACTTGATAGCATGATTAGGCCTGATCAGGTCTTTCAGACCTGTTTCTCCAGAGCCTGACAGGTAGAGGTCCAGCAAACACAGAAGCTGCAGGGACACCTTTCACTGTGTGTGTGGCCTTGGAGAATGATGTCTCTGAGGGTTTGGATGGGTATGGTTGGGGAGGAGAGGTAGGGGTTGGGGTGTTGTGAAGATGCCATGTCAGGGCCTTTTACTTACGGGGGAATCTGGAGACACTGGAAGTATGGAAGCAGGAGATGCCAAGCTGTGGGGTGCTGGTAGTGACATGGAAGGGGAGAGACTGTGGTGGGAAGTCGCAGTGAGGTGGTAGATTCCCCAGATTCTAAGACCACGTTATACTTTTCTATTTCTCCCTCCTGCTGTTCCACTTTCCAAGCCAGCTCCCAAGAAAGGAGTAATGAAGGCCTTCTAAAGCCTGCTTTTTCTTCTTCTCCCAGGGCCTCTGATAAACTTTTCCTCCTGGATCAGTGCGAGCAGTACCAGCGCTGCAAGCAGTGCCAGAGGCGAACCTCCTACAGGGGTGAGAGCAACCTGTGGCCCCTGAACAAGTACCTGCAGGGTTCGCGTTTGTTTGTGTAAACCCCAAATCCCCCTGCATTTCCAGGGGCGATGGTTTTATATTTAAAATGTTAGTTGATGATCATGAAATGACGTATTTGTAACTTAGAGGAAAAAATTTTTTGTGTGGTTTTGGTGCTTGCAGGATCAGACTGTTTTTCAATCTTACTGTATTCACATGGTTCACCCGTCTGTCTTCCTTCGACCTCACAAACACCACTCTCATGCTCTCATGGGGGTTGGGCATGGGACCCAGCCTCACTGTGCAATGGGGTTGGGGTGGGGGTTTGCTGCTGACCTAGCCCTGCCACTCCTCTGTGACTTTTGTAAGAAACTCATCTTCATCTATAATGAAAAATGTTATAATAAATACTTTCCATGTGCCTAACAATGTGTAACAATGTAACAATTCTATTTATTTATTTATTATTAATGAAGCACCATTATTTTACATCCTTGTTAATTTAACAGTATAGAACTTTACCCCTCCGGTGTAGTCATCATAGCTTTCTCATCACCAGAGCACCTATAGTCCTCCACCATAGTCCCGTAATTCTTTTTTTTAAAAATTTTTTATTAATATAAAATATTTTTTAAAAATTTACATCTACTTGCCATCAGTTGTAATCCCCATGTATTCCCCATCACCATCTCACCAGTGCACCATCACCTCAGTCCCTCGCGCTCCCATCTTCCCTCAACCCTCCCCCTCCCCTCCCCACCAAGTGTCCCCTTTGTTGTCATCCATCCCCCTTCTTCCCCTCTCCTCTTGTATGTCTCAGTTCTACAGGCGGTTTTCAAGCATTGTTTTAAAGTTTGTCTTTTTCTGGCCCTTTGGTTTGTCTGTACTTCACATATGAGTGAAACCATCTGGTATTTATTTCTCTCTTTCTGGTTTATATCACATAGCATAATCCCTTCTAGCTCCATCCATGTTGCTGAACATGGCATGAATTTACCTTTTTTGATCACTGAGTAGTATTCCATTGTGTATATATACCACATCTTCTTGACCACTCATCTATTTTAATATACTTAGATTGTTTACATTTTTGGTTATTGTAAATAACACTGCTATAAACATAGTCTCAGCTCTGGACTCAGTCATTTATCAAGGAGACTTGGTTTCTTTTAATGGGGAAAGGTATTAATAAGCCATGATCTGAGCACTGTTTTTTTTTTTTTTTATTGGTATAGATGTTTCACTGCTTCAGGCCCTTTCTCTTCTCTCTAGATGAAGCTAGGAAATACATGCACACAAATACCTTTATATTTCTATTACTATATATTGAAAGGAGTTCATACCAGTCGAAACAATTCCAATACAACTGCAGTTAATTCTGTATTTCTCCCTTTCCATGTTTGTATCTACTGAATAAACTCTAAGAATCAGAGAGAAAACTGATTCCCATTATTACTTGTTAAATATTTAGGTAGTCTCTAACTACTACTGCTGTTCCCCCATGTATGTGTACACACACACACACACACACACATGTTTAGGCTCTGTCAGGCTGCTGCTACCTCATCTACCCTTATAGCCCTTATCTACCCTGGTAGCCCCCAGATGCCAACATCTGCATTCCCACTTCTTTAATAGACAACCTCAGTGTCATCCAGTGGGCAGAGTTAAAATAGAAATGAAAGAGAGGTGAAGGGTGGGTGGGGAAGGAAGAGAAGAGAAAGGAGGAAGAAATAGGGCTTTATTGTAATGGGTTATGCATAGGCTCAGAAACAAAACTTAGACATTTTAGAAAATTCTAAAAGCAATTAGAGAGGAAACCTGAAGACAAGAAAGTTCTTCAAAGAACATGTCAGTGTAGAATTGTATACCCAGAAAATTATTAGTAGTAAAAGCAAAATAAAAGGATTATAGAAAAAAGATGTAAAAACTATAAGAAATGCATTTTTCAACAGTAAGAAAATGAGTATTTTCAAGATTATATATCAAAGTTGAGCAAACACTGGAAGCTAAAATGACCTCCAAAAAATTCTTTTTGTTAAAGCAGAATAACCTTATAAGAAAAGTTGGAGATGCAAGAAAGAATATTGAACAAATAAATTGATGACATATTTGGAAAAATTTAAACACTGACTTTTGGAAATGTAATTTATGGGATAAAAATGCTTGACAAAATTAATAAAGGATGTTTAATCTCTTTAAGAGGTAAGAATGTGCTATTTTCCAAGCTGTTTAAATGTTAGAGAATGGAAAGTGGGACAAATATTTTTTAGAGGCTGTCTAGAGCCATAATCCCAACCCTGCCATTTACTAGCTGTGTGTCAAATAAAATTCTGTGCCAAGGTTTATTTAATCAGAACAATAGAAATAGGGTTGTTGTATTAAATGGATTTATTTAAATCCATTCATATTTAGAACAGTGTCCAATGCATAGTGACTACTAAGAAATTTCTACCAGTTATGAATTTCCAAAACAATAGAGGGATATTGGATTAATATGGATTAATCCAAAAGAAATCCAGAATAGAAAATAAAAAGCAGATATATACCAAATAGTACAAAATGAAATAAAAAAGAACAGATATAAATATAATACAAACTGCGTAGTGAAATAATATAATGTAATGCAGCATATCATATAATAATGTAAATAGGCTAATTTCTTCAGTTAAAAAAACTAGTGTGCCAGACTGAACTGAGAAAGTGAAAAAACACCTGGTAATGTTGGCTTCAAGTGTCATAGCTAAAACACCAAGCAGATGGAAAACCTGTTAGAGTCAACAAATCCATCCCTCCTTGCACTTGCTACTTTTACGCCACCCCATTGTCTCTTTTAAGCTGTTTATTTATTTATTTATATTTGACATCAATTGTGGTCCCCATGGATTTCCACCACCATTTCACCAGTGCACCATCACCTCAGTGCCTTTTGCTCTTTCTGCCCTCTATCCACTCCCTCTCTCCTCCCCACCAAGTACCCCCAATTTGTTCTTGTCTTTTTGTTTATGTTATTATTATTATTGTTATTATTCTTTTCCTTGGTCGCTTATTTGGTTGTCTTATATTCCTCCTAGAAGTGAAACCATCCAGTATTTTTCTTTTGTCTTCTGACTTATTTGGCTGAATATAATCCCTTCCAGCTCCATCCATGTTCCTATGAATGACTCTAGTTTCTTTTTTGATTGCTGAATAGTATTCCATCATGTGTATGAACCACATCTTCTTGATCCAATCATCTGTTTTTGGACATTTAGGTTGTTTCCAAGTCTTACCTATTGTAAATAGTGTTGCAATAAACATAGGGGTGCAGGTATTCTTTTGAATCAGTGTTTTTGTGTCTTTTGGGTATATTCATAGGAGTGGGATTGCTGGATCCTATGGACGTTCTATTCTTAGTAGTTTGAGGAACCGCCATACTGCTTTCCATAATGGTTGGACCAACTTGCATTCCCACCAGCAGTGTGGTAGAGTTCCTTTTTCTCCACATCCTCGCCAACATTTGTTGTTGCTAATTTTTTTGATGTGTGCATTCTCACTGGGGTGAGGTGGTATCTCATAGTGGTTTTGATTTCTATTTCTCTGATTACAAGAGAAGTTGAGCATTTTTTCATGTGGTTTGTTGGCCAATTGCATTTCCTTTTTGTAGAAATGTCTTTTTAGCTCTTTTGCCCATTTTTTGACTTGGTTGTTTTCTTTGTTTTGGTTTAGTTTGGCTAGCCCTTTGTGATCTTTGTAATAAGTCCCTTGTCAGTAGTGTTGAGTGCAAAGATTTTCTCCCAGTCAGTGGGGTATAGCTTTGTTTTGGTTAGTGTGTCTTTTGCTGTACAGAAGCTTTTAAGTTTGATGTATTCCCAGCTATTTATCTTTTCCTTCACTATCTTTGCTTTAGGTACTGTGTCTCTAAAGATGTTATTGATGTGTGTGTCACGTAGGGTTTTACCTACTTTTTCTTCTATATATTTTATGATTTCAGGTCTTATGTCTAATTCCTTAATTCATTTTGAGTTGATTTTTGTGCATGGTGAAAGCTTTCATTCTTTTGCATGTAGCAGTCCAGTTTGCCCAGCACCACTTATTGAACAAGCTGTCTTTATTCCATTGTATATTCTTTGCTCTTTTGTCAAAGATTAGTTGTTCATAAGCTTGTGGGTTTATTTCTTGGTATTCTATTCTATTGGTCTGCGTCTGTTTTTGTTCCAGTACCATGCAGTTTTTAGTATTGTTACTTTGTAGTATAGTTTGAAGTCTAGAAGTGTGATGCCTCCATTCCCCTTCTTTTTAGTCAGGAAAGCTTTGGCTATTGATTGGTGAGTTTAGACCATTTACATTTTTTTAAAATTTATTTATTTATGCATACAAGCACTGGGGTACAGTCCAGAAGTGTGGGGTGGTGAGAGAATCCACCAGAGAGAGCAGGATGCAGAACAGGTAGATTGACAGAAACACACTGCTGAGGGGAGCAGTGGGCGAGGCAGGAGAGGTCTGCTGCGCCCTGCTGCACCATGTGGGTCCCCACCCTGGCCGGCGGCAGGGATCGAACTTGTGCTGCAGTGGCTGCGGTTTGCTTCATAGTGTGTTGCTTAACCCACTGCGCCACCAGGGCAGGCCCTAGACCATTTACATTTAAGGTGACTGTTGAGGTCTGATGATTTGCCACTGCCATTTGTCTTTAAATTTGGTTTTATTTATTTCTCTGTTCAGTTTGTGTGTGTGTATTCTTTTTGAATTAGAAAGAGGGAATGCCCTCATTTATTGTAGTGAAGGTTTAGTGTTTGCAAACTCTTACAGCTTTTGTCTGTCTGCAAGGACCTTTATGTCTCCCTACTATCTGAGTCTCTTGCTGTGTATAGTTTTCTTAGCTGGTTGTATTTATCTTTAGTTACTGTGAATATGTCATTCCTTTCTCCCCTTGCTTGTTTGGTTGCTTCAAAATAGTCAAATATAAGCCTGAGGGGAATGTCTTAATAGGCCACTCACTTCCCCACCAGCCACCTTCAGTATTTTTTCTTTGTCTTGAACTTCTGGAAGTTTCATGACGATGTGTTTTGAATTTACATTAGGTGACCAAGTGTTCTTTTAGCTTTATGGACTCGTATATTTATTTCCCTTCCCAGGTTTGGTAAGATTTCCTCTATTATTTCTTTGAGTGTGATCTCTGTTCCCATATCTTTCCCTTTACTTGTGTAAAACACATATTGCCTTCCCTAATATTTCCTTTCCTTAATTTTTTTCCTTTGTAGTTCCTCCTCTCCTTTCACCTGGCTCTGTTATGCATCATCATCCTCCATGTTCTGACTTTATCTTCCATTTGATTTATTCTGTCACCGCAGTTTTCTCCAGAATTTTTCATTTTCTTTATTGCTCTTTACATATTCTGCATATCTCTTATATTATTATTTAAAGCTTCATTTGCTATATGTTTTTCATTAATTTTTATTTCTCAGTGCTTCATTTGTTTTCCAGTTTTCTTGAAGTTCTTTATCATGCTGGTTTTGAGCTCTGTCTGATAGGAGCATAAAGTCTTTTATGTTTTTGTGGTTAGATTCTGGGAAGGTTGTTTTCTTCTGGTGATAGCACATTCCCTTGAGTAGTCAAGATGCCTTGTGTTGTATCTTAACCCTGAAATCAGGGATGCCCTGATTTCAATTTCTTTAATTTGAAAAGTGACAGTAGCAGTAACTCAGACATTTGCAGTACTTCTATATTTCCAGCAGGTGGCACAGTGGAGTTTAAAAATGTTTATTTCTTTTTTTCTTCAGTTTTAAATGATTTTAGATGCTTAACTTTTCTGTACTTCTGTAGATTTGGAAACCAGATTTTTTCAGTTGCTGAGTTAGCTGTAGGGGAGGCATCTGGGGCATCCATAATCTATGCCAGTGGGGACAGTGAATTGGTTCTGATACCTTTCTTCTTTGGAGTTCCGTACACGTCTCTGCAGATTAGATCTTGTTAGTGAGTTCCACTACTAGTCTTGAGAGTGGCAGTACAGCCCAGAACACAGCTGCTATTACCTTAATTGGGGATATAGTCTACTGTAAACATCTCAGTTCCTCTGCATATATATCCCCTTGGTGGTTTGTGCCTCCACACTACTGAACTCTCCCTTCCCTGTATTGCTGGACATGTGACAGAGCCAGCCTGCCCACAACCTCCAGGCATTCCCTTCCATGCATATCTTGCTTCATAAGGCATGAATTTCTCTGATGCTCTTTTTACTGATCTCCGATGTCCAAAAGAGTTATAATTTCATGCCAAGTGACAGGATCCTCTGGGTGTAGCATTGGTGTGGGCTGAATATCAGATTATTCTCTAGCAGCAAAACAAGGAACCTCCTGTGATACCAACTCTGACCAAATCCCTCTCATTTCCTTTCTTAATATGGAGGTAAATTTGTGTTTGTTTTCTACCTCCTTATTGATCAATTTGCAATAGACGTCTTTCTTGTCTCAAAAACCCTGGTATCATCATCTCATCTATGCATATTGGGTAGAGAGTCCAACATAAGGAAGTTATAACAATTCTAAACTTCGTGTATTTTTATATTGTAGGTATATTGGTCCAAAAATATATAAAGCAAATATGGAGAGACCGACAAGAGAAATTGAAAAATTTACCAGAGTTGAAATTTTTACTTTCTTTTTTTTAGCATTAGATAAAATTGGCAAAACCCAGTAAGGATATATAGATTTGACCAAATGATTAACACGTAAAGTGAACATCACATTCACCAGTGTGAGGATCCATATTCCTTTTAAAGAGCACATGAAATGTTTTATGAATATTGACTATATAGGGACCTCCCTGGTGGCACTATGGATTAAGCACAGAATCATGAAGCTAACTGCAGCCACTGCAGCATGAGTTTGATCTCTGGCCAGGGAGGGGACCCACACAGCTCAATAGATCACTCTTGTATCACCTGTTGCTCCCCTCAGCAGTGTATTTCAGTTGATCTGCCTGTTTTACTCCCCACTCTGTCTCTGGTAAATCCTCTCACCCCCTTCACCTCTGGCCTGTACCTCAGTTCTTGTTTGCATAAATAAATAAATCCTTAAAAAATTGTATATTCAACCATAAAAAGCTTGCTACAAATTTTGAAATATTTGAATAAAAATGACTTCTATATCTGCAATTGAGTAAGAAAAAAGTTAATATTATCTATATACTGGAGTTTTGAAAATTTGTGTCTAGATATTTCCACTTCTAGATACAATATAGTAGAATAAGGCATCCTAACATTCTCCTTGATACACCTAAAAATATGAATAAATTACAAATCATATATTTAAAGACATGAGAGAGCTGTGAAAGCAATAAGGACTAAGTCAGTAGAGAGAGAGGAACTTTCCTGAGGTGACTAGTCATTTTGTTTCCTGGGAACATTTACTGAGTCTGAACATGGACTAAGACCAGAGGGTCTCCTACAAGGCTTGCCATGATCACGTGGGGCTAGTGCACAGATAGGAAAGTTGAGATATCTGATCAGTTTCTTTCACATATTGTAAGTTGAGTTCCTTAGGAAATAAATACACACTGAGTCTGAGATTTGTGTGTTTACTATAGAATTTTATTGTAGAATTGTCTTAACTACACATGTGAGGGAGCAAGAGAAGCAGGATAAGATGGAAATTGAATGCCGATACAAAGAGTTGCAACAGTGACTCAGCCAATCTTGCAGAGAGCTCGGAAGCTTAAGGGCCATTTAGAGATGTTCCCACTTGAGGAAATGGTGTTGGGCCTTTAGAACTGACTGTGCCAGTCAGTCATTTGATGCAGGCTGCTCGTTGGAGTGAGCGGATGCCTTAGATGAAGCATCTTCTTTTAGTCAAGTGCCATTCTCAGGGAGGCATGCAGCTGAGAGCCTTCAGCAGATAATACTCCTGAGTGTTTCCAGTCTGAAGAGGGATCTGAGTCACGCAACCACATCATCCACTATTCTGAACGACACTCTGACTTCTGGGACTGTGTATGAGAGGCTGGGGAGTTGGAATGAAGACTTGCCAAACAGAGTGAAATTACCCTTAATTTCATACTTAGGATTTCATATCCTTATTTTTCATATCCTTAACTTCAATTTTAGGAAAGAAAATCTTGCTAAAAGAAGAGTTTACAATCTGACCAACATGTGTGATTTTTTTTTTTTTTTTTTAGCATTAGCCATTTTAGTTGAGTGTGAATTGGTATCCATTTGTGGTTCTAATTTTCATATGACTGGTGAAGTTAGGGGTCTTTTTAGTAATACATTGGTTCACATATTTTGCCCATTTTTTTTCAATTGTATTGTTTTTCATCTTATTGAGTTGTAAAAGTTCATTATATGCATTTATATTATACTGTATTCATCCTATGCATTTATAATTTGCAAATGTTTTCTCCCAGTCTTTTCCTTTTACATCTTTTTCCTTAATGATATGTTTCAAAGTGCAAAAGTTTTAAAATTTTATTAATTAGAATTTGTCCATCTTTTCTTTTATGAATCATGCTTTTAAATTGTATCTGAGAACTCCAGGTGCATGGAAAGTGCATATTGGATATGTGAAACATTTAAAGCTATATAAACATGTAAATTACTGGCAAATTAATTTAAAAATAAGGAAAAAGAAACAAAACTACCCACTCCTAGGAATATACCCAAAGGACACAAAAACACTGATTCAAAAGAATACCTGCACCCCTATGTTTATTGCAACACTATTTACAATAGGTAAGACTTGGAAACAACCTAAATGTCCAAAAACAGATGATTGGATCAAGAAGATGTGGTTCATACACATGATGGAATACTATTCAGCAATCAAAAAAGAAACTAGAGTCATTCATAGGAACATGGATGGAGCTGGAAGGGATTATATTCAGCCAAATAAGTCAGAAGACAAAAGAAAAATACTGGATGGTTTCACTTCTAGGAGGAATATAAGACAACCAAATAAGCGACCAAGGAAAAGAATAATAACAATAAAAAAAAAACCCACGGGGCTTCCCTGGTGGCACATCAGGTTAAGCACCGCATTATGAAGCATCTGCAGCCACTGCAGCATGAGTTTGGTTCCCAGCTAGGGAGTGACCTACATGGTGATGCACACCTCTCCTGCTTCGCCCGCTGCTCCTCTCAGCAGTGTATTTTAGTTGATCTGCCTGTTCTGTGCCCCCCTTTATCTCTGGTGAACCTTCTCACCCCCCCCCCCCCACATACCTCTGGCCTGTACCTCAGTTCTTGTATGCATAAATAAATAAATCTTTTTAAAAAAACCGACAACACAACAAAAACAAAAAGACAAGGACAAATCAGAAACACTTTGTGTGTATGTGGGCTGGGAGAGAATGGGATGAGGGCAGAAAGAGCACAGGGATTGAGGTGATGGTACACTGGTGAAATGGTGTTGGGAAATCCATAGGGACCACAATTGAAATAAGTCATAAGGCAAAAGGAAAGTACCGGATGGTTTCACTCCTAGGAGGAATATAAGGGAAACAAATAAGCGACCAAGGGAAAGAATAATAACAATAAAGAAAACAGAACAAAAACAAAAAGACAAGGACAAATTGGGGACACTTTGTGGGGCGGGGGAGGGGATGGGAGGAGGGCAGAAAGAGCACAAGGGACTGAGGTGATGGTGCACTAGTAAAATGGTGGTGGAAACTCCATGGGGACCACAGTTGATGTCAAATATATATAAATAAAGGGAATAGTCATATATATATATAAATAAAGAAAAAAATAAAACTAATAAGCAAGTAATAAACAAGTAAAACATAAAGAGTCTATAAGAGCAAAAGAGTGATTACCAGAGAGCAAGAGGGAAAAAAGGGTGAGTAAATTAGGTAAAGGGGGTCAAGTATATGGCCAAAGATGGATACCAGATTTTAGTGGTAAATATGATGAGCAGTATGTACTGAACTGAAGTTGACTTTTAAGGAGGTACCCCTGAAAATTATATAATGTTATAAACCAATGTTATTTCAATAAAAAAAGTACCAAAGTACTCTCCTCACTCATTACAAATATTTTATGCAATATTTTCTTCTAGAAATGTTATAGTTTTAATTCTTATGGTTAGGTCTGTACTTCATTTTAAGTTTATTTATGTGTGTGGTTTACTGTGTATGGTAAATGTCTAAATTCTGGATATCTGGTTGTTCAAGCATCAAAAGATTATTCCTAGTTCAAAAGAACATTCTTTTCCTACTGAATTATCTTGGTAGTTCTGTGGAAATGTTAATTTACCATACATGCAAGGATTTATTTGTGAATTCTAAATTTTATTCCATTAATTTACATGACCATACAGTTTTGATCATAGCTTTATAGCAAATTTTGTAGTTGGGTGGTATCCTTTGTACCTTGTCATTTACAACAACATGGATGGAATTATGGACGGGAGTATGACAATCCAGAAAGAGGAAGAAAAATGCTGGATAATTTTACTCATATGTGAAATAGAGAAGCAAAATGTAAGAACTGATAAAACTAAACAAACAAACAAAAAGCCTAGAAATATGGTTGCAGAACTGAGGCTACTAGAGGGGAAGTTTGGGAGTGGGAGCAAAGTGGGTATGGGGTCAGTAGTAGAAAATGAAGGGATGTGGATGCTCTGGTTGGGAGGGATGCATATCTGAGAAGGTGTAAAGATATTTCCCAAATCATATACAGTGTTGTAAGTCAATTTATACCAAAACAAACAAAAAAAGAATTTATCTCCATCTAAAATTTTGGTTATTCTAGTTTCTTTGAATTTCCAGATAAATTTTAGAATCAATTTATCAATTTCTACAAAAATACCTGCATGGATTTCGATATGTATAATTTTGAACTTACAGATCACTTTGGAGAGAACTGTGGCCTTGATATTACTGAGTCTTCAAGCCATGAACAGGGAATATCAGTTCATTTATTTAGACCTTTAATTTCTATCAGCAATAGTTTATAGTTTTCAGTGCACAAGACTTGCACTTCTTAAATTTTGTTGTTATTGTGAATATAGTTTTAATTTTTAGATCGTTTGTTGCTCATATATAGAAGTACAATTGATTTTTGTATATTAACCTTGCATCCTAAGGCCTTTCTAAACTAATTTATTAAGGGGAGAGAGAGACAGGGAAAGGGAAGGGTTGACAAAGAAGTAGAGGAATAAGGGGGAGAGAAACTATTTTATTCTTTGACTTTCTCTACATATGGGACTATGTCATTGGTGAGTAAAGGCAGTTTTACTATTCCAATCTGGATGATTTTTTATTTCTTTCTAGATTAAACTGAGTGGCCCCTCATTGATCAGAAGTGGTAAAACAATTTGCCTTACCTTAGGGAGAAACATTTATTCTTTCACCATTAAGTATAATGTTAGTTGTTCCTTTGTTTTTTTAAATGAAGTCAAATGTTCTTTTCTTTTCCTAGCTTGTTGAAAGTCTTGTTACAAATGGATGCTGGATTTTTTTTAAATGTCATTTCAACGTCTGTTGATATAGTTTAGTGGTTTTGTTTTTTATTTAATTAATATTATGGACTTTATTCATTAATTTTATGGACTCCATTCATTAATATTTAAGTGTTAAAACAACTTTGCATTTCTGCAATAAATCACAATTGTGTAAAGTAATAATTTTATTTTATGGATAAGGCTTACCAATATTTTCTTTAGGATTTTTACATCTATACTTGTGGAGTCTATTGGACTGTTTTTTTTTTTTTTCTTGTGGTGTCTTTATATAAGAGTATAAGAGTAATACCAGTGTCATAAAATAATTTGGGAGTGTTACCTACTCTGTTTTCTGAAAGAGTTTGGGAAGGATTGGTATTATTTCTACTTTAAATACTTGACAAAAATTCACCAATGAAAATATCTGGGTCCTCACTTTTTTGGGGGGATTTTTAATTACTAATTAAAGCTCTTTACTTTTTATAAGTTTATTGATCCTTGATTGCCTTAGATTTGTTTGCTTTTCTTTTTCTAGTTTCTTAAGGAAACTAGAAAAAAGAGGAAGTTTAAATTGTTGCCTTGGGAGTTCTTTCTTTTTTCCTGATAGAGATATTGAAAGCCATAAAATTCCCCTCTAAACACTACTTTAAACCACTCATTATTTTCTTTTCAATCAACATATATAATGTATCTTACAAGTTTTTTCTTTGAGCCATGAGTTATTTGGAGATGTAGTGTTTAATTTTCAAATATATGGGACGTTCCATTTTTTTTTCTGTTCATTTCTAATTTAATTATTTACTCTGGGAGAGTCAGGAAGATTCCACCGAGCCAATTACACGTAAACACTCAGGATGAGTGTTGTCACCAGGCAGAAAGCTGGGGTGAACTGAAACTTAACTGATGAAGAGGGGAGGGAAGGGTCTCTAGGTGGAGAGAGACCTGCATGCGTCAGGGCGCAGGCCAGAAAGTGCCAGCAAGACACTCAGTGTGGCTGGAACAAAGGAAATGTAAGTTGTGTCTTCTTTCTTTTTGTTTTGGTCAATACATCTTAAATTTATTAATCTAGTTCA
Source organism: Galemys pyrenaicus (assembly GCA_019455555.1). Classification (NCBI taxonomy): domain Eukaryota; kingdom Metazoa; phylum Chordata; class Mammalia; order Eulipotyphla; family Talpidae; genus Galemys; species Galemys pyrenaicus. The sequence goes on from JAGFMF010011725.1 coordinate 3,405,925, forward strand.
GATATTCAAATAATTGTTTTAGTTGCGCTGATTTTCTCTGCTACGTTTCTTTTCTATTACACGGAGTATAAAGAATGATTGGGATACAGAGAAAGATGTTGGACAGGAAGAAAGAAGTGTTCGGATTTCAGAGTCACTCTTCAAATCTTCTGCAGATTCTCATTCTCTCTGCATCCAGAGATCATGGAATAGGGATGTTTTCTCGAGATAGTTTTGGCTGAGCACCAGCACCAAGGAAGATGCTGGGAGAATGAAAATTGGGCAAAGGGTGCCTGGTGTCTCTGCTAATTAGTTCCAGTCCTAGCCTGGGATTGAGGGGTGACCATTTAGTACCTATCATCGTGGGTGGTGGGGAAGCTGAGGCTAACTGGTAGTGGTAGTTCCCTAAGCATGATTGATTCTTTCCTGTGTTATATAATGAAATTGGAGGCTGGAAGTTGCCATCCTAACAGTTCTTAACACTTAGCAGGATCTCAGATTGAAGTGGCTACAGGCTTTCTCCTCATAACTGGAATCCATTCCATGGTGTGGGCACTGCTGGACATGAGGGCGGTGAAGGCTATGTCTAAACTTAGTTAGGAAACACTGGTGGAAGAAGACTGATAATATTCATAAGTTAGAAGGAGAGAGACATAAGTTAGGAGAAAGACAAATACTGGATAGTTTCATTCATATGTGGAATATAGAGAAACATAACCAAGGGTCAGATAAAGCCAAACCTAAACCAAACCCTTGAAATCTGACAACAGAACTGAGGCTACCAGAGGGGAGAGAGGGGCAAAGTGTGGAGGGGATGCATAGACTGTGGTAGAGGACAATGGCGCTTTGGTGGTGGGTGTGGTATGGTAACATACATCTGAAGAAGTATAAACCTATACCTCTGAATTACTCAGTGTTGTAAACCAGTGTTACCTCAAAAAACAAAACAAAAATCAACAAACAAGAAAACTGCTCTGGTTTGCTGAATTAATTTAGCAATACCCAAAAAGGAATGTCTAACATTTAACGACTCAGAGCAGTGACTACTTCTGGCTAGTGAGTTGCCTCCAGCCACTGAGACCTCACACCTGAGGTGTGTCCCGCCAGCAGGGACTAAACTCCATGATGAGTGTGCCATGCTCGTTGAACAGTGACTGACTTCATATTCTTCAACTCCCCTTCAGTCCTTTGCACGCTTCATTCTTGGACTCAGCAGGAATGCTGCTCTCCTGTAGATTGTGTCCTCTGAGGAGAAGTGCTCTTTTCAGAGCACTTGGACTTTACTGTTGCATGCCTTTCATGCACCTACTGTGCTCTCCCATGTGGCAAAATGAATTGTATCCAGTTTCATCTCCTGCCTGGGGCCTGAGCTCTGCAAAGGCAGAGTTGTAGATAGGATTCCAGTTTGACTAGTCTATAAGGTCTAGTCAATAGTGGCAACTGAGGGATGAGGCATTTTGGGGAAGGTTGTCAGAGAAGGATCACACAAAAGTGAGTTCTCAGGTCTTTGGGGAGAGGGCTCTCATTTCCAGTGTGACTGGGCATCGCCCTTCACACCAGAGAGTTCAAAGGAAAAACACAGTGACAAGGATGTCATTTGGGAATTAGTTTATATTTCCAGTGTTGCTGGGGCTTCATTCAGTCCCACACCAGCCTTCAAGGCTGCCTCAGACTGTCTGGATGTTCATGGCTTCCTTCGGCCAAGTGTAGTTGTCCAGTGTAAAGGAGTCATAGTCTGGAGTGTAGACCAGAGATCTTATAAAAGCTTCCTTGTCTTTGGGCTCTGGGTAGTTGGAGGCCAGGTTGTGTTTGTACGCGAAGTCGAGTACCTAGGGAAAAACATGTTTGACTGAAGACTGGACCTAAGGAGGAACCTACTTGGGAGTCTGTGGAAGGAGGGGTGAAGAACCAATATGTTCCTATCGTGGGTTGTGGTCTCTCTAACCACTGCATAGGAAGGACGTGCAGCTTTGTGTTTAAGCAGAAAGTGACTACAGAATGGAAATCTTCCACCAGCCTCTGGTGGAAGTGATATGTCCCTTGCTGAGCCTCAATTTCCTCATCTGTAGAGTGGGGAATGAGACCTTTCTCTGGAATTGTATGAGGATAAAATTAGATAACAGGTCAAAATAACCAATAGTAGATTTTCTCCACTTTCCCTTCAAATATGGGCTGAACTGGATACTTGGACATTTTTTCTATGGATAATAGATTTGACATCAGAAAAGCATGAATCTAAATAGCTTAGCAAGTAGAGCTGGACTGTGTACTGGATTGTTGATTCTGTATCCTTCATTAGACAACTTAAGGGGAGTATGTACTTTTTGTAATGCATTTTCTGCAATTAGTTCTAAGTTATAGAAAAATGTAAAATATATATATTTATAGAAATATAATAAAGGATAAAAAAACTTTAAATTCTAATAATTATCAGTGTTGAATCAGTCTTTATTGAACCATGTTCTGATTCTTTGAAATCCTGTCATCTTGGCATGGTCTCTAGAGTGATATTTTTACATGGATTATTCCACGAATATGATTACACATGGCCTAGTCATCCTGAGATCAGGGAGGAATAAGTGCCTACTCTGGTCTGAAGTCACTTGAGTATAGAGTTTTATCACTGCTCTCTTATATTCTCCAGAATTCCGGGAAAGAGGAGTTACTGGCCCTTTGAAAAAGGAGGAAACTGAGGCTCAGGGGAGTGGTGATTAGGGAAGGTGGCACTGCTGCTGGTTGGCAGAGCTGGACCCCCCCAGTCTGAGCTCTTCTCATGATGCCACACTAGCTGACCTTTCTGTATAAATGGGCACTTATAACTCAGTGGAAAAAATTCCACCCACATTCTGTCCAACGTGGACTTTGATGCCCTTTCTCTGCCTAGTATTTGAGGAGAACTCCGGAAATGTTCCCAGAACTGACTTGAGTGGGTGTTGGGTGTGGGGAGTGAACTCAGACAAGAGTGTGTCATCCAGACTTTGGGTTGTTTGCAGTGCTGCCCAAGGGTTCAGAACTCTCCATAGATGCTTCCCCTCAACCCTCCTAATGTCACCTGGAAAGTGGTTGAGTCTTTGTGCCCAGAGCACAGGTAGGAAGCCACTTACTTTGATGGCAATTCTCAGAGACACATCTCGAATGGTACTGAGTGGTGGATACAGTCTCCCCTGGGACAGATGCTGCTCAGAGACCTCCTGGGCAATTTGCTGGGGAGAGAAAGAGAGAGAACTGAGAAGAACTATCTGAGTTTCTGCTTTCCCAGAACAAACCCAACCTATTACCCCAGAGACTCACCTTGTCCTTGAAAGGCAGGACCTGTGGTTTTCACTGCCACCAAGTCACCCCAGGGGAACTTAATGCTTATACTTAAGCAAGGACACATCATTTCTGTACTTATTGGCTGAGACTTAAAACAACAAGAGAGTTTCTGAATTCTAGAGGAAAATCACTATGTCTATAACTTGCAAAAACTCTGGACTCTCCCTTTGACTGGACTGGCCTGTCACATAGGGATTCCCTGACTTCCAGGAAATTCCCTCATGCCTTGTAACCTCACAGGTGCCCTTGAGGCTGTCTTGTCTCTGTTCAGAGCTCCTTGAACTCTCCTTTCAGTCCTGGTCCCAGGCTGAAGAAAGGCTGGGACCAGTTAGCAGCTCCCAAGCTGGGTCTTGTGCCTCCCCTGAATGAATGTCCTAGGTACCGTATTTTGGGAGCAGCCCTCCCACACCTTCCTGCCTGGTTCACTGCCTGTCTCTGAGCACCAGCTTGCCTACCAGCCTCATCCTGCAACCTCACGCACTGGTAAAGCAGCCTTGACATGGTGGTTCTGAATCCACTCGCACCCAGTCTTCTTGTGCCACATTTACGTTTGGGGAAAGCTATGGTTCTCTCTGAAAACTATTGCTGGGAAAATAGACGAGACAATGAGTTGGTCTTGCTTCAGAGCATGGCAGACATTATGGAAAGACCTCCCCTCTTCTACCCTGTTCTCACACTCCCATCACTTTTCCATTCATTCCCAGAGCTCTTCCACATGCTCTGTGGCATGTGGCTCTGTGGCAAGTTCCCCTCCTCTGTTCTCACACAGTTCTCTACCCGTTCTCACACTCCCATCACTCCTTTCCATTCACTGCCAGAGCTCTGCCACACGCTCGACTCTGTGGCAGGTGTTGGGGACCTATAGTGGAGAAGTCATTGTCTTTTTCCTCATGGAGACTGGTGTCAGTGGACAAGTAAACAACTAGAACACAACTGACAAGGGACTTTTCACACAGATCCACAAAGAACTAACCAGACTAAACAGAAATAAAGAAAACAACCCAGTCCAAAAATGGGCAAAAGAGCTAAAAAGGCAATTCTCCAAAG
>JAGFMF010011725.1:3410988-3465029 GCA_019455555.1 Galemys pyrenaicus
ACTGGTGAGATGGTGATGGGGAATACATGGGGATTACAATTAATGGCAAGTATATGTAAATTTTAAAATATTTTAATAAAAAAAAGAAAAAAAAATAAATTACAACTCAAAAAAAAAAACAACTAGAACACAAGGAGAGCGGACATACAAGCCAAGAAGAAGGCCCGTAAGCAGTGCACCGGAAAGTCTTCCTAAATTAAGACCTGAAGGAAAAAGCATGAATTGCTTGAGTGGGGAGAGGGAAAAGCAAGTGCAAATTTGAGGAGGTGTGAGAGAGCAAGAAAGAATATGAGTGTGAGATTAAAACAGCATTGGATGGTAGTGGGTGCTTGGAGTGAAACTGGAGAGGAGTGCCTTGTATAGAAATTGTGTGGAGATGTTGAACTTTTATCTTGTCGGCTTTGGGGAAAAGACCTGAAATGAGGAAAGAGATATAATCTGCTCCACGTTTCAAAAGATTCTCCGTGGTTATAGAAGATGGATTGATGAGAGGGAAGCAGGATTTCCGTGACACAACCTGCATCTAGAAAAGCTCATTAAGAAGAGTGAAGAGCTACCTCTGCCTGGGTGTTCAGTTCTAAGACAAGGGGGGTTGGTGATGATGAGCAGCAGCGTGGAGGCCAATTGCTTGGCACTGGCGCTCACGTGCCCATGACTCTGGGGTGGTTATGTAAACTCTATGTGTCATTTTCCTTGTGTGTAACACTGGGCTAGTCACCATATCTCTTCTATAGAGTTTTTAAGGTGAAATGAGGTAGTGCATGTAAATCTTCTGAGACATTAGTTTTCCCATGGGAAAATCTGATTCAACTCAGATCATCTAAGCACCCTTTCCCAAATATAACCTGTAAGAAGTTTGGAATCAAACTGTCAACTCGTAAAGGGGAGAGGTCTTGTTCATTTAGAGTGAAGCGAGGCTCCTGTGTAACTGATGGATACTGATAACAAATGACATGGCTGGATTGTCCCACAGCAGGGGGATCGGTGAACAGATGTCTCTTGGGGTTACTTCGGGAAACTCTACAACTGTGTTTCTGCACAACAGGGGAATTTACAAGCAGGAAGTGAACTCTTCTGAATCAGTGGGGTTTCAAACACCTGTCCATGGCCACAGGACACTGTTTCCCCTGAGAGTAATAAGGAGAAATACAAACACAAAATACTCCCACCAGAGGGTCAAAGAACAGCAGGCAGGAAGCCACAGCTAGTGTGCACACAGCCTGGAGGAGGCTGAAAGACCTTCAGCTGACATTATGCATGACCTTTTCAGAGTAGGTGCTTCAAGGTCAAGACATGGTAAGAAGGAACTTGGTGACTGGTGCAGTTCTGGTGCTCCTCAAAGAATCAGGACTGAATAGTGTTGCATGGAAGCCATTCCTATGTCTTGCTGGTTTGGATTCCTCATTAGTGCTGAGGTGAGGGGGTAATGCAGATGGATGTGAAAAATCACAGTAGAACCTTAGGAGCTCATTGGATATAAACATTTAATACTTGCATAAAGCTCTGATTAGCTTAACCTCTATTTATATATATTTGACATCAATTGTAATCCCCATGTATTCCCCATCACCATTTCACCAGTGCACCATCACCTCAGTACTTGCGATCTTATCTGCCCTCAACCCGCTTCCTCCCCACTCCCCACTAAGCTAACACAGTCATTTCTATGCCTCAGTTTCCTCATGGAGGATAAATGGGAAGTGCCTGGCATTTGGTAATAAATGTTAGCACTGATAAGTGTTATTAGTAATCATTGTTATGGACTTGGGTGCTATTCTGTAAGAATTCTTTCATTGTTTTCATCATGTCCCAGAACGCTTCTGGGGTTTTTTTTAATAGGACACGTAGGTCAGGCACACCCCCCACACCTTATGTCTGTGCTCAAGATCCAGGTACTCACCCCACCCCTTCCTTACAGAGAGCTGTCCTCAGGGCCTATTCTATTATCAGTTATCCTGTGACATGCTCAAAACCCAGGACTGAAGAGCTCATCTCCTGGGTCCATGGTCTCATAGTTTTAGGTGGCTTTGGTGGCATTTCCTCTGTTTTGGGCATCTATATGGGCACGGGGGGAGGCAGGGAGTCAGGCAGGTAGGGCTCCTCACTCCCAGTGCCTCATGCCAGCACCCCTTACACTGAGTGTTTCCTATCCCTCCTTAGAAGTTATGTGGGTGTTTCGAGAGAAGCTTGAGGTTCACTTGAAGTTCAAGCACTTTGGGGATCCATTGTCAGGGTTGGGGTAGGTGGGCAGAAGAGACAAAAGGAGGAATCTGGGGGCCCAGTATAGGTAAAGTTGCCAGCTACAGGCTCTACCGGGTGTGCTGGGAGAGCAGGAACATGGTACCTCTGCGGTCAAGAGGAAGATCTCATCAGGGATGTGCCGGATCCCACCTGCGATGATGCCCAGCGCCACTCCAGGGAATACGTAGGCATTGTTTCCCTGCCCTGGAATCAAGGTTCTGCCATCATCCAGAGTCACGCTCTTGAAAGGACTTCCACTGGCAAAGATCCCCCGGCCCTGGAGGTGAAATACAGTAGAGAGAGAGCTTGGATGTGGAGTTCGGACAGTATCCACAGTCGTAGTCTCATGTCCCAAAGGTTGGACCCTTTTCCTCTCTCTCCTTTGTACCAAGCACACTGGAAGTGCCATAAGCATGGGGTTCACCTGGCTAGAATGTTCAGCCTCCTCTGAGTTGCCTGGAAGTCACGAAGCTGCTAAAAGGTGAAGTACAGCTTTTTCACCTTTCATCTTCTGGATAGGCCCACCCGTGAAAGGTATTCAAGTGGCCTAGAGATTCAAGTGCCTGGGTTTTGGGGAGAGCACTGTTATGGGGGAAACTTGGGGTGTGTGTGAAGGTCAGAGCTGGCTTTGAGGATCAGCTCCACTCCTTACTGGTTCTGTGACCTTGGGCTCATCATGTTCTTTCCGAACCTGATTGCTCCTCAGCGATGCGGAGCCCGGTCTCATCCTCAGTGTTCCTATAGCCCTCTTAACCTGGGGAAGGATTAACTCCCCACTGACCTCGGTGACCTGGTAGCACTTCTCAGCCGTGCACTCAGCCTTGCTGGTGGGGTTGCTGAGAGCAAAGATGATGGGGCGCTCATGGAAGGAGGCCATGTCCTTCAGAATCTGCTCCGTGAAGGCTCCTGCGATGGCGGCAACGCCTACAGGGAAAGGAGTGTTGTGGAGTTGCCTGCTCTTTATAAACAACCCGCTCCTTACCTGGAGGTGGTGAGGGGAAGAGAGTATAACATGAAGGTTCTTGGGGGTGGTGCCTGCCACAGGGATAGAGTGACTAGAAGAGAAAGGGTCTTCTGGCTTGAGCTAGCTGAGACCCTGGTAATACCTAAGGGACCTCTGGTCAATTTCAGATCCCTCCCCAGTGAAGACATACCCAAGAGAGCAATCTGGATATAGTCTAGCTTGGGGTCTCTGATACAGAGAACGAGGCCATGGCAGGGAGCAGTGCTTGGTTTGTCTTGGGTAGAGGTCAGCTCTGTGCTTTCCCACATCACTAAGCCCCAGTGTGGTGCCAGTTCTCTGACTTTAATATAGTTGTCACTCAATAAAAGCTCATGGCATTGAATTGGGCAAGGGATGGGAGAGAAGTGTTATGTGGTATCCTCCATAAGTCACAGTCTTCACCTGCTAATCAAGAAGGTTAGCTGGGCTGGGCAGTGGGTCACTGCCCTCCTCCTACCTATGATGGCTGTGGGCTTCACGAGTCTCACCACCTCCTCCAGGGACTTCACTTCGGGATGGTCCTGGGCAAACATCTCTTTCTCGTGGTTCAGGTGACTCCTCCCCTGTTGGGAAAGAAAGAACATGGCAAGATCTGCTGGGCAGGAGCCTGGCTATACTTGGAGACCTGAGAAAATTCTGTGCTTTGGGCTTTGCTTGGCTCTCTATCTTGATTAGGAAATCAGATACTAAATAGAACCTAAAATGGAACTTAAGGATTTTTTTTTTTTAAAAAACAGTTGGAACAGTTTTGGAACATTTTATTTTATTTATTTTTTTTAAAGATTATTTATGCATACAAGAGCTGGGGTACAAGCCAGAGTCGTGGGAGGTAGACAGAGTGCAGAGCAGAACAGGCAGACTGACTGAAACACACTGCTGAGGGGAGCAGCGGGCACAGCAGGAGAGGTCTGCCTCACCATGTGGGTCCCTTCTCTGGCCAGTAGCAGGGATCGAACTCACGCTGTAGTGCTGTGGTCTGCCTCATAGTGCATTGCTCAACCCACTGCGCCACCAGGAAGGCCCCGGAACTTAAGGATTTTTTAAAAATGTTTGTTTCTGCAACCAAAACGATATGTGGATAAAGCCTTTGTTTGAGCTTCTATGAACATGTCTTCCAGGGGTGGGACAGAGAGGTCCTCAGGAAGTACCTGAGTCTGATGAAGACTTGTAACCCCAAGATTTCCAGTACCCAAGCCCAGTTGAGGGGTGGGGGCCTGAATCGCTGGGGCAGGGAGTTAATTTGATTATATTTTACAGGAGTCATTCACATCCCTGGAATAATGCTAGACTGACTCCTGGGAAGGCTGGAGTAGCTGTACCTGGCCCCAACTCCCTTCCATTTCTTCAGAGTTACTGGGTAAAAGGCTGGTGAATGGGGACAAATGTTTCTTATGACTCCATTACACAAGCTGATTTTATGAGAACCAAAGTGAAGAAGTTAATGTTGAGAGGTCTTTGAGGAGGGTGAGGACAATGGGGTGAGCACAGTGATGCTGAAAGGTAGGTGAGAGGGAAGTGTAGCAGCTGGCAGCTTCTGCCTGTGGCTGGATTATGCTCTTGAATGATCTAGGGTATGAAGTGAAATCTTTAGGCCCCAGTTCTGGGCCTAATTTGGTTCCATATGGAACACTAAGGTCATCTCTGCTGGAGGGTCTCTGCTATCCTTGGTTGATGGTCCCACGTAGCTCTTGGGTTCTATCAATGCTGCATTTTTCATTTCTCACTGTTGTATGTTAGTGGAATTCTGGGCTATTTATCTCTCATTCTTTCCCCTCATAACACACATTAATGATATGTACTACCATATGCCTAGTATTACATCCAGGCTACCTGGCCTCCTGGGAAGATGGAGAAGTAAAGGGGAAACTGCCTACCATGTGGGAGTTGAGATGTATGTAAACACTGATGTAGGAAAGTAATTAACACATATGAGTTTAGAGAAAGCTTTTTGGAGAGGGTTAATTTGGACTAAGTCAGAAGGTAAGATGGAAACTGAAGGGGTTGATGGTTGAGAGTAGGTATATGCAAAAAGAGAGCACATTGAAGAAGGGATGGAAGGAAAAGTGCAAAGGTGTGAAAAAAATCACATACTACTTTTGGACAACTGTGGCTCAGTATAGATGGAGGTTAGTGCAGGGCTAACCTCCCTACTTTTGGGAAGTGCAGTTAAGGCTGCTTTGGGAGGACTATTGCTTTGGGGTAGTTAAGGCATTCCCCTCCTTTTGCTCTCTGTTCTGATTCAGCAGTTTGCCCCTTTGAGACCTCTTCATTTCAGTTGCAATCATTGTAGATGTCGGGAAACATCTCCAGACAGACAGTACCTTAACAATGAGCCCCTTGGAGTCCACCATCCAGATCTTCTTTGTGGCCTCTGCCTTGGGTACACCTTCTTTCTCTAGGGCCATGACAAGAAGGTGGGCAATGCCCATGGCTGCCTAGGAAGTACCATATGTTGGATGTCAGAAACAGAGCAAATTGCTACTCAGCATTTATCAGGTCCTCCTTTCTTGCCGCTGTCTCCCCTCCCCACTCCAGAAGGCTCAGTTAAATTGTCTTGAGACACCTCCCCGCCTGTTCTCCTGGAACAATAGCAGACAACTCCAGGTGTACCTACCTCACCTGCACCTTGGAAAACAAACACATGATTAGAGAGCTTGTTCTTGGTGATTCTCAGAGCAGCCAGGATCCCCGCCACAGCAACAGAAGCTGTGCCTGAAAAGAGTGGACTGAGTTAATTATCTGGTCACTGGCTCCTAAACCCCAGGAGAAGACCCCCAGAAGAGTATCCTACACCTAGAACTTGTGACTGAACAAGCAACTTTCCATAGTCATTATAAAAGTCAGGTCTGTAAGCACGTAGGCATGGGAGGAAATGCATGTCCTATTTTGCAGACAACTCATAAGTTGCTGAGAAATAAATCCTGGAGTGTTATTCCACCCTAGGTGAGAGGATCAGAGAATCAGTTGCTACCACCATTATACAGAAATAAGGATAAGGACAGATGTAGTAGAAAAGTCAGAGAGGTATAACTTCAGAGAATGGTTTGCTGAAGGGATAAATAAATAAAAAACATATTAAAACAAGACTACAAATTAGTCATGAGACATTATGTTGTCACATATCTGAGCTGCTTAGCTCACCCGCTGAGTCAGCACATGCCATTGCCAAGGGCTGGGGCGAGTCTGCAAGGCACATTGCCTGAGCAGGGGCCTCAAACTCACTCGTCACTCATTCTTGCACTATGGCTTCCTCTCTCAGTCCTCTCCTAAGGTCTCACTAGAAATTCCTGATGACCAAGGAGACTTGGGTCACATGCTGGTGTCAACTAGGAGCGTGTGGTTGCCACCTCACAGCACTGACAAAAATAACAAAATAAAGGGTGAAGAAAATTTTCCCAAGGACTTGAATTCAGGTGCTAAGGTTGGTTGTCCACTCTTGTCCAAGAGATGGCCATACCTACTTAATCTGAGGGCAGTTCCTAATGGATTATCTAGATGTCCAGGGACTTATGACTTGAAAAGTAAGATTGTTGAAGGGGTGTGTGAATGGATCTCATGAAATAGGTACAGAGTGTGAAGATATTTGTGCTGCTGGTAAAAACTCACTGAAAGGCATGATGAGAACAGGTTTACGATACTCAAGTGGATACAAAGGCATGTCCTATGTGTGTCAGCCAGCATCTTTCCCCAGCTACTCAGGGATTGCAATGGGTTTATATAATAAGTAGCCACACCAATGCTGAGCGCCTGCTATGGCACATTCTCTGGAAGGAACATCCACCTGGCAGCAGGATCATTGCATTGGGCTCCTTCCATAACAGACAGGAAGATTTCTCCTCACTGGAATAAAAAATATTCTAGATAGAGATTTTCTTATCTTGTCTGTAGTGCTGCTGCCAGCACCATCATTGGTGGATGCTTGAAATGCCTACTCACCATCTTGATATCTTCCAGACAACAAAGTTTCTAATCAAGGAATTTATTCCAAAGGAATAGAATACAGCAATAGTTTCATGCCCATCAAATTCTGTGCCCATCAAATTCATTGGTTTTAGCATGAATCCCCTCATCCAGGAGCAGTAAAATGGCCTATTGCAGTTTCACTTAAGTCTTGGCTGAGGTAACATTCTGTGGAGATGTATCTACAGGCTATGGTTTGACTTAGCAAGCAATGCCCTGTGCTCTTTCTCCCATGGCTAGAACACATAGGTCTGGGAGTCAAGAGGTAGAAGTTGCGGTGGCTCCTGTCACCATTTCACCCAATAACTTACTTGCTTCCTGTCTCCTCAACCTGGTGCTCTAGAGGATTGGAGGTCTCTGTTCTCAAGAGAGAAATGTTCCTATTTCATGGTGCTCTTTATGTCATGAAACCAGGGGCAAAGGGTGTTATTTTATTGGTTGTGGTGATTCATCCTGATAACAAGAGGAAACTGAGGTCAGGGAGGACTATATCTGGAGTCCAGGGAATCTCCTAGAGTGTGTTTTGGTAATTTCCTGCTCAATAATAAACGAAGAGGTAAGGTTATGAAGATTTCAGAACCTTCAGAAATGGATCATCTTGCTAGGTAAAGAGCCTGGCTAAGCTGAGGACCTATTTGAGGACAAGAAAACATGGGATGGAAGGTTGAAAGCCAATTTTTCTTATCCCTGTGACCTAGGATTGCCTACAGAAATGAGAAATGTATTTCCTTCCTTGGTTACTAGTGATTAAATATAATGGTCTATATAAATTTCTAATGTACAGAAATTATACTTAATTTCTTCTCCATGTCCTTCTCACTATTTTGTGTAAGTTTTTTTTTTAAAGATGTATTTATTTATGCATACAAGAGCTGGGGTACAGGCCAGAGTCTCGGGATGTGAGAGGATTCACCAGAGACAGAGTGGGGAGCAGAAGAGGCAGATCGACTGAAATACACTGCTGAGGGGAGCAGCAGGAGAGGCAGGGGAGGTCTGCTGTGCCATATGGGTCCCCTCCCTGACCAGGGATTGAACTCGCACTGCAGTGCTGTGGCTGCTTCACAGTGCAGTGCTCAACCCGCTGCGCCACCAGGGAGGCCCCATTTGATGTAAGTTTTGATGGGGTTAATTTTACAATTCTGACTTTTGGTAACGGAATTTTAAATGTAGTTAATTCTGCCCAAAGATGGGAAGTCTGACTATCTTCTAGAGAAGAAAATGGTTGTTGAGACTTTGCCTTCCTCCATTTTGGGGAGAATGTGAGAACTGACATCACTTTACTAGGCATGTTGTTAATTGTTTTTGTTGTGATGGAAGTACCGATGTGTAGAATGGTGTGTATGGGTGCTGAGTAGTTCAAAAGGGTGAACTATGTTCATTATTAGGACATTGTTTCTCAACTTCAAACCCATAACTTCTTAATTTCCTTGGTTTGCAAACCACTTTCCAGCTTTATCAACTGGCTCTCTGTGTTCTCAGAGGGTACCTGAAAGCCTTGAGGAGGTGGAGTGGGGAAGGGACATTTTCCCAGCCTCTTCCCAACTTGTGAGATTGCCAGGGTAAATCTAGGACACTTAGTCAAATTTGAATTATACAAACAATATTTTAAATTTAAATTTAAGTATGTCCCATACAATATTAATGTAAATATTCTAAAACATTGTTTTTTACTTATTTAAAATTTAAATTTAACTGGGCAGCTTGTATTTTGTTTTTGCTAAATCTGGCAACCCCACAGCCACTTTTTCGCCGCTACAGCAGCTGTTGAATCCAGTTTTCTTCATCTATTACTGAAGAGTTAGCCTCACAGTGCACCCCTCAGAGACTCAAACTCTCATAGCTGATCCTTTAGGTGTTGCTTTTACCCCCAATTATTTAATACATAATTAACAATTCCTTATATGAAGTTTTCTCTGCTAAAGCCACAGCCGTAGACTCTGACTGATAGTTTATAATTGCAGCTGGCTGTGCCAATCCACCATTAGCAAAAGAAAAGAAATAAAAGTGGGACTATTTGTGGCTTGCTAAAGCTGCACCAATCCAAAGCATAGGTGTTTTCTTTTTTTTTTTTAAAGATTTATTTATTTATGCATATAAGAGCTGGGGTACAGGCTGAAGTCGCAGGAGGTGAGAGGATTCACCAGAGACAGAGTGGGGAGCAGAACAGAGTGGGGAGCAGAACAGGCAGATGGACTGAAACACACTGCTTGAGGGAGCAGTGGGCGAGGCAGGAGAGGTCTGCTGCGCCATGTGGGTCCCCTCCCCGGCCGACAGCAGGGATCGAACTCGTGCTGCAGTGGCTGCAGTTTGCTTCACAGTGAGTTGCTTAACCCACTGAGCCACCAGGGAGGCCCCAAGCATAGGTGTTTTCTAAGGCTGGTGAGGCAGCAGTAAAAAGTGAAAACTTCCAGCATACAATCCATTTTAAAGTGCTCCAATGCTTTTTGAAAAATTTATTTATAATACAAATGCTTGAAATAACAAACAACTGACAGAGGGTAATGGTTAAGGAAATTAGCTACTATGGACAATCTGCAGAATATGTTGCAGTCATTAAAAATATCACTATGAAGATGATGGAGCAACATAGAAAATGCTGTGAAGTTAGTGACTAACACCAGATGTTGTTCTAAGTATTTTATTTGTCTTCGTAATGTAGAAATTTGTTTATTCCTATTTTCATTTATAGATTGGGAAACTGAGGCACAGATTAGTTTGCCTTGTGATCCAAGATCATATTACGGAGTGAGGATTTGAACTCAGAGAACAGGCTTGTGCTCTTGACTACTAAACCATGCTTCATGGAATTAGTTGGAAGGGAGAGAACCTTAAAGAATACAGATACCATGATTCTAATTGCAATGAAATCACAGACAGAGTCAGGAAGCAACTCTAAAATACAGACTGCAGGCTGGGAGTATGCATAAAAAACAGGGTTTTTGGTTTTTTAGGGGTTTTGCTTTTTTCTCATTCTGTGGTGGGGGCTCTCCCAGAACACGGGTTGGGTTTGTGCCAGGCTTAGTGGTTGTGTGTTGGTCTGAAGAAAGGAACACAGCAAACAGTTGGAGCTTAATAAGTGTGGACATCAGAAGACAGGACCTGACACAGGAATATGGAGTGCAGTTTCTATTAAAGTCTCAGAGCCAGAGCTGAGGATGACTGGGGCTTCCTAACACCCCTTGAGGGCTCCCACAGAGCTCAGTGTGCACTCACTGAGAACCTGCCAGGTCACAGGCACCAGGCCTGGCACTGCACAAGATGGAGGTCAATCAAACACCGCCTTGTACTCAGGCAGCTCCCAGGTTACCAAGCCTTCAGTGTAAACTATAACACAATTGGTTGCCCGAGCTCATTGTTTGGAAATTGTTGCATTCATTTATTTATCAAACATCAATTATGTATCAGACTTTGGGGTACTGAGGTTACCCTTGGTTACATCTTGGTAACAAAATAGTAGGTTTGTTCCCGCTTTGTAAAGAAGTTGTTGAACAATTACCAGTAAGATGTTAGTTATAAAGAAATTGTTCATGATTTAGTGTTTGCTATTTGATATGTAGAAAAATATAATACTGTATCAGCCCACCTTTGCTATTTCAAGTCTCCCCATCTTAGCATGTCTTATATTTTTACAATTTGTGCTTTGTCCATGTTGTTTCCATAACTTATAGGAGCTCCTGAAAGCCAAATGCTCTCCTCTGACAGACACGTTCTGCTTTCTCCAAACAATATTAAAAACCCCTTATTTTCCCTGATCTCCTTTACATGTAACCTGAATAAATTGGGCTATATCATGGCCAGGTTCAGCAGAGCACCGCATGAAAAGAAACACCAAGGTGACATCCAAGAAAGCATCAAAAGGCAATTTAAGTAACTATTTACATACATCATTTACAGAGGTGGTGCGAATGTCATGGTATGACTCTTCTTAAGTCTCCAAATACCCTTGTCCATCATTGTCTCAAAGGCCATTTATTATGTCAGTGACACCTCCCCCATTTTTCTGTTTCTGTACAAATGCCCACCTTATTCTTTGTCCCTTAATACCCACTTCATTTTAGCTCTGAGACAGATTATGTATTTAAAAAGACCTGCAGATTCACATATCCATTTAAGGTTGAGATACTCTGACCTAGTGGCTTCCCTAGGGGAAGTACTACTTTCCTTCCATAAGATTCAGGACCAGGATCTGCCTCCCGAAAGATGTGCAAAGCATCTGCCACCAGATGGCGCCAAAGATACTTCATCAGAGACGCTCCCGGAGACATGGTGTACCTATTGATGGGTCTTTGTCTTCTTGGGTATTGAATATCTTTTGCTGTTAGAATATGCAGGCTGAATACTGGGACCACCAGCAGAAATTCAGCACTGGATGGGGATTGAGGGAATGACATTTAACAGAGGAATTTACAGTGTTAGTGGCTTGCTTTCACTATCACCCAGGGATAAAGTATGGAGGAGACCTGTGTGCTTATGTGCTTCTCTTGACTCTGGTGTTGAACGCAGCAAGAGAGGCATTGTGAAGTTTTCTGGGGGAGAGCTGAGGGGCAGGTGATAGTGGTGTGGAGAAGTAAACTTAGGCAGTGGTGTAAAGGACAGCTGTGACTCTGGAAGGAGTGGAAAACATAAAAGAATGGGAAATCAGACAACAAAGAGTTGAAAAATTCAGTAAATGGATACAAGGGCAATCGTCATTTATTCATTATCCTCACCATGATTTTGGCTGTATATACTCATTTGCATTTGCTCATTTAATTTCAGAAGAGCAAACTTTTCTTTTCAGAAAATAGAAACAATCAGGAAAGGACTTCCGAATCCTCTCACCACCAAGTTTGTACATGCTCGTTCTCCATGTCCACATGCTCTACCTTTCCTCCTGTGCCATACATGAACTGCTTGGCTTCTAGCTAAAGCCACTTCCAGGTGTGCCAGATCCCACCAGTTGTGCCTACTTATTCTGTCATTCTCTCCCAATTTTCTGCATCCTCAAGTCCTCCTTCTCTACTGGAACTGCCATCAGCACACAACTACAGTAAAATTCCATTTAAAAAAATCCTTCTTAAACATTCAACAGAGGAATTTACAGATGAGGAAACTAAGGTCAGTGTTAGTGGCCTTCGCCTTCCATGTGGATTAAAAAGTGGTTCTCACCTATTCTAGTTCTTACTTTCCTTTAGAGTCTAAGGAGCTGAGTATGCTCACGACCTCCGTTTCCTTTCTTCCTGATCTCCCTGAAGCCCAACCCAATCAAGCAAGTGTCCTCATGTCTTGTCAAGGTCGCCAGTCTCTCCACCTTGCCAACTCAGCGGTTGCTCCTTAGCCCACCTTGTCCTGGACTTCTCAGCAGCATTTGATACTGTTGCTCATTCTTTCCTTTGGCAAACTCCTTCTGCACTTAGCTTTAGAGGGCCCCTTTCCCCTCTACTCATTGGCTACCTCTCTGGCTACTTCTTTACTTTTCCTTCCTGGGATTTCCTCAGAGACCATGCTTTGTAGAGGCAAGTGACCCTAATACTATAGAACAGAATGTAGGAGGAAAACTGCAGTTCTTAAACCCCATTTTATAAAGTTAGGCAAATAAAGTTCTCTCCATCATTAGTTTTCATGTTGGAGGGTTCTTGGATAACATGTTAGGAATTTAAAAATGGGGAGGAAGGAAACTGTTTAGCTCTGTGGAGGTAACTAGCTGAGAAACTCAGGGGTCCAGGGTTATGTTGCAATGTGATTCGTGCCCCTAAGTGCCACAGGCAGCCAAAAAGTGTGACTAGCTGTTCTCTATTCATGAGGGAAGAAAAACAATTTTCTCTTTTCAGAGGCAGCTTTCCATAATTGCATTTCCTGCAGATTGAGTCCTGGAGGTTTGTAGTCCAGGAAATAGCACAAAAGGACAAGCTGAAAATATACTTTCTGTTCTGCTTTTAATATTCCCATTTGACAAAATTAATTTTTATGCTGAGCAACAGATTGGTGGAGAAAAGGGACTAAATTAGCAATTTATCAGATGAGGTGAAGCTGAAGTTCCAGGTGGTAACAAGGAAGTGAGACCATCAGGGTCTGCCAAGGGTGACCCTGGAGGCTGAAGCCACGGAGGGTAAGGAGGTCCTCTATTCCAAGGCCAGGCCTGCTTCCAGATCCACGGAACCCCCACCCCACCACTCACTTGTACATCAGTATGTGTTAGGGACCTGTTTTGGGTCTTTTAGGCTACGCCTTAGATATATAAGGATGAATAAAGAGAGTCTTGTGCACAGAGCATTAACAACATAAATACTCAGAAAATTCAGGTCCCTTTCATTAGGTCCCAAGCAAGTACCTTTAGGTTACTTCAACCCTATTTCTTTGTCAAGAAAGGAATTTTCTGGAACTTTTTGACTCTGTAGAAGGCAGTCCTCTGGAGAAGGCAGGATCAGGTTTCTTTTTGGCTTCTTTGGGACTTTATCTGATGCAACAGGCTAAAGGCAGGGCTCTGGGAAGCCAGGGTGAGATGCAAGAGACCTATAGACATCCCACAGCTGGGCAGCCCTGTGAGCGAAGAACAGCCTCAGGGTACAGGGCATAGTACAAAGGAAGGCTTTGGAGAGATGAAGCTGTGGAGATCACTGGAAGTTGCTCCGCAGGAGTGGGGTGGGGACCATGGGAGGCTGTGTGTGGGATGGTGGGGAGGGGGCATTGGAGCTCTGATAGCCAAATGGGAACCCTAGTATATTGTCAAAAGGACAAACCAAAGGGATAAAATCTTCAGAGCTGGGCCATTCTTCCCATCTGTCCCTTTCCTATCGGCAAGTGAGTATTAGGGACTCGGAAGCATTTTACAAAGGTGATCATTACGTGCGCCCCCTCCCTGCCCCCCACACTGCGTCAGGGTGAGGGGTGAGACTATCCAGGCTGTGTCCTGGGGGAGGGGAGTCTTGAGCCCTTCTAGACAAAGAGAAATTAGTCAAGAGCCAAAGAGAGTTCTAAGCAGAGGAACCAGCAGAGTCAAAATCACAGGGTTGGCAGGAAATTCACAGAACAGTGAGTAATTAAATGAATGCAAGGAAAGGGAAATAGGGTGAGGAGGGGCTCAGCCTCCATTCTCCTCGGGGTCCCCCAATCGTTCACTCATACTGTCCCTCTCGTCATACCTAGCTGACCCTCTATCATGGGCCTCAGCCCCTCCTCCCACCCATACCTGCCATACCTATGTGTTGGTGCCCACTAAGCACCGAGGTGTTCGTGCCAGGTACTGGAACTGAGAACTGCTCTGTGCACTGTGTGTCCTTCCAGTGAGAAGGTGCCATCCCAGGGTGGCGATGGAAATCCTCCACTGCGATCTGGTGTGGGCGCCAGCCAACTGGGGCAGAGGCAGGTCATAGTAAAGCCTGGTCACTCTGGTGATACTGGCAGGTCCCCAGCCACAGCTGATAACACCAGTATGTCCATTTTACAGGAAAGGAAAGGAAGGCTAGGGGGAGTAAAGGCATTAGGCCAAAGGCATGAAGCAGAAAAGTGAAGGTTCAGACCTAGGTTTGTCCCAGTCTAGTGTTTGTTGAGCACATTGGTTCACAATCAAAATGTGGGTGTACATGGGGTGGGGGTGACAATGGTCTGAGGGTTCACTTGGTAGCCTGATTAGCCTTTAGGGTCCCAAGATGTGGCAGGATCGGGGTAGGAGAGGGGTGAGGGTGGGAAGTGGAGGTAAGGGGAAGGCTGGGCAGGGGTAGGAGATGCTCTGGAGTTTTCAGCCAGCTGGGTTTTTCTCTGTCACAGCCCTGGGGGCCCTGGGTTACTAGGCCAACCTGGCTTTGCTCCTTTGAAAGGACACAGCTGGCCCATGCCCCTTCCCAATTTCCCCTCTGCTCCCCTGGGAGTGGAGATGTGTTCTTGGTCCCAGCTGAAACAACAGTCACCTGAGCCTGCCTTTTCCCAAATTTCTGGGCACCTGTGAACGATGAGTCAGTGCAAGGGCCCTGCCCGTGAGGACCAGGCCAGGGGGCTTCCCATTTCCTGTGAGTGGGAGCTGGGCTGGGGCACAGGAGTCCATGGTAGCCTTGGGAGTGCCTTATCCTTCAAGGCCAGGGGCTTCTCAGTCCTTATCCCATGGTTGCCCTGTGGTCAGGGTCCCAGGTGCCTGGTATGGTGGGCCTGCCGGGAGACAGTTCACACGAGCACCTCAGCTCCTGCTCAGTGCCAGGCAGACCCTCCTCTTAGGGGTGTAGCAGGGTCGTCCCCAAAAAGGGGGAAGTTCCGGAGTCCCGGTTCCGCCCTAAGTGGGTAAAGCTAAGCAGGGAAAAAAATTCTGCAAAGAGGAAGACAGAAGAAAGGGAGGAAGAAGGAAGCAGGATGGAGAGCAGCAAGGAGACCTGGATGGGGCACGTGGAGCAGAGGGACATGTGAAGAAACTGCGCTTGCTTTTTGGTCTTGGACTGGTTGGAACAGATGTGGGTGAGAGACCAGTGGGGAGGTTAACCATGGCAGCTTTCATCTTGATTTTGATTTTGCTCTTTTCCTCCCGGATTTGTCTGACTCTTTCTGAGCCTTTTTTATGGGTCTTCACTGAAAGTGGAGACGTGTGGCAGGCTTTTGGGCCTTGCTTTGGGCCAATCCTATTTGGCTGGACTTTTACCCTCAAGGAGATGGGTAACTTTGGATGCTTAACTTAGTAACTATGTTCTTTGTCCTTTCTATATTGCACCCTAATTGTATTAAAGTTCCTTTCCATTAAAGGCTTTATATGTTTGTCTTAATGCGGTGGATGGCAGAACCCATTCAGAGAGGGCAGGTTTGGGGGTTCTGGGTGCTCCTCTCCCTGCCCTGTAACAGGGGGTCAGCCTGGTGGGGTCCAGAGGCTTAGAGTTGTATCTTTTCCCGGTTCCCTGGCTGCGAGGCTGGGTTGGTGTTCAGTCACGTTTTCACGCAGCCGCACTGTGTGTGGGTTCCAGCAGACTGACCATGGCCCTGCGGGCATGCGTTGGCTGCCCTGGCAACCACACATGGCTTGGCTTTGGTTTCACTTACCACTGTGAATGCTCGCTCCCTCCTTTCTCCCAACCCTCTCCAAGTTCCTTTTCTATTTTTGAACACAACTGTGTAGTTTCATTCCTCTTTACTTTGTACTTGGAAGCGGAGAGGCCCAGTTCTAGCATGAGCCTACTTTTGCACAGAGATCCAATCCACGACTCCTGGAATTCCTCGCTAGTCCTTTAGTTGCCCACTTGGCAATGAGACGCCGTCTCAGAGACTTCTGGTCCTGGATCCATCACTAACTAGCTGGTGGCTGTGGGCCAGCCTTTCCCCTCCCAGGCCTCCTTCTTGGGTCTGTAAACTGTGTAGGGTGACAGGAGGGCTTGGGGAAGAAGGGGGAACAGTGACACCCACACTGACATGGGTCTACAACTGAATCCCGAGTAAGAAGGCCCTCACTACTTCACTCACAGGGCACTAGGCAGCCGGATGCTATGGAAACAGTGGAGAATTCAAAATCAGAAACTGGTACCAAGTTTGTGTCTGGCCATGTGACCTTGAGCAAAACTTAACCCTGAACTTCAGTGTCCTCATTAGTGTAGGGTGACAACAATGTCTGTTCTCCCTGCAAGATGGGAAAGGGTAATTTTCTAGGAAGCCTTGAGATAGTGTGGATGAAAAACACATTTCAAACCTGAAGTTCTGTGTGCATGGAAAATGTTAATATTTGCCACAGCCTGAGCTCCTTGGGAAGCAGAGTCTGAGAAATGGGGAGTATTCAGGATGCAATCAAGACGTGCCCTTGGCTGCAATCTATGTAATGGCGGGAAATTGGCTATAAAAGCTCACCCCTTCTTTCTCTTGGGGTCGATTGCCCCAGCTAGACCTGCGTGTCTCAGTTGGATGGTCAGCCCCTGCATGCAGAGTAAAGCTCTACTTGATTGTTTAAAAAAAAAAAAGATGTGCCCTTGGGCTCCACCATTGTGGAAAGGCAGAAGGAGGCAGTATGGGGCAGTTGGGGTGGGGGTGAGGGGAGAAGCCGGCTGTCATTCTGGCCCCAAAGCCTCAGTCAAACCCTGCGAAGCTCTGGAACTGAAATGTCCCCTCTGAGCTCTCCTGCATGATGATTAAGCAGCAACTGGTCAGAAGCTGGACATGATTCTTTCCCTGAAGGTTGGGCAGGGTGTCTCCACAGCCACGGCTTTACTGTTGTGAGTTATATGGTCACAACTCAAGGGTCATGAATCCTGATCAGACTTGATAATGCAGGGCTCCTGCTATTCTGGGCTATTTACCACTCTCCTTGTGCATTCTAGTCTAGAAAGAATGGAACATTCCTCTTCTGTCTGCTATGGAACCTGGGATACTATTCCATCTGGCTTAGCCTGTGAGTGAGACAAACAAACTCTACCAGAACTGTCCATAAACAGATCATAAGAGCCAATTAATTACTTAATTTGAAAAAACTTAAATACGAGGGTGTTTCATGTGAAAATGTATGTACATCTGAGTATGAGTTCACATTTCTTTCTTTCTTTTTTTTTTTTTTGCTGCTGTCCTCTTATTCACCACCTCCATCTGCCTTCCCCAGCTTGGTAGCAGAACCCCTTACCTATAATCCCATGCACACTTCCCCGGCCCTTCACACTTTGCACAACACACTTGCCAGCAGGCCCACAGAACCACTCTCCCCAGTCTTTCTTGGCAAACCAGAACCTTTTACAAACCCTTCCCATTTACAACTGTGCTCAGAGGCCCCTTCAGAAAGACCCCTCCCCAGACACCTCACTCTATTTCTTCCATGTGGTGTATTTTGAAAGGGGATTCTCTTCAGTGGGATTCAACAGGCACTGGATGCTGGTTACAGACAAGTCTTAGTTTAGGTGCAAGGAGGCGACATGGTGTGTGAGCTCCAGTGTATGCCTTTAAGGAACCTCCCGAGGTTGTAGGTGACACAGAAGAATAAAACAGTTAAGCGGCTGACAAGGGCCTTACATCCGCAGGTGTTTTTCTCCTCCCATGCATGTGATCTCTATACAGCGAGACCTGGCTGCCCACTGGTTGTTTTTTGTCTGTGTCCTTTTGCACTGTGTTTGTTTGTGACAGTCTCTCTGAATGTGTCACTTTTGCTCAGAGGTATTTCTGTACATATTTTTTTATGTATGCCCAGCTCCCCCAACAGAATATAAGCTGGAGGGTTGTGGTAATTGGGCCCTTTCTGTTGCTCCACAGACTGCTACATGCAGTGACTTTTGGAAAATACTAGTTTACAGAGAGTGGCTGAGAAAGGCCATTCGGTACAGTTCTTACCTAACCCCCACCCCTTCCAAAGAGGAATCTGGAATTATTAAGCTCAGTTAGAACCACAATGCCACCTCTTCCACAAGACGGTTAGTCAGTGTCCTATAACCAAGGAATGAGAAGGGACAGGGAGAGAACCAGATGTCTGGGGTCATAAAACTGGCTGGCTTGCTCATTCCGCAGCAGCTCCACAGTTAGACCACAGAAGACACTAAGTCACTTCCTCCATCACCTGGGATGCATTTCTATGAGTGTTTACATGACCACATGGATGAGAGAGGCTGTGCAGGGAGGCATCCATGTGAAGGGTGGGTGCTAAGGAGAATGTCACTGCCTGTGTAGATGTCTGTGTAGAGGGGCAGATTCAAAAGGGGGCAAACATTGTGCCAGGTACAATATGGAAATTGGGCAACAAGAGTAGATGGGATATGGTTCCTGCTTCTGGAAGTTTATCTTCTCCTGGGTGGTAGACAGCTCCATGTGAGTGTTTAGAACATATGTGGCTATGGGTCATCTGCGGGGAGGGTTACCCAAATCATGCTGGGGGTCCAAAGAGGAGCTTCTCTGGGACAAGAGTCCTTTGAACTGAATTTTGAGATGAGTAGGAGTGACTAAAGGGGACGATGATGGGGAAAGGCTTCCCAGGAGCAGATCTTTGGCCTGTAGTTAGAACTGCTCACCAGAGGCACAGGAGGAAAAGTAAGGGGGCATCAGAGGACAGTGAAATTAGATAGTCCTGAGCCTCTTACTTCCATTGAGCATGAAATTTCCCATGAAGGGTGGATCATAGACAGCGCTCCCTCTTAGAGTGGGGGGAGGAAGGGGTGGGTGAGTGGCAGGTCCAGCTGTGTTACTGAGCATGTTTATGCAGATGTACACACATGGCTACACGTGTCTACACATCTGGAGTCTCCTGTCACCAGGTGTGCTACCCACACAGACTTTTTTCCACTTCCGCCCTCGACCTTACAGCCCAGTGGGCCCAGGGGGATGCCTTCCTGCTGCTGACTCATCCTGGCGGCACAACAGGGGAGGGGGCGGTCAGGGCCTTGCAGGCAGATGTTTCCTCCAGAGTCAGGGACATTCCTGCCCGCTGAACATCAGGGCCAGGGGAGGGGTGGACAGAATGGTGACAGGGATGGGGTTTCAACACCTAAGTTTCCTCCTTCTGAATCTCCCCCCTATATTCTTTATTTTAATTATCTAATAATATGCTAATTATGGTATTCTGTTTCTTAAAAAGTTATGATCGACACAACCCATTTATCACATTTCTTTAGCTCTTAACTTGGCCCACAGGAAGGGAAGAGTCATTGGTTTTATAATATAAGTACAAGAACTATGAGTAGTCTGCAGAGTGATAATGAATTTGGAATTTGGAATTTGGAGACCCAATCCTGGGGTTCAACTTCATAGTTGCTGGCTTTGGAAGTTCCTCTTTCTGTGCTTCAACTTTAATAAGACAGAGATGGTAATATCTCTGAGATGGTGAATATGTAATGTGCTTAAAGAAGCCAATGTATATTAAATACCCTAAATCTTAGCGATTACTACCCGAGTTGACTCCATGTAGGTCTATTTCTACATGGCGATGAAATGTTGTGAACATTTTAGGTCTCATCTGAAAAATGAGAGATTGACCAATCTTTTACTCCCAAGATTGCTCCACACCAACTCATTTTTACCTGGCATGGCCCTTGGTTTTAGAATTTCTGTTTGTCAAACTACATTTGTTAAATAATGACCTATTGTCATCAGGTTTCTCTTGTGCTTTATGAAATGCTGAATAGCTTACAGTGTTTCTTACTGAGGACACCTGGATCAGGTGAGATAATCCCTGAGGGACCACCTCTTCTTTTCTAGTTCTGATATTAGCATCTTTACAACAAGAAGCAAGTACAGTCAGATAGTTCTGGTCCACAGGACAGGTAACCACGTTGACCATGTGCTAAAAGACGCTTGTCATTGCTTGTCACAGATATCTGGGACAACTCTGGGGTCCCAGTGCCAATATCTTTTCAGGGTTATCATTCAGCAGCACACATTCAAGCCAAGTTAAGAAAAAGAATTATCCTAATTCTCTGACTGGAATCCCTTTTGTGTCTGGAAAATCCAAAAACCAGTTATTGTGTCCTGGTAAGGCCATTTTTATGGTGATTGAGGCTTTGGTCTGATGAGTCTTATGTGCCAGTACTTTCGATACAGTAGCACTTAAAATTTTTACAATAATAATGCAAGGCATCATTATCATTCCCACTGAAGAGATGATAAAACTGTGGCTCAGAGGTGCGGTCTGCCCGAGTTCAACTAACATTGTTTAGAGTTTCTTTCATATATTCAATTACAATTCTTATTTTCTTTTGAAGCAGTAATGACCTCCAGTTTATAAATGAGGAAATTGAAGCTAGAAAAGTTAAGGAACTTATCCAAGGTTGCAGAGCTAAGAATCAGTCATTGGGAGGTAAGTCTAATGTTCTGTTTTCCTCCGTGATAGGCAGCTAACCAGCTGTGAGGTGCTTGCTTTGGCATTGGGTGAGCCTTGTGACAAGGCATTAGTCCTTGGTGGCTTTACCAGTGGGGTGGACACCTACCTTGGATGTCATCATTAAACACGCAGTACTTGTTGCGGTATTTGTAGAGCAGGCGGAAGGCATTGGCATTGGCAAAGTCTTCAAACTGGATGAGGCAGTTTATTCCAAACCTGTGACGGAGGAGAAAACAGACCCATGATTGCCTCCCTGAGGTTGAATCCTGCCAGTTCGAGCTGGTGCTGGGCAGGTAAGTGGGTGGGGGCAGATGTGGTGTGACTCATTTTCTGGGTGTTTTGAACCTTGGTGACTCCTGCACCCTTGGGCTCTGCCTTTCCCACCATTTGGACACGAATGATATAAGGGATACAGCAGGGGCATGTGGCTTGATGGTCATTCAGGCCCATATCATTGTCTTCAACGTGGGCTTGTTGCTCCCATGGGCTCAGGATGGCAAACCTGGGGCAGCTAAAAAGGCAGAAGCAGGGCCTGCCCTCTCTGTGACCTGTAGCCACTTAAAATCCCAGAAGAAAGCTCACTCCAAACTCAACTGCAGGCAGAGAGCCAAGCTTCTCCACTACCAGGGCCCGGTGAGCCTCTGCAGTCTCCCAGTATTTTCTCTGGTGGGTTCTGAGGCCTGGATTTCTTTTAGAGACTGTCCTGGGTTCAGAATTATTTCCTTTAAGAGTCCAGAAAGGTCGGGAAGACCACCACACCGAGCCTCTGTTGTCCATTAATGCCTTGGTGAGGCCATTCTCTAATTTTTCAGGCACATAAGAATCAGTGTGCTTGTTTAAAAAGCAGATCACCAGGCCCACATCTCAAATATTCTCACTCAGTGGCACAGGGCTCAGGGATCTTCATTTTTTTTTTTCTTTTTAAAATTTTTTTATTGTTATTTTTTTTAACATTTTTTTAAAAGATTTATTTATTTATGCATATAAGCACTGGGGCACAGGCCAGAGATATGGGGGTGGGGGGGTGAGAGGATTCACCACAGAGAGCAGGGAACAGAACAGGCAGATAAACGAAACACACTGCTGAGGGGAGCAGTGGGCATAGCAGGAGAGGTCTGCTGCGCCATGTGGGTCCCCTCCCTGGCCAGCAGCAGGGATCGAACACATGCTGCAATGGCTGCGGTCTGCTTCATACTGCGTTGCTTAACCCACTGCGCCACCAGGGAGGGCCCGATCTTCATTTTTCTCCTCCAGCTTCACTGAGGTGTAACTCACAAAATAAATATGTATATATGTGTGTGTATATATGTATATACGTATATATGTATGTATGCGTTTAAGTTGTGCAATGTGAAGATTTAACAATGGTATACATTATGAAATGATTATCATAATCAAGATAATCAACACATCCTTCACCTCAGATAGTCACCTTTGTGTGTGTGTGTGGTGAGGACATTTAAGATATTCTCTCTTAGTGGTGCAAGGGGTTAAGACACAGCACTATGAAGCTATCTGCAGACACTGCAGCAGAGTTCCAAACCTGGCCAGGGAATGACCCACATGGTGCAGCAGACCTCTCCTGTCTCACCTGCTGCTCCCCTCAGCAGTGTATTTCAGTACATCTGCCTGTTCTGCTCACCACTCTTTCTCTGGTGAATCCTCTCACTCCCTGCACCTCTGGCCTGTACTCCAGTTGTGGTATGCATAAATAAATACATTTTTAAAAGAAAATACTTTAAGATATTCTTTTTTAGGGCGTTTTGGTGGGAGCTATGGTGTGGTAACAACACCAGGAGGGGGGAGATCCTACACCTCTAAAATATAACCAGTGTTGTAAACCAACGTTGCCACAATAATATATGTGTGTATCTAAGATAGAGTATGCTTGCCACACTGTACAACAATCTGCATTTTATTTATGCATACAAGAACTGGGGTGTAGGCCAGAGGTGCCGGTGAAGGGAAGGTGAGAGGATTAACCAGAGACAGAATGGAATAAACAGGTGGATAGACTGAAATCCACTGCTGAGGGGAGCAACAGTCGAGACAGGAGAGGTCTGCTGTGCCATGTGGGTCACCTCCCTGACCGGGTATTGAACTTGTGCTGTAGATGGCTTCAGAATGTTGTGACTTAAACCCTTACATCACCAGGGAGGCCCCCAATCTACATTACTGAGCACGCAGATGAATCTAATTCTGATAGTCTGCACATCTTTGAGATGCTGCCTTGGTGAGGGAAGACAATGTCCAGAAACTGCTTAGATTTAAAAATCCTTAATTAAATTTAAATAATTTATTTTTATTCATTTATTTATTTTTAAAGATTTATTTATTTATGTATACAAGAGATGGGGTACAGGCCAGAGTTGCAGGAGGTGAGAGTATTCACCAGACAGAGTGGGGAGCAGAACAGGCAGATCAACGGAATTACACTGCTGAGGGGAGCAGCGGGCACAGCAGGAGAGGTCTGCAGCGCCATGTGGGTCCCCTCCCTGGCCGGCAGCAGGGATTGAACTCGTGCTACAGGGGCTGTGGTCTGCTTCATAGTGCGTTGCTTAACCCGCTGCGCCACCAGGGAGGCCCTAATTTAAAGATTTAAATCCTTATTTAAAAATCCATGTTATATGCTGTGCTACTTCAATAAAAGTTCAAAGAAAATGAAGAATTAAGAAATCTCCTCTACATTGGAATCGTCTCCTATATTTGAAGGTCAGAAAAAAAGATTGTTTTTCCTAAAAAAAGAAAAACAACCCCCCTCCCCAACAAAAATCTGGCTTTGTAACCTCTTTTCCTTGGTAATGTGGTCTGTGATGAAGCTAAGAGCTAAGGTTTTTGCTCCTTTGTAGCAGTTTCTTGGTCAAGGCTTCCTGTACATACCTCTCCCCTTACCCTACTCAAACTTTGATCCTTGTTTTGATAGTTTTATTGTATTTCCATCTCTTATTGCAGTCTTTCTGGAAGCAAGGATGGTGTAAAGTATTAAATATTACTTAAAACTTAAACAAACAAAAAAAATAGGCATCATCTCGTGGGTCAATGTGTAACTAACAATGGCTGAGGAGGTCACATTTGTTCAGAAAGGAAGGCCTAACTGGCCAGTGAGGAGGGCTGGGCACACAATGGAGAGAAGTGACCTGTCATTCCCCACCTGACCCAGATGCTAAGGGCCAGCTTGGGAGTTACTGTGGGAAGACTTATAACCTTACCAAATAAGGGTGGGCATTTGGTGGGCTTACTGTGATAATGGGGGCATCTGTCTGATGAGGTTAGTGTCTATGAGGGGATAAGGTGCACTGAAATGGCCCAGCAAATAATTTTTCCAACCTTATAATTCTGTGCTTGACTTACCCTGGAGAGTGAAAAGCCAGTGGGTAGGCAGATATTTGATCCTACCATGGTCTTTCCAGAAACTTATCATGTAAGAGTGCTGGGTGTGGGTCAGGAGGCTGTGGGCCAACCTGGCACTTCCACACACAACTGACTTTCGCTATGTCACTTCAGCTTCAGTTTCTCATCTGTCAAATGGGATGATAATATCTGCCAAGTCAGTTTGTGTGGGCTGTTGTGAGGATTAAAAACTGAGGGTGACTTCACCCACAACATAGCATAATAAGGAAGTTTGGACCATCCTCTTTCTTGAGCACTACTGAAAAAAAAGTAAAATGAAAAAGTGTTGCTCACTGAAAACTTCAAAAGTTTATCACTGGAGGTGGGGGATTGTCCCACAAATTATGCTGAGGTCAGTAGCCTTTGCCTGGTGGCCTTTGCCTGGCAGGCTGCATGTAGTACCCTCTTCCCAGTGAGGGGATAATGCTAAGTGAAATAAGTCAGAAGGAGAGAGACTAATACCATCTGGCTTCACATATATGTGGAATATAGGGAAACCACACAAAGGGTCAGACAAGATCAAATCAAGAATAAATCCTAGAAATCTGACTATGGAATTGAGACTAGAATGCAGGGAGAGGGGCAGAGAGAAGCAAAGTTGGAAGGGGCACAACAGACTATGGCAGAGGACTTGGGTGCCGTGGTGGTAGATGCAGTGTGGTGACATGTGTCTGTGAGGTGTGGCCTTAGGCCTCTGAATGACATACAGTGTTGGAAACCAATATTACCTCAATAGAAAATTAACTATAAAAAATAAATTTGCTATATCTATGTGTTGAAATAAAGAGAAATGAAACTCTAATGCTACAACATAGATAATTTTATAAAACATGATAAGTGAAAACAGGTAGACATGTCTTATATGATTCCTTTTACATGAAAAGTCCAGAAAGGCAAATCTGTGACAGCAAGCAGAATATTGTTGGGGGAAGCGGGGGAGTAGGGATTGATAGCTAGGAGATAAAATTCTTTTGGTGGTAATGAAAATGTTCTAGAATTGATGTCATGATGATTACACACATCTTTGAATAGACTAAAAGTCAGCTAACTGTGCACTTTAAATGGGTCAACTGTATGCTTTGTGAATTATAATCTCAATAAACTGTTTAAAAAACAACAATAAGAATAAATAAAAGAGCATCAGACAAATTCAGAAAGAATGATGACAACAAATGGCAGACTCAATGGAATATTATTGTTATTAAAAAAGATGAGATAGTGCCTTTTGTGAACACATGGATGGAGCTTGAGGGAATTAAGCTAAGTTAAACAGGTGAGAAAGTGCAAAGTATAGCAAAAAGTAACACTTAGACTGTCAAAAATATATCAGAGGTAACCAGAGGGATGAGGTATCAAGGGAAAAACACACAATGAAGGAAGGAAGGAGTAAGACATAGCACTAGAGCTTTGGTGGCAGGTGAGTGAAGTATATGCACATATGGAGGTGTGAAGCTGTACTCCTCAAATTACATAGCTATATAACTGATTGACAATTTAATAACATTTGAGGGAAAAAAGCTGAGGGTGACTTTTATATTGCAAAGTGCTGAAAGCACATGTCACCTTTTGCACAATTATTCAGTCACAGAGCAAGTGATGATGGTGGTATCAGTGTGGGAGACTGAATCTCCTTACCTCCCATTTAGCCATTTCTTGTGCAATAAATACAATGAAAAATCCTCTTGTGCACAATTATCGTGCTATGCTTACCAAACCAAAATTCACTGTGAATTTTTGTTCACAGGTTTTTGTTCACGGGTGTGTGTTTCAAGTATTTGTAGGGAGGGAGAAACAAAGTGTCTTGGTCATGGCGACCTTTTATTTTATAGAGTCCTCACAATATTCTCCCCATTGCTCCACAATCAGTGTGGAGCTGGAAGGTCAGACAATGAAGCAATGTAGCGCTCATTACCCGCCCCACCCTCCCCCCACATTTGACCTTCAAGCAACACCACTCCGAGATAAAAATAAGTCACAGATTATAAATACATGCCTTTGTTTAGTGCACTATTTAGTCTTTAGTCTTTCATATTAAATTCAATTTTATATAAGACAGTGTATTCAGGGAACAATTTGATTAAATTGTCATTAATTTAGGTCATTTCTAACTTGAAATTGAATAAGAAAAGACAATATGAATTGCCCATCCCATACCCTAAACTTGAATACACCTGATTAGATTTATGGACCTTTAGACCCTGTCCACATTGAATGTCTCTAACCCTGACTGCCCCAGGAGTTCTCCTCATAAGGTGCAACCCCCCTCTCTAGAACATCACTCCACTCAGTTTCTGGCCACGGCCATTCCTTCCACCTTCCTCACTTCCATTACATCTGTTGTTTATCTCCATTGAGATCTTTGGACTCCTCACCATTTTCACCTTGTCCCTAGGTCCCTTTTTTCATTTTCACAAGATGATACCACCATCCATTCTGAAGTAAAGGTAGTTACTTCAACTGCTCTCAGCATCATCATCATCCATCCATCCATTTAAGAACATCCACTGAGCACCTTGATAAACTGATACTCTAGTTGTTCAATAAATGTTTTAGGAAGGGATGGTAATATGAAACAGTTGTGTTTGAACTAGTCTGTGGCCTTGTTAAACTAATTAAAAACCAATTCAGAACAAAAGCACATTTTAAAGTGGAAAATTATATAGCTTAGATGAAAAAGAACTTTTACTCACCAATGTCCATACAACTACAAGTAGTAGACTTTCAGCACAACGGCAATTTAAATGCCAATTATAATTGCCTTGCATATTTACTAACACATGACTATTGACTTACCCTGCAGTACTACAACAGTAATAAAAACAGCTAAGTTTTATTGAGTTTTTATTTTCTGGCATCTCTACATATTTTATCTCAATCAATCTTGACATTACCTCATAAAGTAGGTGATATCTCAGAGCAGGATTCCTGAGCTATAGATATTGTTACAGGGCAAACCCAATGTGAAATGGGTTGGCCCTTTGCCCCCAACAATATCATGTTGTTATCCAGGGGTTATTTGCTTTCTTGCAGTTGGAAATTTCTGACTCTGAAATCTGAATTTAGGTCTATATGATGTTAGAATCTGCCTTAGTATAGTTTATAATATGTATTTGTGAAAGATAAAATGAAATAAAACATAAGTTGGGCTTCTTTGTCTACTAAGAAGGAAATTATCAAATGACTAAAAAAAAACCTTGAACCTACAGACAGGAAAGGTGTGTTCTTTATCTCTGACATGAGCCCTGGAGTCTTGGGTGGTCTATCCCCCTTTCTCTCTGGGTTTCAGTTTCCTGCTGAGAGGTTGGGGTAGCATGAGCTACTTAATACAATAGAGCTTCACTTAGAAATTGTTAAAGTCCAAAGTAAGGAGGTCAGACCATTTTGAAGTGTCAGAAAAGAACTTGGAGTCCTTGGAACCCAGCAGACCAGGTGAGACCTGGTCGACCCTCTAGTGACATCACTAGAGCAGCATCAGGAACCCCTCCCACAGTACTAAGGCACTGTGTGCAGTTCTGGAAAATTCCCTGATTTTAGTGCTGCAACATATTGCTCCTATTTATCTGCCCCCTTCTGCACTTTTGAACTTTTCATCCTGGCACCCTGGCAAGGGCTGAGGAACATCTGATTTTTCTCCAATGGAGAGTTCCTGCAATAGAGAAAGAGGCAACTCCCCAGGGACAAAGCTGGCTGCCCTAACTCCAACCCTGGGGACTCATCAAGGAAATGACCTTGGAGCTTCCAGGGAAGGCATTCCAAGACTGGGCTCTCTTAAGATCTCAGGGTTGATGGGTGGACATTAAATTTTTTTCACCCAGCACTCAGGCATGAAGCAGCCAGAACTGGTGACCCATAGCTGGGAGTCCTAGCAAGCTGTGAGTGACAGTGTAATGAGACCCAGACCAGGACCAGCAGAACAAGGCACCTGCCACCTGGGAGCAGCCTCTGAAGGGTAAGGAGAATCTGGGCTAGTGCTCCCTCCCCCTGCCCCCAAACACACTAGTGGAATGCTGCCTGGGGGATATCGTGAGACCAGAACATTCCATGGGTTGTAGACTTGGTGTCTCAGTTCCATAGGTCAGGACCTGCCATTCTTTCATACACCTGGGGCTGACCTCTTTCAGGCCTGAACAAACATGGGGGATCTGGGGAGAGCAGGTGAATATTTCCAGCCTGTCTCCAAACAGAATGACTAAAA
The DNA here is from genome assembly GCA_019455555.1 of Galemys pyrenaicus. Taxonomy (NCBI): domain Eukaryota; kingdom Metazoa; phylum Chordata; class Mammalia; order Eulipotyphla; family Talpidae; genus Galemys; species Galemys pyrenaicus. The sequence continues at coordinate 3,439,504 of JAGFMF010011725.1, forward strand.
GCTGCCACTCATATTTCCATGGGAGCCCATTATGTGCTCCAAAACACACACACACACACACACACCTCTCTCTCTCTCTCTTCTTCACACCTCCTCCCCCCATACATAGACATATACACACATGAAATTTCTACAGCAGAGAGCTTGGTAAAAATGTAAGTTGTTAGTTGAAACCCAGTGGAAAGTTGTTTCTTTTACTTTTTCCTTCTAGTAACTAGAACTGACAGAATCACGGAAGCTCTAGGTTCTAATCTCTATTTTACATATTCCATAAACTCTAGTCATTTGAGATTCTCTCAGAAAGATATTCTGTGGCTAGAAAAGTTTGAGAAATTCAAACAGGGACAGCCAAACAGGGACAATGAGGCCTAAAATTTGCCACAACTCTACATCAAGGAACCACAAAATAGGGGGCATGCAAATCCCAGAGAGCTGGAACAAAAGGAGAGAGTCCAAGTTCAAAATATAGCACGTAATCCACAATGGCATGAAGATAAAGGTTGTCACTCTCTGCCAACGACCCTGAGCAGCATCTATGTGTCTTTCGCCCATGTGTCTCTTTTCAAGTCTCTCCTCCAATTATCTCTATATGTCACTCCTTCACGTGTCTCCTCTAAGTCCTCCAAGTGACTCCTTCCAGCATTACCAGGGTATAAACTGAAGTCAGAAAAGCAAGAGAGATAAACCCACCTGCCTTCTGAGTTGTATAGATCTCCCTGGTTGTTCAGCTGTGCTCATACTTTCCAATAACCACCCTTGACTCAAGAAGCCCTGTTCATAGCAAGCTGGGACCAGTAGGCTGGGATCTCTACAGTGTGGAGATGGTGGTGGAGTCTGTAAAAATGTAAAGGGGCAGAGTGTTCCTCTAAATTTTCTCCCCTTTAAATTTTTTCCCACCATATCTTTGGTGATGCAGGGCTGAGGAGGACAACCTCAGGAAACTGCATTTTATGAGGTTCCAGTGTGTTCAAAGGGAATCACAGACATGAAGCATTGCCATGGAAGAAACCTAATTTTGGTTTTGGCTTTTTGAAAAAAAATTTTGATTTTTGCAAGGATTTTTTTTTGTTTATTTATGGGCCTATGTTTTGAGTTTTTTCCTTTTTTTTCTCTTTGCAGGCTATTTGCAGGTACATGTATGGTTTAGGTGAAAAACAAAACAAAACAAACCAGCCTGCTACTGAAATGCAAGTAAAACTGCCTTTTCATCAGGCAATGGTTAAAAAAAATCTAGCTTTAGAAAATAAGGTTTGTCCTTGTAAGGAAGTAAAGAGGAAATACTAAGTCTTTGCAAACACCAGTAAAATTGCAATTGCATGAGATAGTCCATATGGATTTAATGAAAACTAAGGTAAGTGTCTGTGTCTGTATGTAGTGTGTCTTTTAAGTCTTTCCTTTTTTGTCTAATTGTTCTGGACTTTAGAGGACATAAAATTGGTATAGATGCAGCTACAGAATTTCCAGGGTCAGAAAAATGAAGGAAACTGGTACAAATGCTTCCAAGAAGCATGATCTGGGATAATTTGGGTTAAAGGGAACTAATTTGAAATTTATTGGGTTTATTTGAAGCATGTATTTCTCTAAAGTTGTATTGAATATAATATTTCTCCCTTTTATCTGAGTTATTGATGTTGGATACATGAGGTCTTTTAATGATGGCTAAAATGGGAGTTGGGAAATTTAAGTTTTTTCTGCAACTTAAAAATTTCCAGGTGTGGGATCAAAATAAAAGCTTAAGATTTGGCTGTCAGCATTTGTGCTGGTGAGTTTATCCAGAGCTTTGATTGTAATTTAATGTTCCCACCCCCCCACTAGTAAATTTATAGTAACGTTTGACTGATCAGAGGAATTCATGGAACTTTGTCAGAAGGTTTGACTGTCATTTTGACTTGGAAGAGACACATGGAGGAGAGTCATGTAGAGACACTGGGAGGAAAGGCTTGGGAAAGAGACACGTGGGTGAAAAGCATGGTGGGAGGCTGCTCTTGGTCCTTGGCAGAAATAGTGGCAGCAATTATCTTGACCTCATTGTGGATTATGTAATTTATTTTGTATTTTCTCTCCCTTCTGTTCCAGTGTTCTGGGACCTGCATTACCCCTTTCTTGTGATTCTTTGCCATGAGGTTCCTTAGACTTGTGGCAAGCTTTTGGGAATCAGCAGCTCTGTTTCAGGTTTGCCCTGTTTGGCTAGTTATTTGTCCACAGGGGGGAATGGGTGATTTTCAGTTTTCTGTTATTGGGATCTCCTCTTTCTCCTTCTCTTTCTCTCTTTTTTTCCCTCCTCCTCCTCCTCCTTCCTCATCCCTTCCCCCTCTTTCTCATCCTGTTCTTCTTCTCCCCTTTGGCTTCCCCTTTCCCTTTTCCTTCTCCATTCTCCTTTCCTTCTCTTCCTCCTTCTTCCTTCTCCACAGAAATTCAATTAAAAATCTTTCACACTAACAGTATGTCTACTTTGCCTTTTTGTGTGTGGATGGCTGGATCCTTTTCAAAGCAGACACCCCTTATTAGCTAGGGCTTCCAGGATACCCCTTGGTCACATGCTAACACTTCTTCTGGGGAGCAGGGAGTTCCAAGGATGACAGGGAAACTAGTCTATAGACAAGGAAAATAGAAACCAAGGATTGGAGCTAGCAAGAATACTGAGTCACTATTGAGAAAATCAAGTGCACTGAGGCATGATTAAGGACCATTGTGTGGACATTGTATAACTAGACTTCTTTTATGTGATCTTGAGGGGTAAAGCAGAACCAATATGTGGAAATGAGAATAACACAAATTTCAGTGCTATTTAAGGCAGACTGAGTGGAGAGAGGTTGCCAGTCCCTGGAAGTGAATTGTGGTCGCTGGAACACCATCTGGAATGGAAGCTGTGGAAAGGACCACAGTGGGGTCAGGGGTGTCCTCTTAGGTTTTTCTCTTCCCATGTCTGGCCCTGGAAAGTCCCCTGGTGTGGGGTGCTGGCAGCCAGTCTGGTAGGTTCCTGTAGCTGTTATTTTCGCCTTCCGGGGAAAATTTCCACTGAGTAACAAGAAAGTCACAGGAAGCATCAACTTTTAAGCAAAGGTCCTGGAATAATGTGGTTGTTACTTAGTCACTATGACGGCAATCTGAGTCCAGAAAGAAATGCTCCAGGAAGAGTTTGGCTTTCCTCCTTCGTTTCCAGGTTTGTTGGAGTGCCTGGGCAAGCACTCAAATGGCACCAGAAATCTCTGTGCCGGGAAGAGGATGGTGGCTGATCTGCTGGCCTTTGATGGCCCAAAGGTCAGCACTGAACTTCTCCCCTCCACCCACAAGCAAAAGAAAGGCTAATTAAAAGACATGATAGCGGTTTCGCTTATGCAGTGGTGGTAATCATGTTGCAATACATAATTGCATCAAATCAGCATGTTGTACAACTTAAACTTATAAAATGTTATATATTCGTCATATCTCAATAAAAATAAAAGAAATGCTTCCCTCATACCAGTAACTAAAGAGTTTTGAAAAGATGGGAGCTGACGGCTGATTCCTTCATAACCTTATGGTGTTGACATGTGGGCATGTGCTATCCTAGAACAAGCTGCAAGAGAGGATGTCAGTATGTTAAGTTTTCACAAAACTGTCTTCTCATTCATCCTCTTTTCTTTCTGTTTCAAGAAGGTAACTGGGGTGTGATGGACTGTCTTCTCTGTCATGTGAAAGAACAGAGAGAGTATTCACGTTAGAGGATGGGTGCTAGAAATAGACCATCTGGGTTCAAACTTGGTGCTGCCATTTGCTTGAAGTGTGAACTTGGACAAGATTCATAACCTCCCTGTGCCTCACCTGTAAAGTGTGCATTCGTTCACTTATATTTACTGGGAACTCAGGCTTTAGTAGGCATTATCTGGGTGCTTGAGATACAGCAGTGGACGAAAAGTCAGGGGTCAGGATGTCTCTCTAGAACTTCTAATTTAATGGAATGGAATAATTGTATCTAATATTGCATTAGCTGGATTAATGTATGCAAGAGGCTTTGTTGTCTGTACATGCCTAGATTAGTCCAGCACTCAGTCCACTGGAGGCTGAAGAGTGGGATGCTTGCTCTCTTACTTGCTTCTTTATTTCATATATATACTTTGAAACTCAAGGAATTGTTTCTGGGGAAGAATTGTTCCTTAACTCATACTTAAAAAGCCATTATTTTTTCTATCTACAAGAGAAATGCTTACACACAATCAAACATCATAGAAATGAGTGACACTGGAAGCAAAAATTCCTGACAATATCCTCTTTTAATTACAATCGCTGTTATCTGGAGATAGTCTTTCTTTACATAACATAAGCACACACACACACAAAAATATGTGTGTATACATATATATATATTAAGTTATGCTGTATTGTCTTTGTTTAAACATCAAGACCCTTTCATTCAAATATGTCACCTAATAAGGATTTCACCCACTGTTTTGTTTGGGGGCCAATCTCTTATCTCTCTCTTCAATAATGATAAAGTGATGTCCCTTTTCTTCAGGGACAAGAAATCCATGATTTTGGATAGAACTGTAAGGGATTATGCTCAGTGAAGTCAGTCAGAAGGCAAAAGAAAAATACCAGATGGTTCCTCCCCTAGGAAGAATATAAGGGAACCAAATAAGGACCAAGGAAAGGAATAAGAACAACAACAACAACAACAATAATAACAATAAAGACACAAAAACCAAAAATGAAAAGACAAGAACAAATCGGGAACACTTGGTGGGGAGGGACAAAGGGGAGGGTGGAGGGCAGACGGGAGCACGGGGGACTGAGGTGATGGTGCCCTGGTGATATGGTGATGGGGAATACATGGGGATTACAATTGATGGCAAGTAGATGTAAATAAAAAATGTTAATTAAGAGAAAAAATAAAATATTACTTGCATTAAAAAAAATCCATGATTTGTTACCTTTGCCAATATAACAAAAGTGTTGGAGAGGCAAATGGCATAGTTATTGCTGTTAGTGTCTTTCACATGGACTAAATCAAAAGAGCCAGGATGTCTTTCTGTTGGTAATCACACCAGTCCTTCCCAGGTCAGCACCTCCGATTACTGTGCACAAGCTTACCAGTATCAAACTTGATGAAATCTATAGTCTTGCTAGTTTCCCATTCATTCTGAATGGTGCAATTCACCTTGATGAGGGGATCAGGAAAGCAGATGGTACTAGCATTACGGGTGACCAGATGAGGGATTCCTTGGTGCCCACTAATATCTTTCTCACTTTAGACAGCTGTACTTGGCCTCCTCAGGTGCAATGTAATGAACAGACTATGATTGATTCATAGATCAATCAGAAATGCTCTCCAGTCTTCAGTGCTGATGACATCCATAAAACCAGCAGGGCGGTTATATCAGTAAAAGGTGAAAGATATATACAATCTGAAGAGAAACCAGAGTATAGTGTAATTATATCAGTGTGGTTCTTGCATCAATCTTAATGAGCTCCTGCATACAGATCTTCTTCACGTCGTCTCCTGTTAGAGCATCCTTAGGAAGCTGATTAGAGGGAGACATTTTCTCAGCTTGTGTGGACTGGTGGTTGGAGGAAGAGCAAATACACTGATCAATTTATCCAGCATCCAATGCTTTGGTGCCATGACTCCCTTCAGATGCTTCTTAGATTCATGAGCCATGGCTTTGCTAGGCAGGGAGAGAGTACACTTACCTTAAAATAAGCATTTTTTTAAGGATTTTTTCCTAGTTATCAAATTATAGGAAAAATAATTTGGTTAAACCAAATAAAAGAGAGAGTAGAGTAAATTGGGGCTGTGTGTGTAAATGAATAAGACAAAGAGAAAATAGGAATATATATACCATGGGCTTGTTTGGAGTAATACATCCTTCTTGACATGGATTGATGAGGCTTGGATTTGAGGGTTCCGCTCTGGTCCTTTTTTATCTTTCCTTCAAGAAGATCCTTCTTATCAATAGCAGCTCAGAAAAATCTTTCCTGATTAACAGTTTGGTGTCCTTGTTCCCTTCTGGATGATCAGGGGAAAGGATGACTGTCTGAAATAACTGCAGGCAATAAGTTTTCAGGATTTGGGTTTTTTGATGGTGTCTTAACACTAGTGCGTAATTGGATTTCCATACCTCTGATTTTCATTTTCAGAAGTTGCATTTTTTTTTTCAAATATGCTTATTTTTTCTGCACAGTATTAAGTAATTTCCTTATTAATTCATTCACATAAAATATCTGTTTAATACATTTAATTGTAACTGCTTTAACTATAAAGCAGACTATACTTCAGAATATTCCATTTCCCTGGGGTTCTAATTCTTGTATTAGCTGTGAATCTGCTTTTTCTCACATTGTGGATTGTTTCCCTGTGGCTCATGAATTGATTTTCATTGGAGAATTGTTTTTCCAAGAAATTCCATGTAACACGGTTGTGGGAATCTTCCTGCAGAGAAGTTTGACTTTTCCTTCTTTTCGGTTCTCTAGCATATCACTGGTAAGACATTTTATACCCTTTTTTTAATTTGAACATTTTGACATATGTGTATTTTGTAAATGTGCACTTTAAATCCACAGGTAGTGAAGGTTTGGTGTTTTGGTTTCTTCCACATTCCCCTTTCCATGGTCCCTTGTGATTTTTCAGGGTTAGTTTAAAACCCACAGGGTTGAATGGGAGAAGGCTTTTCCATTTTTGATCTTGACTTAGTACATCTTCTCATTTGGGTTTGAGACCTATCACAGATTATCCTTTCCTACTAAACCTTATTCTGAAACAATAAGCATGCACCTCTAGTGAGGCCAGTCTTCCAGAAACTTCTGCACAACCCTTGCCTTTTCTGCACTGTTGGGTTTCTCATGATGTATCACCTCTAGGGGATGTGTATGTCCACCTGCTTCCTCAGATTCAATGCTGCATCTATATAATTTCCATCTCTTCCTAACCATCCCTGATTCTTCCTTCTTCTGAATTCTGATTGCACCCCAAATTAATGCCAAACAGTTAATGCCTTTACTCTAATTATTTCCTGTTGAAAAATTTTGTCTTCTCGGGAGGTGTTTAAGATTCTTGAGGGCATGGCCCATGATCTTATTCTCTTGAATCTCACTATAGTTCAGGGGAGTGTTGTGTCACCATTATTCAAAATATATTTTTAGACTTGTAATTTTTTTTTTGCTGGAAATGCTTAATTTTTTTGTTTGCTTGTTTTTTGCTGCTTCTAGATTCTCAGAAATTTCAGGATGTGTTTTCTTACTTCAGTGGTGAAATAAAGCTCAGTTTCTGAGTGCTGACTATAGAACCTGCTGGTCCTATATTTTTTGGTCAGAAAACTACATCCCCTCATGGGACAAACTCAAAAAATCAAGTCCTAAAATATAGACATATTTATTGTAGGGTGACAGGTGTCTTTATCTAACAAATGCACTTGCATCTCCCTTTTCAGCTTCATAGCTGTCTTGGAGTCAGGGTCCAAGAAGGGAAGGGTCAGATCCCAGTGTGTACAGAGTAGTGGGGAATAGCAGCTCTGATTCCTCCTTAGGATGTGTCTTCAGGGGTGGGGTGCTTAGAAGTGCGCTTATTCCAGGCTTAAAAGCAGTGAAGTTGTTCAGGGCAAAGCAACCCCAGGCACAGCCCTACCTGTGAGGTTTCATATTGAAAGGACACTCAGGAACAGCAGGTGTGTTGTGAAGATGGAACCCAGAGCTATGCTGGGTCTTTGCTCAGGAAAGCTTCAAAATTACAGAAGCCCAGATCTCAAGTCAGCCCACATGGCATGGGAGCCTGGAGTGGGTATTATTTTAAGTAAGTTTTTATTAAGGTAACATTGGTTTATAGTGTTATATATTTCAAATGTGCAGCACTGTAATTCTTAATTATAAACACTATATCATTTCATTCCTCATCACATACTTGATCCTCTTTACCCACTTAACCCACCCACCTCCAAGTGACTATTGACATTATATGATACATTTCCCTACCTATATTTGTAACTGCTGTTCCTTTCTCTACCCTTCTTGAATTCCCAGGGCACAGCCTCCTATAAATATGGCTGCCCCCTTCCTTGTCCCTCTCAAGTGGGATGGGGAGTGGTAGTCTGCTACTTTGTGGCTCCCCAAGTGTCTCCTGGTATTTATGTCTTTGCCATTTCGACTCCCTAGGAATCTGTTCTATAGTATATATATATATATTTTTTTTTTTTGGTAAGGTCCTTCACCTCTTTTGTTAGGTTTATCCTCAAGTAGTTGATTTTTTGTGTGTCAGTTATACAAGTGATGGTTTCCTTGATTTCTTTTTCTTCAGACTGATTTTTTATGAGAAGACTACTGATTTTTCTGTTTTAGTTTTATATCCTGCTACTTTACTAAACTGGTTGATTATTTGATTAGTGTGGAGTTTTTAGGGTTCTTTATGTATATTATTATGTCATCTGTAAATAGTGATGTTTTACTTCTTTCCCTATATAGATTCCTTGTATGTCTTTCTTTTGTCTTATTGCCTAGGCTAGGACTTCCAGTATTATGTTGAAGAGCAGTGGTGAGAGTGGACATCCTTGTCTTGTTTCTGATCTTAAAGGAAATGCTTTCAGCTTTTCACCACTGAGAATAATATTAGCTCTGGGTTTGTCATATGTGGCTTTTATGTTAACTTTCCTTCTATCCAAGAATTTCAAGGGCCTTCATCAAAAAATGGATGTTGAACTTTGTCAAATGCTTTCTCAGCATCTATTGATATGATCATAGGTTTTTATTTTTCTTTCTGTTGATGTGTTGGATTACAAACATTGATTTTCGGATGCTGAACCATCCTGTGCCCCTGGAGTAAATCCCACTTGGTTGTGATGTATTATCCTTTTGATGCATTGTTGGATTCTGTTGGTGAGTATTTTATTGAGGACTTTTGCATGAGTATTCATTAGGGAGATTGGCCTGTAGTTTTCTTTTTTTGTGTTGTCTTTGTTTGATTTTGGTATTAGTGTAATATTGGCTTCATAGAACATATTTGATAGTATTCCTTTTTCAATTTTTTGAAAGAGTTTGTTGTGACTTGTACATCTTAGGATAGGCACTAGTTCATTTCTGATGTTTGGTAGAATTCATTTGTGAAGCTTTCTGGTCTTTGGCTTTTGTTTTTGGGGAATTTTTTGGTTAGTGTTTCAGTTTCATTGCTGTAATTGGTCTGTTTAGGTGTTCTGTTTCTTCTTTATCTAGCTTTGGATGACTATATTGTTTTAGGAATTTGCCCATCTCTTCCAGATTGTTGAACTTGTTTGCACATAAGTGTCCATAGTAATCTCTGATTATTCATTTGATTTCTACTGAGTCTGTTGTGATTTCTGATCTTTTGTTTATCATCCTATTTAACTGTGTGTTCTCCCATTTTTTTCTTTGTAAGCCTGGATAGAAGTTCATGTATTTTGTTTATTTTTTCAAAGAACTGATTTTTGGCTTCATTGAGCTTTTGGTTTATTTTTTTAATTTCTATTTCATTTATTTCTGCTTTGATTTTTATTATTTCCTTTCTTCTATTTTTTGTCATTCCTTTTCTAGTTCTTTGAGATGGGAGATTAAGTTTTCTCATTGAGTTCTCTCTTGTTTCTTGATGTAAGCCTCTATTGCTATATACTTTTCTCTTATTACTGCTTTTGCTATGTCCCAGACATTCTGGAAAGTTGTGTCCTCATTGTCATTCAACTCAAAGTATTTTCTAATTTCTTCTTTGATTTCCTCTTTAATCCACTGGTTTTCCAGTAGTGTGGACTTCAACCTCCACAAAGTAGGAGGGTGCTTGCTTTTTTTTTTTCATTTCATTTCTAGTTTGATGTCTTTATGATGAGAGAAGATAGTTGGAATGATTTTGATCTTAATGGATCTGTTGGTGTTTGTGTTGTGGCCCAACATAGTGATCTATGTGCACTTGAGAAAAATGTGTACTCAAATTTTTTTGAGCTCAGTGTCCTATAGATGAATGTTAAGTCCATGAAGTCAAGGTCCTTATTGAGGGATCTCATGTCTTTGTTTATTTTTGCCTTATTGTTCTGTCTATTGACGAGAGTGGGGTGTTGAAGTTTCCTACTATAGATGTATTTTCTCTAATGTCTGTTTTCAGAGCTGATAATAATTCTCTTGTATATTTTGGCTTTCCTTCCTTTGGTGAGTATAGGTTGATAAGTGTTATATCTTCCTGATGTATTGTCCCCTTAATCATAATGTAGTGTCATTTTATCTTTCTAAATTTGAAGTCTATTTAATCTGATATAAATACAGCTGTTCCTGCCTTCTTTCATGGTCCATTTGCTTGTAAGATTGTTTTCCAACCTTTAACGTTCAGCCTATGTTTCAGTCTATGTTTATCTTTTGTAGCTAAGTGTGTCTTCTGGAGACAGCAGAAGGTTGGGTTTTATTTTTTTATTATATGTATATATATTTTTTTAATTTTATTTATATATTTTTGACATCAATTGTGGTCCCCATGGATTTTGCACCACCATTTCACCAGTGCATAATCACCTCAGTCCCTTTTAATCCAGCCTGCTACTCTGTATCTTTTTGTTGATGAATTTAGTCCATCTTCAGTTAGAGTTAATATTGATACATTGGCATCTATATTTGCCATATTGTTTGTCTTTTTTCTGATTTTATTCATTGCCCTTTTTGTGATTTTATTCCTTGCCTTTGTCTATTCTTAGTCATTCCTCTGTTGGCTTTGGCTTTAGGACTTCTTGTAGTATTTTTTGCATTAGGGATTTTTCAGAATGAATTTATAAAGTTTCTGTTTGTCTAAGATGATCCTTATTTTTTCTTCATAGAGAAAGGAGAGCTTTAGGGTATAGTATTCTTTGTTGGCATTTGTTGTCTTGGAGTTTGTTGAATATGTCACTCCATTCTTTTCTTGCTTGTAGTGTGTCTTCAGAAAAGTCTGCTGTCAGCCTGATTGGCTTTCCTGTATAGGTTCTCTCTTTCTTCCCCCTTGTCAGCATCATTATTTTTTTCCTTGTCTTGGACTATTGGAAGTTTTATTACTATGTGTCTTGCTGTAGTTCTCCTTTCATTGTGGTAATTTGGTGTTCTTCTTGATTCTTGTATCTCTATTTTCATCTCCTCTTCATTCTTGGAAAGTTCTCTTTGATTATCTCCTTGAACAGTTTCTCAATTCCTAGGTCTCTCTCCTCACCTTCTGGGATCCCTATAAGTCTTATATTTCTTTTCCTCATGTTGTCAGATAGTTCTCGAAGTGTTTCTTCATTCTTTTTCCTTTGTACTTCTCTTTCCTTTTCTTTTTTGGTTCTTTTTATTTCTGTATCTTATAGAGTACTGATTCATTCTTCCATTTCATCAGTTCTGTTTTCATTGCTGTTTCCAGAGTTCTTTAGTTCCTCTGTTAATCTTTTAAACTCCTATGTTTCTTTCATTCCTTCTTTAAGGACTCGATTTCATTCTTCAGTTCATTAATTATTTTTTCTCATATCATTCTTTTCTTTTTCATTTCCTTTATACTTTTTAATTATGATGACATTAAATTCTCAATCTGACAGGAAGAGAAGTTCTTCCACGTCACTGTTGTTGAGTTCCATTGGCTGATTTTCTTTTTTGTGGTGTGTCCTTCCCCTGAGGGCTTCCTTGGTTATTTATATTTTTCCTTCTCCCTGTTTTTTGTTTTCTAATTTGTTCTATGCATTGGGCCACAGTGCTGCTGGTACTGGTGGGCATTTCTTTGATGGTGATTCTCTCTGGACATCAGAAACTGGGGGCTAGACTGAGCCTGGCACTGTTACACCAGGATCCAGGATGAGGAGAACAGGAGAGTGATGCTGTCACTCAAATATATGTCAATGGATGATGGGCATTGTCGCTGGAGATCACCCAGTCTCTGTATGCTGTGGTCTCTTCCCCTTCATGCCTGTCTTAACCTTTGTTTGCAGAAACCTATCTTTACTCAGTTCTAGAAGGGGATAGTGGGATTGCTGGCTTTCAATAGTTCCACAGGCAAGCCTACACTTTGCTGGGAAGCACAGTTCATCTTGATTGTCATTGGGATTTTGCTAAGGATTTCTTTCAATCTATATATTGTTTTAAGAAATGTAGCCATTTTAATGATGTTAATTCTTCCAAACTATAAGCACAGGGCATCTTTGCATCACTTTGTGTCTTATTCTTTTTCTTTCAGCAATGCTTTACAGTTTTTTAGTACACAGGTCTTTCACTTCTGTAGTTAAACTTCCTCTAAACCATTTAATTCTTTTGAATGCATTTGTAAATGGGAATATTTAACCAATTGTTCCCTCTGCTAGTTCATTATTTGGATACAGAAATACAATCAACTTTGTTTATTAATTTTGTGGCTTACCACTTCACTGAATCTATTTATTATTTCCAATAGCTTTTTTACTGGAGCCTTTAGAATTTTCTATATATATTGTCATAGGTAACTTTTACTTAAAGTCAGGCTTTTACACAAAAACCAAAAATGAAAAGACAAGGACAAATTGGGGACACTGGTGGGGAGGGAAGAGGGAAAGGGTTGAGGGCAGACAGGAGCATGGGGGACTGAGATGATGGTGCCCTGGTGATATGGTGATGGGGAATACATGGGGATTACAATTGATGTCAAATATATATAAATTAAAAAAAATTATAAATAATAAAAAAAATAAAGTCAGGCTTTTTACACTGTTACTTCCCTTCTTTGTTACACTTATCTCAGCAATTTAGGAATTTAGGGTTGAAAGAGGGCTTAGAAAATAAGGGGATAGTTTCTTTCCTATGTTGCCTAAAGCCTACAGTAGCTGCTAACATCAAAGTACTTTCCAGCTTGGACCAGGTATCAGACAGAACCAGGTTGCCTGGTGCAAACTTAAAATAGACCATTCTGGTCCATTTACTGTAAGTGACAGAAGTTAAAAAAAAAAAATTAAGTGTGAACCATCAGGGAAACTTGTCATGTAGACACAATGCGCTGAGTTCCTTTGCAAGGTAGGGAAAGAGCAAGAGGAAGGGAATATCTAGTCCTGCCTACGGGAACATCAGGTTTATCTTGATTTTGAGAACACTCATAGTTTTCTATTACCATGGTTCACAGATTGACATGGAGTCGTCCTTGGTGCTGATGGGTCTTCCCCAGTGGCCAAACTCCAAGACAGTGAATGAGTTATAGTGACTCTTTTTCTGATCTCCACATCTTAGTACACACTATGATTAGTGGGTAAAGGTGAGAAGGTGGAGCTTGTATTAGCAGGATGTTTGGAAAGAGACAAAGATGTTGAAGGCAGGAATCAACATTTCCCAAGGTTCTTTCTTAAAATACATTATGTTTGTCCTGGGGACTGCTGACTCACCTCCAGGCCGGGATTTCCATCTCAGACCTACATTCCCAAAAGTGCTTGGGGAAACCAGCTCATTCCTTACCTAGTGTATCCACAGAAACATCTGCTTGAGCTTATTAAAAAGTCCAAATAACCAACTGTCAATCCCTCATTGTTTCCATGTCAGGACACATTCCTCTGGACTGACGCACTTGCTTCCCAGGGACTCACCCCTGGATGGCCCATGTGTCTGAGACACTGTGAACTGATTCTGATGATAATTTGAAGAACCTCTTATAGTCTAGCTGATTTAACGTCACACAAATAGCAAGACTTCTCTGTGGGGAATCATGGAATGACTACTGACTCACTATATAAACAGGAAACAGAAAGCAAAAAAAAAAAAAAATACAGTCAATTTCACTCTCTTTTCTTCAATGCAGCAGGAACTCAAATTGTAGAAAATCATCTCCCTATGGAGTTAACAGACCCAGGCTCAACTTGTGGTCATGTCAGACATTGTGTGATATGAAATAGGCTTGTTGGCCTCTCAGGGCCTCAGTTTCCTCTCCCATAAAGTGATTTTACTAATATCTATACTGCCAGCCACACAGAGAGCTTAAGCGAGCTTAAGAGAATACTGGAGTAAGAAGGCACCCTAAAGAGTATCTAATGCTTAAATTTCCTATTATAATAGCACCACCAGTAGTCACATCACCTATCCTTGTTCTCCTTCTTCCTTCTATGATGGGGAGCTCTTACAAAGCACTATGGTTTAGCTCTGATTTATGTCGAAAACTGCCTCCTTGGGTGTTCTGCCAGTTGGCTTTCTTTATGTGGATTTACAGAAACAATCCCAGTCTTTTCCTGAAAGAACAGCTTTCAGATATCTAAGGTATTATTGTGTTCGTGATATGATCAATCCCTAAGGCAACCCTCCACTGAGCTACCTTCACTGTTGTGGTTGGTCTCCAAAGGCATTTTAGATAATCTGTAACTGAATGTGGTATTTAAGGATAGCATGAAAACAGGAGAATGAAGTGGAACACTCACCTCCCTTGTTTTAGATGCTATACCTCAATTAATGCCTCTGACTCTTGAATTAGCTGCTTTGGTGGTCTGCAGAAGCGCCTCTGCCATAATTTCAGCTTCAAACAACTAACTTCCTGTAACACTTCCTTTCTTCCCAGCTCATTTCATCTAGTACCCAACTTTATGATTAGGCCTCATTAGGACAGAGCATCCACTGATCATATCAGTGTCCCTTACCCCTCCTCTCTTTCAGCATGTCCTCATTTCTCTTTTTACCCAGCCTCACCCTCTTGAATATACTCCTAAATATTTCCTCTCTTGTCTGGCAAGATTCCAACCCTGTTGAAATCCCTTACTCTGCTTTTCCTGTATCCATATTTGAAACATGCTAGAGAAAAACAGAAATAGGTTAACTAACCTAGATTGAATTCCTGACCAGTAACATCAAGGGGGCTGATTGCACAGCCAGCATACTCTAATTCCTTAGTGGATATTCCAGATCTTACATCCTCCATATTTATGCCTCCACCACCTCCACCCCAATCCTCACTGTCAGCGGAAAGTCTTTCATTTATGTTATAAGGCTCCATCCCTTCCCACCACGTCAACCTACATGCCTGCATCTGTACACATCTCTGCCTTCTCTCTCTCCTTGCAGTAACTCCCGTGTTCCCATCTAAAACTAACCCTCAAAGTGCACACTCCATCTTCACCCTCTTGCTCACTCAAGAGCTTTTCCTCCCTTACTCCACACTCCACTGCTGATCCCCGCTTTTCTGTAAGAGCACTCCATTTCATATAACTGTAGTATCTGTTCTCACTTTAAAAGCAAAAGCAAAGCTGTAATGATAGCAACACGATCAATAATGAAGTGCTTTCTTTTTAGGCCCCGATAAGAAAACCAAAGGAAACTTAAAAATTCAGTGACTTGCCTAGGTTCACAGACCTGGAGGTGGTGGAGTCAAGGGTCAAATACAGTTGGCACACTCCCAAAGCCCACCAATATGAGCCTTTATGGGCTGCAGAGGCCAGAGCAGCTCTTTCTCCAGCCCATCACTCTGGTTTGAGAGACTGAACTTGGACAAAGATGTCCAGGCCAGCTCTGCCACAACTCAGGTGCTCCCAGAATAGTAGGAAAGGCTAGAGGTTTTCAAATGAGAAGGAGAGTTCATGGGTCTTCAAGGACCTGAAAACTGCTAAAGCTCTGATTTGAATGACTGGTATATTTCCAAGATTCCATCCCATCCATATGGCAGTCACAGTAAGGTGGGCATTTGGCCATGAGGACAGTCAGATAGATGGGTAGACATTGCCAATATGACACACCCCTGTACAGAGATAACACCTCACAAATCTCAGTTCTGAGACCACATGGCCTCCTACAGTGGCTTATTAATGTGACCTGGTCCTCACATAGAGGTGGGAAATCATGACTAGTGTGGCAAGCTACCTTCTGAAGACTTCTATCAGAAGGGGACACTTCTGTACATCACTCACAGCATCCCTATTTATGGAACAAACCCAGAACAGCTCGGGTCAAGGAAGTTTCCCCTTAGGGCATTAGATACTCTACTACTTCCAGACCACAGACTTCAGTCATTAGCCCTTTGCCCTCCCCTCGCTGTTCTCAAAGATTCTCCCAGAGAGTGATTCTATTTGTTTCTAAGTCTCCCAAGTACATTGGGTCAAATTGGAATTTTCAGACCCATCCAGAAAAGTGTGCATCTCTTACCCCTTGTTTGTGTATCTACCAAAACCATAGTTGACTTTAGTCACATTCTCTCTTAATAGTCCTCTTTCAAAAAGAAGATCGACCCACTTACTTATCTGTCACAGCCTGCATGAACTCATCCAGCAGTTCATCATAATCCTTCCCACGCACGCGCTGGTGTTTCAGGCCAATGTATAGAGGGTCTCTGAGCAGCTCCTGGAACAGAGAGCATCCGTTTCCTTAAGGGCTCTGGTTTAATGGAAAGGACATTGGGTGGGAGGTGGGAGGAGTTGGAAGCCATCTGCCCTCCTTCCAAGTATCAAATCTGTAAGGTCTGGAGGCTAAGGCCCTGACTGAGGGTGAACTCCCAGGTGGTTCCCACATTAGGAACCAGGAAAATTTGAATCAGGCAAGTATTTTCCCAACAGTCTTTCAACTTCTAACTGTAGATTGGATTTATTTCAGCTATTTCCACAGTGGCATTAATGGCATTTTGGTTTGAATTATTGTTTGATGTGAGGGCTGACTTGCACATTATGGGATATTTAGCATCATCTCTCACCTCTAGTCACTAGAAGTCAATAGTATCCCAGACATGACAATGAAAAATGTCTCTGGTTATTGCCAAAAATCTCTTAGGGTCCATATTTTCCCTAGTTGAGAACAGCTGTAGCCACTATCTAGATTAAGGTATTGGGTCTCCTCCAAAGCTGCTGTTCTGGACTCAAGTAGAAGTCTTCTCATTCATTCACTGATTGAAGTCTTTCAGTACTTACCCATGTGCCCTTTATCATGCTAAAGTCTGGGGATACAAGGATAGAATGATACAACCAGAAATTTTTGTTCAAGAAAGATGCTCCTATTTATGCCATCCTGTGTCTGTGTTAGGTCAATCCCTCCCTCCCCCACCTTGCAGCTCTTTCTGTCATATCAGTCACACACTGTATTCTACATTGTTCTGCTGGTTACTTTCACTGGCCCATTTCCTAGCTGCCTCACGGACCCTCAACTACTCAGAATCAGTGGATTCATTCATGCACAGCACATCTACAGATCAACTATTACTGCTGACATTGGGCCATGTGGGAGATTTATAGATGAGGGGAAAATGGTTATTGTCATCAACGTGCTGTAGCTATCATGTCATGAGGTGACTCATGATTAAACTTACCCATCTATACGGTACAGTGACAGTGCTTTGGGGCAAAGTGTGCCAATGGAAGCATACAGAGTAGCGAAACAATTCTCACTGGGGATGGGTGAGGATGTGACATGGGGAAATGGTCAGGCATTAGAAGAATTGCAGATTTTGACAGGAGGGCTGGATCCTCCAAACTGAGAAATCAATGAAAATAAAGGTTGTAGACAAAAGGAGACAAAAGGGCTGTAGACAAAAGGAGGGAAAAATACCTGGTGTGTTTGGGAAACAGGAAGTGTAACCATGGCTAAAGGGTTAAATTGCTTTCAGAACCTAAAGCACAAAAGAAGAAAAATCGTAACTCTTCTCTGAGACTTGCTTTTTCAGACATAGCAGAGACTGTCACCAGATCTTGAGTAGAGAAACATTAATGAAGAGGAGGCTCCCCTGATGTGAGGGGCCCAGAGACAGATGTCAAAACTCTAGTTACCTGAAAAAAATCCTCTTCATCTTTCTCATGTATGAACTTCTCTGTAACTAGTCAATGAATCTCAGTCAAATTTACATTTCTTTACCTTTAGCCTATTCCTTACTCAATAAAAATTAAAACTTACAGAACCTCATTCCTTTTCTTAACTGGGAGATTGATTTTCAATTTAACTGTACTATCTTTGCCAATCAATTTGCAATCAAGTGTTTTACTTTTCTCAAAACATCAGTTTCTGTGAATGTCAGGTAGTACATGCTGGGTAGCAAAAATTATTCCTTGTGTTGGCATTTTCTGTAATCATCTGTTTTTGTGTCTATCTCACCAAGAACGTGAGCTCCTGAGGACAATGATTTATATTCTTCATCTCCATTTGACCTATGAGAAGATATAAAGATGTGAGCGTGAATAATATTATAGTTTGAAGTCTCTTCCCCTAGCTACTCCTTTTTTCCCCACCTATTCTTCATGGGTGTCTCCCTAATAAATCTCTCGTGTATGTGTTTCTTAAAAGATCTCAACAGATACAAAGGTAGGCCTTATTAGTTCCTCTCATTTTATAAATTAAGCAACAAGATTTAAAGAAGTTAAATAATCTGTCTAGTCCTTGGACAGGTAAATAGGAGTATCAAGATTCAAATTCAGGTTCCAGAGTGTTATCTTTAATCCCTGAGCCATGCTGCTTGGGCAACTAATCTTAATAATAAAAATTCGTTTACTTTTGATAAAGACAGTGTTCTAGGTCCATACTGTCTTGGTAGCATTGTAGCAGGTGGTTGGGCAAAGTTCTGCAGGACAGAAAAAAATAGGCAATATGTGTATTTGCAACCCCTCACTCCCAGTGCTGGGCCACAGGTGGGTTTAGCACTTTCTCCAAGGCACCAAGAAAGGGCAAGGGTCTCAACCTTCCTTTCTCAATATCCTCTCCCTGCATTACACATTCTTGAGAAAATTTAGGGTTCTTCTCCACAGCTGTATGGTTCACAGAGGGAGGTATGGCCTACAGTGATTCTCTAGGGGAAAACAACAAAAAAAAGCAAATTCTCCAGTGGTACTCAGGAATTTTAGGATATTCCATAAATTCCTCAGTATACCTGCATTTAAGAACAAAGGTCAATCATATTGGTGATATCCAAGGAGGAATATAAAAATTTTTAGAAGTCTTATATCTTATCTTACTTTTGTAATAAAATATTTTATTGCCTAGGATTTTACATACTTAGTGCTACCTTTCCATGAATCACCTTCAAAGTGAACATTTAAAGGCACTTAGAGGCAACAAAACTGTGTGAAGGGGATAATAAATGAAAGTATGACTTGATAAACAGCAAGTCACTAAACTTCATGGTTTTGAAGACAAATATGTATAAGACTATTTAAAGTGAAAAAAGGTTACAAAATGCACAAAAATAGTAATTTAAACTGTTTGAAACATACATATATGCAGCCAGAAGGGTGTGTACAAAAATGAGAAAAAATAGTGCAACTCTTGGAATATGCAGAAAATATCTCCTTTTCCAGTTCTTGCACACAGTGAATTAAACTTTGTAATGTTGCCACATCACAGATTTGATTGGTGTTGCATTAGGTATCAAAAAGTGCATTTCTCAGTTGTCCATCTGCACTTCCTGGAACAAGTCACAATCTCTCGGGGAAAACAAAATACTAACAGCAACAACAAACCAAATTCTCTTTACAATAGGTAAGACCTGGAAACAACCTAAATGCCCAAAAACAGATGAGTGGGTCGGGAAGCTGTAGTACATATACACGATGGAATACTACTCAGCAATCAAAAATGAAAAATTAGATGCATTCATAGGAACATGGATGGATCTGGAGGGGATTATGCTCAGTGAAGTAAGTCAGAAGGCAAAAGAAAAATACCAGATGGTTCCTCCCTTAGGAGAAACATAAGAGAACCCAAGGAGGATCAAGGAAAGGAATAAGAACAATAATAATAATAACAATAACAGCAATAAAGACACAGAAACCAAAATGAGGAGACAAGGACAGACTGGGACACCTGGTGGGGAGGGGAGGGGGAGCGCGAGGGACTGAGGTGATGGTGCACTGGTGAGATGGTGATGGGGAATACATGGGGATTACAATTAATGGCAAGTATATGTCAATTTTAAAATATTTTAATAAAATAATAAAAAAAAACAAAAAAAAACAAATTCTCCAGTGCTACTCAAGAATTTTAGGATTTTCCATAAGTTTCTCAGTATATCTACATTTAAGGCTGAAGGTCAATCATATGAGATACTGTTGAGATACAAGGAGGGATATAAAAAATTTTTTAAAGCCTTATATCTTACTTTTATAATAAACTGTTTTATGGTCTAAGATATTTCAAAAAACACACACTAACAAACGGAAAAGAAAGCTTCTACATGGAAAAAAAACTTATAGCATCTTCTGTTTGTGTAGAACTTTCTAGTTTGATTTCAAGCAATTCCCACCCTTTTCATCAACACAACTTTGATTCTCTAAGTATTCTCATTCCCATTTTACAGCTGAGGAAGATCGAATTAAGGTTAAAGTTTAAATAAAGTGCCCAAGCTTGCACAGCCAGAAGTGGCTAAGCTGAAATGTAGCCATATTTTGACTGGGTCTCAAGACAGGGCCCTTTCTACGCCAACATTCCATGCTGTGGGGACCAGGGAAGATGGCAGTGGTGCCTCATTCTCCCTGGGGCTCCGGGGACAGTGCAATGTGGCTAAAAATGTCCAGGCACCACCATGCTGACCAGGCTGAGGAGCAGTGGGCCTGGGGACAGGTCATGTGTGCACCTCCAGCTGCTTGATTTCTTCTGTCAGAAGGAAAGTTCTTCTCCAAAGCAGCAGGGGGTGAGGTGCGAACTCCCACAGCTCTCCTGGTGTGACCAGAACAAGTCCCACTGAGTGGTTCTGCGGTAACAATGACTGCCAACGAAGTGTGGGACTGTAGGACCTGGACCTCTCCTTGTAGTCCTCTATTCTTGACTTCCCCATACAAATGTTTAGAAGTTTTCAGAAGATAGTATGTCAGTTGGAAATATAGGATGCCTGGCAAAATTTGAATTATCAATAGTTTACAAATGTCCCAGGTACTGCATGGGACACAGTTTAGACTAAAAAATAATTAGTTGTTTATCTGAAATTTAAACTGAACTTGCGTTCTTTTTTTCCTTTGCTAAATCTGGTAACCTTACCAGGAGAGACAAAAGAAATTTGGAAACTCGAAGGCCATGTTCTGGGCCTAGTGGCTGTGGCTGAGATGTTCCCCCAGTATCCTCAGTATGGCCTGGCTTTAGAACCAGAAGGATTTCTGAGATTTAAATCAGATGGGTTTGAATTTCGCTCTGTGATGTTGGGCAAGGTATTTAGCTTTCCTTTGCTTCATTTTTTTTTCCTGTGGCAATGAGGATGGAAATGATATTCATCACACAATGCCACTTCTTTGAGGCAAGTGTCTGCTCCTTATTCCCAGTGTCTCTTCAGTGATTCCCTTGGGGCTAGGGCCAAGGGAGGCCCTTACAAAGCAAGTATTGATGTGAGATACCTGAGTCCCTGGACTGGTCTAAGGGGATGTCGAATTAAAACTATGAAGATCTTAGAAATCACGTCCTTTAACTTCTTCTGAATGAATTTTTGAGTCCTACAAAGATTAAATGAGCTGCCAAGGTCACCAAGCAAATTTGGTGGGAAAACAGCTTCTAGGCCAGGGTCTTCCCAGGTGGTGTCAGCTTATTAACCATGAGCCTTGTTCTGTCACAGTTACTAATTTCCCATTGAAACTAAATATTCCTGTAACTATAATTCTAGTTAAGGCCTTTTCTAGAGTTGGTGAACTGGAACCTCCTCCTCTGTTGTGGGAGTTAAATATTCCCTTTATGGCTGTTTGCCTTACTCTGCCTTCCTAAAATTTTTCATGGAGCCAAAAATGTCATGGAAAACAATAGTTTTATTGTCTTCACTTGCCCAGTCACTGAGCACTGGACTTAAGCTGGAAGAGAGATGAACCCTCTGGCCCAGAAAAATTATTTAGCTTCTGTAGCAATAGGTGCTTTGAGAAGTTACTCAAAGGGCATTTGGGCTCTGGGAGGTTGTGGGTTGGGCTCATGGGTGGACACAGAACACTTGCCCCTCAGGGTTGCAGTGATACCCATCATGCACTTCAGTGAGAGCTCAGTTGAACCCAAGACTAAGCTACAAAGGTCCCAGGAGGGACACCCTCACTGATCATGTGCACAGAGCACCCCTCTGATGGCCTCATATAGTGTACTGACTGTCTACTAGCTTCAGTAATGTGATCTTGCAAAGTGGAAGAACACTCAACACCTGTGGGGGACCCCATGAGTCTTCTCTAATTCAGTAATGTCCCCCAGGCACCTTCACTGGGTGCTGTGACCATTCCTGTTCCTGTGTTTGTCTCCCTATGCACACACTATTTCTCCTTCCCCCCTACTACTGAGAGTCACCTACTGAGAATCACAAAGCATCTCCATGTGAGTAAATCCATGGAGGCTCAGCTTCCACCAGGAGAGGACTCTAAGGCTCAGAGGCCACTTGAAGCCAATGCCCTCACTCCACCCTGTCACCCTGAGACTCTTAGCGGGGAGTAGGAGTACTAGGTCTTAATTCAAACCTAGGGGGAGCTATTTCTGCTTGGGAACTCCATTTTCTGTTTGAAATGAGTGGTTTGAAAGAGAAATATTTCAAGTTTCTTCTAAAGTGAACAGTCTGCAATTCTGCTATGTGTGGAAGAAACAAAATGCACAAACCAACCCACACCAACCATGATGGCAGTCGAGAAGAGACCCTGCTGCTCCTTGGGTACTTTGTCATGTGATGTCCCTCCTTCATATGATCACTGCTCCAATTATTTATTTTTCCAAGTCTCCTTGGAGTCCACATGTAATAGTGACTTCAAGGGCCAGGGCTCAAAATAACAAATGTTTTCCTTCAACAGGAAACAAGGAGGGGTGTTTTGTGACTCTGATTAAAGCTCCTGTTGCCTCAGGAGTTTAATAGACACACACAGATGGTCTAGTTATTCTGACACCAGCCCCTCACAGCAGTGCCCTCTTTGCTTCAATGTGAGGTGAAAGCTGCAAGGCTGACTCTGCCTCTCCTCATGTTCTGGCAGGTCTGGGACAGAGATGTGCCTCGATTTGTTGAGGGGAAAATCTTACAAATTGATTTGCTGACAAAAAAAAAAAAAAAAAAGAACTTCAGTATGAGAGATCACATAGTGACTAGTGAGTACATTTGAAAAGAGATAAATCAGTGTCTTCCCATGTTAGCCTCTTTGTAATTGTTTTGTGTGTGTGTATGTGTGCTGAGTTCCTTTAAATAAAAAAGAAATGACTATGTTTTGATATTGTAAAAATAATAGTTCACTGAAAAAATAGTAGTCAACACAGAAGTCATAAAGAACATAAAAATTGATGTTATCCTCACTCAAAATAACTAAGGCATAGAACCTTCCAGGTTTTTTCCCTATAAATATATTTTCAAACAAAAAAGTGTAATAAAAATATTTGCTGGGTTCCTTGAGGAGGGCCTGGAAGGTGTTCACCTTTCTTTGGAGGGGGAGGATCATGCAAATAACATCAGTTTACCAGGACTTGATCTAGAGAGCTCGTGGGTGGTCACTTTGAGAAGCCTCATTTGGTTGTCACTACCTTGTCTATAACACAAACCCCGACCTCTTAAAGCCATGGGCCATGTGACTGAGTAGTCTGGGCAGAGGGGCCTGGGTTTAAACCCCAGCTCTGACACTTAGAACAGTGGGTAAGTAGTTATCATGCTTCAGAGTCCATTTCTTCATCTTTACTGTGGAGAGTATAGTATCAATACAGTTGTAAGAATTAAATGAGACTAAAACATATAAAGGGCTAAGACTATGCTGATATATGCAGGTTTTGCTATTGGCTTTACTGGAAAGGTGACCTACTTTTCTCATCTGCCTTTCCCTCTCTCCTCCTGCTTTCCCAGTGCTGCAAAGATGGGTGAGGCTGTAACCCCCTCTCAGCTGGGGAAAACTGTGGTCCTTCCTGACAGAAGGCGGCAGGTCCAGGGGACATACTTTTCCTTCCATACCAGGGGGAGAGGCAATTCAGACACTTCAAACCACAAGGGGAGAAGCAGACATTGTGAGTAGATATAACACATTTTGCCACAAAAATGATTAATTAGGTGACTGTGCAAACACTGACAACTGGAATATTCTACCTACTACTAACTCTCATTTCTCTCTCTCACATCTGCAAGAGTGCCTGACACATACTAAATACTCAATAAACTTTTGTTAAGTAAATAAAATACATTCACAAAATTACCTGAAAAATTAGAATAAAATTATGATAATAATTAGAAAATAAAATTACGTCTATACACACACAAGACAAATATTGGACCACAAGTGGAATGTTGTAGGCAAAATTTTTCCTTTAAAAATTTTGACTGATGTTTTAAAGTTATGTAAGCAGTAATTTTTGCACCTTTTTACTGAGGTAATGTTGGTTTACAAGACTTTACATGAGTTAGGGGAATACATTTACACCTAGTCAGATGTATGCTCACCCCGCTCCCACAATTCAAGCACCCTAGTCTTTAACCATAGACCATCATGTCCCTTCCACCTTTATTCTCACCTCCATTCCCCTCATTCTCTAGTAATCTAAATTCTTCAGTCTTATTTCTAAGGTTTATTTTGCTTTAGTTTTGACAGTTTCTTTTTTTCCCTTATTGTTCGTGGTATTTTTTTTCTCAGTATTCCACATATGAATGAAAACATCTGATAATTTTTCTTTCTCCTGACTCACTTAGCATAATGCTTACAGTTCTGTCCATGTTATCACAAACAGCAAACGTTCAGCATTTTTTGTATACCTGAGAAGTATACTATTATGTGTACACACCATATCATCTTAATCCACTGCTCTGTTGATGGGCATTTAAGTTGTTTCTATAATTGACAATTGTAAATAGTGCTTCATGAACACAGGAGTGCATATATCCTTTCATATTAAGATTTTGTATGGATTTTAGCGTGGATTGCTAAATCATATGGTAGACATATTTTTAATATTTTGAAGAATAATCATACTGTTTTCTATAAGGGCTGGACTAGTCTACATTCCCACCAATAGTGTACAAAAATTCCTTTTTCTCCACAATCTTTTTAACATTATTAATATTTTGATATGGGTCATTCTCACAAGAGTGAGAATGGATCTCATTGTAGTTTTGATTTACATTTCCTTGGATAATAAGTGAAGTTGAAAATTACTTCATGTGCCTATTGGTCACCTATATGTCTTCTTTATAGAAGTGTCTATTTAACTATTCTGTCCATTTTAAAATTTGGGTTCTTTGCTATTTTTTTGTTGAATTATATGAGTTCTTTGTCAACACATGAACCTCTTGACAGATGTATGAAGTGCAAATATTTTTCCTCATTCATAAGGGTGTCCTTTTGCTTTTTACTGCTGTTTCATTTGTTTCTGCTCTAATTTTTACTATTTACTCCTTCTATTGACTTTTGGCTTCCTTCCCACCCCCCCATTTCTAGTTCCTTAAGGTCTAATGTGAGATCATTTTTTGAGGTCTTCCTTTGTTCCTGATATGGGACCTTTTGGTATATATTTTCCTCTTAGTACTGCTTTTGCTGCATCTTATAAATTCTGGTACATGGAAACACTAATTCAAAAGAATACCTGCACCCCTATGTTTACAGCAGCACTCTTTACAATAGGTAAGACTTGGAAACAACCTAAATGCCCAAAAACAGATGAGTGGATCGGGAAACTGTGGTACATATACACGATGGAATACTACTCAGCAATCAAAAAAGAAAAACTAGACGCATTCATAGGAACATGGATGGAACTGGAAGGGATTA